>PVIW01000253.1:0-411455 GCA_004026585.1 Noctilio leporinus
ATTAGCTCTGGCATTGGATGGAGGAGACAGATGGCACCCATCCAGCTGAGTGATAAGTTCCCACACTAAGTCACCCAGAGTGAGGGAGAGCCAGGTGCCTGGTGACATTCCAGGAAGTGGGCTATGCCATTGACCTCTCTGTACCATAGGACTTGGGTGACAGATCGATACTTCTTCCGCCCTGCCATTTGGAACTACAGGAGATGCTGGCAGGGTGACATCCACATGGCTATCAATCAGGATGCTCACAAAGGAGGACCCCAGGATGGTGGGCCAGCTGACCCAGCTTGGGAACGTGGGGGCTGGAGGCCGAGGGCCATCCTTTCCCAGGAAGAAAGTCTGAATGGCTCCAAGGAGCCAGATCCAAGGATAGAGATAAAATCTACATATTTAAAAGCATTTTTACTTCTCTATCTAGTCTACAAATCCCTACTGACCACCCACTAAGCACTTTGCAGATGGACATGGCTCCTGCCCTCCTGGGGCTTACAATCTACTGAGAAAGACTATCTGTAAGCACCAGATCAGATCATGCCAGGGGGCATTCATGCAATGAGGAAAAATAAGGTCTGGTTCATGGGGCAAGGAGCATGGGAGGCACAGAGGCATGGGGCTATTCTAATAAGGGAGTCGGGAAAGGCCTCTCAATAAAGTAACATTTGAGCAGAGAACTGAATAAGGTGAGAGAATAAGGCATGTGATTACCTGGGAAAGCTTTCCGAGCCAAAGGAACAGCATGTGCAAAGGCCCTGGGGAAGGAATGGCTAGATGTATTCTAGGAACAGCCAGGATGCCAGGATAGCAGGGCATGGAGGGCGAGGGGAAGGGTGCTAAAGGTTCAGATGGGCCATGCAGACCTTTGTATTATGCTGAGAGATATGGGAAACCACCTCTCTAGGAAACCAGAGGGAATGGTGTCTCAGGCTGAGCAGCTAAAGTATTTCAAAAAGAGAAATTGAATGTGCTGAGAAATTAAGGTGGAAGACAAAGAACTATCTCTTGGATGTGGCAACCCAAAAGTCATCAGTAGCCTCTCCCAAGCAGGCCCCTGCCCCTCAAAACCAACAGCATCAAGGACATGGCCACCAACACAGTGTGTGTTTTCTGTTTCTGAGTCAGGAAAAAGAAAATTACCAGAAAGAGATCAATTAAAATGGAATACTAAGAATATAATCCATGGGCTAGACTTCTGGTTAAGATGGAGGCATAGGTAGACACGTTGCATCTCCCTCCACAACTAAGAAGGAATACATCTACCTCAAAACCAGAGACAACCAGAAATCCCAGAAAATCGAGTTGCACGGAAGTCCAATAAACAAAGTTATAAAGAAGAAATACTCATCCAGAAGATAAGAGGGGACAGAGAGGACACAGTTTGGTGGCATGGCGGATTGGTGGCTGTGGTTGGCCAGCAGAAAGCACAGTCACACATTTAATAAAGTAGGGACACCTGGGGAATACTCCTGGCACCAGACCAGACTGTGAAGCTTACAATTCCAGTGCCGGGGGTCGGGGGTGATAAAGCCTCATCGCTTCTGACTGTGAAAACCAGTGGGAGGTTGGGATAAAGGAAGAGACTGCTGGTCTCTCAGCACAGTCCGTTTGTTTAGAGGTCCCCACGATCCTGGAATATCCACAGACCCGCCCACTCTGGGAACCACGGCCAGGACAACAGCTAGAGAGGTGCCCATCCCACATGGGAAGTAGAAGAAGTGCTTAGAAAAGGGGTGAGTGCTGAGCAGGCAGCATTGTTCCCTCTCAGGCCCCTCCCCCACATACAGTGACACAATGTGGTGAAGTGGGCCGCCCTGCACTGAGGAATACCCAAGGCTCTGCCTCCTACAACGTAACAGGTGTGAGAGCTCTACCTCAGACACAGAGGCAAACACAGGAGCCTGTCAAGTTGAGGAGACAGAGAAGTATGGCCCAAAAAGAGAAACAGATCAAGGTCCCAGTGGGCACGCTAAGCAATGAAGAAATAGCCAACCTAACAGATGAATAGACAGCCAGCCTAACAGATGCACAGTTTAAAACGCTGGTGATAAAGATGCTCACAGACTTGACAGATATGCTTGAGTATGGCAAATGCAGCAGGGAACAAGTGACGGCTAGGCTAAGTGAAATGAAGGAAAATCCACACAAAACCAAAGGTGAAGGGAAGGAAACCAGGAATCAAATCAATGACCTGGAACATAAAGAAGAAATAAACAGTCAAGCAGTATAGAATGAGGAAATAAGGATTTTAAAAAAAACGAGGAGAGGCTTAGGAACCTCTGGGATGACTTTAAACATGCTGACATCTGAATCACAAGGATGAAAGGAGAATGGGAAGAGCAAGAAACCGAACACTTGTATGAAAAAATAATGAAGGGAGAGGCAGAGGCAAAAAAGGGGAGCAGCTTAGACAAGAACCTAGTATAAAGGAACCATGGACATGGACAACAGG
The DNA here is from genome assembly GCA_004026585.1 of Noctilio leporinus. Classification (NCBI taxonomy): domain Eukaryota; kingdom Metazoa; phylum Chordata; class Mammalia; order Chiroptera; family Noctilionidae; genus Noctilio; species Noctilio leporinus. The sequence goes on from PVIW01000253.1 coordinate 2,447, forward strand.
TGGGATTGACTTTGGGGGGAATGGGTGGGTGGGGAGGGGGACAGAGGGGAGCAAAAAGGGGATGGATGTAATACAACAACAATTAAAAGAAAAAAAAAAAGAAGGAAAACCTCCCAAATTTGGTGAAGGAAATAGACCCACAAGTCCAGGAAGCACACAGAGTCCCAAACAAGCTAGACCCAAACAGGACCACATCGGAATTAAAATGATCAAGTGTAAAGGTAAAGAGAGAATCTTAAAAGCAGCAAGAGAAAAGAAGAGAGTTACTTACAATGGAGTTCCTATCAGACTATCAGCTGACTTCTCAAAAGAAACTTTGCAGGCAAGAAGAGACTGGCAAGAAGTCGTCAAGGGATGAAAAACAAGGACCTACAACCAAGATTATTCTATCCAGCAAAGCTGTCACTTAGATAAAGTGCTTCTCAGGCAAGGTAAGGCTAAGAAGTTCATCATCACCAAGCCCTTATTATATGAAATGTTAAAGGGACTTATTTAAGAAAAAAGAAGATCAAAACTATGACCATTAAAATGACAACAAATAGCTATCAACAACAGAATCTTAAAAAATAAAAACAAAAACAAACTGAACAACCAGAATAGGATCAGGATCATAGGGATGGAGATCATTGGAAGAGAGGGCAGCTGGGAGGGGGAATGGGGGAAAATGGTGAAGTGGTACAAGGATTAGAAAACACAGTTGGTGGGTACAAGATGGACTGGGGAAGTTAAGAATAATATAGGAAAGGGTGAAATCAGGGAACTTGTATGCACGACCCATGGACATGAAGTTAGCGGTGGGATTGCAGGAGGGAAGGGGGTCCTGGGTGGAAGGGAGCAAAGGGAAAAGAAATTGGGGCAACTGTAACAGCATAATCAATACAACACACATTTTTGAAAAAAAGAGTATAATCCATAAAATAAAAAATGTATGTACTGAGTTTAATCAAAATAAAAAACTTTGCAGGATACTATTATAGGAATGAAAAAGGTAAACCACAAACTGGTAGGTGGAAAACATTTGCAAATCACATTTCTGATATAGGCTTGTATTCAGAATATATAAATAACTATCAAAAATGAGTAAGAAAACAAACATATAAAAAATGAGCAAAATATTTGGAAACTTCATCAGAGAAGCTACATAGATGGGAAATAGCACATAAAAAGATGCTAAATATTAGTCATTAGGAAAATACAAAGCAAAGCCACCATAAGCTACTTACCAGATACCTGTGAGAAAGGCTACTATTTACAAAAGAAAAAGGACAGTACCAATGTGGAAGAACTGGAACTTTCATATACTGCTGGTGGGAACAGAAAAGGGTACAATCCGGAAAACACCTTGGAAGTTTCTCTTAAACATACACTTACCATTCAACCCAGTGATCCTATTCTTAAGGAGAAATAAAAACTTATGTTCACACAAACGCCTTTACACCAATGTAAAACTCACCGGATACCAATGTAAATTACCCCAAACTGGCAACAACCCAAACGTTCAACCGGTGAATGGACCGACCACTTGTGGCACATCCACATAACAGTATCCTACTCAGCAGTGAAAAGGAAGAAACTGCTGAAATACGCAATAACATGAATGTCTTCCAACGTCAGTAGGCTAAGTCCAAGAAGCCAGGCCTGCATGTGTATGCTTTTATTTAAATGCCATTCATGTAAAGGCAGAACACTAAAGACTGGAAACACATCAGTAGCTGCCAAGGCTAAGGGTGGTGGAAAGGGTTGGGAATGCAAGGTGGGTGGGGGGTTGGGGGGCATAGGAATGGAACAGCGTTACATCTTGATGATAATAGTGATTACACGACTGTACGTGTTTGTCAAAAGTGGGAACAGCACATCAAAAAGCGTGCCTCGCGCTGCATACAAAATTGTAAGTGAATTTTTTAAAAGAACGTTTGGGGAAAAAAAAAAAAAAAAGAACGTTTGGGGAACTATTGGTGAAATTTGAATATGGGCGATATTTTCAATGTTCCTGCATTTGCTCACGACATTGTGGATTTGAAAGAGAATACGCTTGAATGAGTATTTACAGGTAAAAACGTCGTGCAATTTACTTTCAAGTGGATCAGGGAAAAAACCAGCATGTACATAGAGAGAAAAAATCTCCAAGTCAACGTGGTCAAAAGATAATAATGACCGCATATAGGAGAGTACGCTGAACTATTTTTGTGCTTTCCCCAAATATGAATAGTTCTTAAAATTAAAAGGTTTTTTAAAAGAAAAGGTGGGTGCAGAGAAGTTGGAGACAGTGAGTATAGAAAATTTTGATGAATTTTGCTATGAAAGGAAGCAATGAAATACAACAGAAGATGTAGAGATGGGAGCCCAGGAGCAGTGGATTTTTTTTTTTTTTTTAAGATTTTATTTATTATTTGTAGAGAGAGGGATAGAGACATCAATGTATGGTTGCCTTTCACCTGCCTCCAGCTACAGACCTGGCTGGAAACCTGGCTTGCAACCTGGGTATGTGCCCTGGCTGGGAATCGAACCAGCGACCTCTGGGTTCACAGGCCGGTGCCTTAGCCACTGTGCCACCAGCCAGGGCATTTTTAAAACGAGAACTATTATGTTAAGGTTTTGTGTTGATGGGAATGATCCAGCAGAGGCAGAGTTCAATAAAATCAGAACAAACCCCAATTCAACCTAGATTCGACACTATTACCTTCCTTCTCCAGAATCATCTTCCACCATCTCCCCCAAGTTCATGGGCCACCAGCCTCTCTGGCCCCTCTGTTCCCAAACTTCAGCCTGCTCCTTCCTCCCCAGGGGCCTGGCACTGCTTCCCCTTCCATCTGCTAGATACCAGCTGCTCCTCATCATTCCAGTCACCCCAGAGGAGACTTCCCTGGGCCCCCAACCAGTATCTCAGCAACTTTAACCCTTTCCAGAGCACTAATCCCAATACGCAATTATGCCGAGGGCTTTCCAGCTTCCTGCTGGTCCCCTCGACAAGGGCCACCTGAATGGGAGTTCCAAGGTGGACAGGTGTTTGTCTTTCGCTTCTGTATCCCCATCCCGTCACTGGTATATTTTTGTTACATCGGTTTAACAAAAATTTGTGTTGAATGAATACGTTTTTAAGAACACATTGGTTTGCTGGCAGCGTGGCGGTTCCATGTGGACTCCACGCCTGCGTCCCTAGAAGATTCGTTTCTCCTGTAGGGTGCTGGTTACATTTCCTGCTCAAAACCCATCCCCGGTTCCCAATGCCAACAAAATCAAATCTCAACTCGGCTGGACGTGGGCCGGCACCAGGCTCCGGCCCCTGGCTAACCCCACCTGTCTCTCCTCTCTGCACACCTGAAGCTGGGCCATGCAAGAATATTTGCTGCTTGAGAAATGCGTCCTTTCTACACCTCTTCGCTGCCTGAAACTCCGGTGCATGAAATTCTCAGGTCTTTAAGATCCACATCAAGCTTTCCTCCAAAAACCTCCTAACACCAGATAACCTCCGAGTGGGAGCGCCTTCCTCTATGGGCCACCAAGAAACAGAGCCCTCGCTGAGAGCCTACTGTGTGCCAGGCACTGAGAGCCTACTGTGTGCCAGGGGCTGAGCTCCTTTCCACATATTATCTCATGCAATCTGCACAAGAGCCCAAGGACAAGGGTGCAGGACCATCTCTGGTTTACGGACGGAGCCATCAAAGGTTAGAGAATGAAAGAACGGGCTCTAAGACACCCTGTCGAAGGGCAATCTTCTCTCCCTTCGGGGACTGTCGCTCCCCCTTGGGGTCTGCACAGCGTTTGGGCCCCGACAAATTGCTCTGTGGTCGTAAACATGTGGCAAGGAGCTTCCCACTTACTCAGCTCTTTCTTCTACATTCCCAGTGCATCCTCATGAGGTACGACACGCCAGTGTGGTTTCCATCCCAGGTCATGGATGCCCACCCTTTATTGCTGCTGACCACACTGAGTACTTCCTGCGCTCCGGGTGTCACGCCAGTGCTTCTGTCCGCCTTCCCCCAGCACAGCCACTCCAGCAGGCAGGCATTATCCCTGGCCTCAGTACATGGCTTAGGAAACTGAGGTGCAGCTTCCCACAGCCACCAAGGGCTGGGCTAGGATTGAAATGGAGTCTCTGCCTCCAACCAGGCAGCCACTTGGCTTTTCATCCTATCAGCAAGCACCAAGACACCTGCTTCCAATCACAAAGCCTACGAATGTGTTAGGATACCTGGCGAAGGGTCATTAGGGCTAATAATCACCTGACATTGGGATAGAGCGTGTCCTGGATTATCCAGGTTGAGCCCAGCAGGATCACAAGGCTCTTTAAACGTGGGAAGAGGAAGCCAAAGGTCCGAGTCAAAGACTAAAGAGGCAACAACAAAGACAACTTTGAAGACGGAGGAAGGAGGAAGGGGCCACCAACCAAGGAATGTGGTTGACCTCTAGACACTGGAAAGAGGCAGAGACACGGGTCCCTCCCTAGAGCCTCCAAAGGAACACAGCCCTGACGGCACCTCAGTTTTAGCCAGGTGACACTCGTGTTGTGCTTCTGGGCCCAGGACTGTAAGATAATAACTGTGTTGTTTTAAGCCACTAGGCTTGTGGTTCTTCGTCATAGCAGCATTAGGAAACTCCTACGGATGCAAAAGCGGCTCATGTTTCCTCCTGCTCAAAGTTGACCAGACCCCCAAGGGCTTTGGGCCCGGGTCCAAAGGCAAAGCCCCCATCCCAAACGCCCTCCCCAAGCTTTCTGTGTGGGAGACAGCTTTGCCAGGTGAACCTAGGCTTTTTGTCCCAAAGCCAGGCATGGCCCAGCTTCCCTGCAAATCAGGAACCAAGCTGGGAAGGACAGAGGCCAAGGACTATGCAACAGGCCTCAGAGGTCCCAGGGTCCTCTCCCTGAGACCCTGCTTCTCAGGGGCAAATGGGCTGACCCTCATTACAGGGAGATCCAAACACAGAGGTGAAGCCAACCATTCCGAGGGACATCTGGGGCTCAGGGAGTGTGTTTATTATGGAAGGGGTTGGGGGACAGAACAGAGAGACAGGGAGAGCCATCAAATTTGTACAAGGGGAAGAAAGGGTTTTAATTACTCCTTTTCTTACCCTCATTGGACCTGTAGGTATTTTAACATTATTCTCCCTGGCAGGAAGGATTGATTGATTGTCTCTTGGCATTCAGAAACCCTGATTAATGTAAAGCTAACCAGTCGTTCTGAACTCTGGGGAATTAATCACTTAAATGTAGGAATTACTCAATAAACCATTCAAACATGCAATAAACCAAGCCATTAAAAATTAATCGCTCGACATCCCGGCCATGTAAATAGGGCTAATAAGATCTTGGCAGCCTAGAGTAAGGTGAACAAGGAGGAAGGAGGAAGCCACACCTTTAACCAGCTGCCCCCAAGGATCAGAGTGGACGCACCCATGTCTGTCCAAGCCACATATCACATCTCGTCAGGGTAGGTGACATCTGGCCCCTGGACCTCCTGCCCTGGGTCAAGGTAAGGCAGACAAGTGAAAGCAGAGGGACCCTCACTGGGCTGTTAGGAACAAGTAGTGGGGTTTGAGCTACAATTTCAACAAATATTTATTGAGCACGTACTATGTGCCAGGCAGCGTGCTAGGCTCTGCAGCCAGGAACAAGATGACCGTGGACCTGTCACTGACATGTGGGGTGGGGGCGTAGAAAACATATATGGCTACAAAGAAAAATAAAGCAATATTAAAAATATCTGGGGGAAGAAAGACTTCCTATCGTAGGCGGGCTGAGCAGAAAAAGCCTCTCTGAAGATGTGTCATTTGACCATGATGAAAAAGAAGTGAGGACACAAAGCACCCAGCTATCTGGGGAAAAGAGTTCCCGGCAGTGGCCTCAGCATGTGCAAAGGCCCTGAGGTGTGAGCATACCCAGTGTCTGAAAGGAAGTGACCCAAAGAGGTGGGCTTTTTGGGGGACAACAGTGGGGAGCACAGGGTGCAGAGCATCTTGGGCCCTGTCAGGAAATCATGCAGACTCTGCATTTGCCCCCTAGAAAGATGATGCCATTGAATGTTTCTGAGAGGGGTCTGTCCCTCCTGGGTGAGGATAGATGACAGGGTAATGGTGGGAGCAGGAAGAACAGTTAGAAGGCATATATATATCATCAAAGGCAGCCCTCTGTTGCATCCTCTGTCCCCTGTCCCCGTCCCCAATCCTGCTTTGGATTTGCCCTTCCCCCATGCCTACCTGCGGCTTGGCTGGGGTTTACCCAACTCTCAGCTCAGGAGTTGCTCCTAATGGGCTTAATTTGACGAACTCATCCCAATTCTCCGACCATAATGACTGATTCAAGGAGAAGCATGTGACCCCATTTAAGCCAATGGAGATGAGGTGACATTAACTCAGGGCTCCGGTTAAAGAACCTTGTTTCCCCTTATCACAGGAGGCCCCACAAAGAACCCTTTTCTCTCACGTAGCACACGGATGTCAGATCTGAAAGGACCACAGCCTGTCCTGGGACATGGCCACAGCCTGGGAAGGAAGCAGGCCCATGGAGAAGGGCAGAGCCAAGAATGTCCCCGAGAAAGAATGTCCCCGAGAAAGAAGGCTAGGGTCTAACATCGTGGACTTCTGGATCAAACTGCTCCTGAAGCCAGCCCGACCTCTGGGGTTTTCAGTTCTCCAAGGTGACCAGTTTCCTTGTTTTTTTTTTTCAGTCAGTTTGGGTAGATTATCTTCCTGATGACACAGAAGTCTTAGGCTATGTATACTTTTTCACCTAGGCCTTTCAAGCACACTTTGAGTATCACATCCAGTTTTCCAATGGACAGATAACACCGAGGCTCAAAAAAATAAACTGCCCAACGACGTGTGGCATACTGCTAGAAATTGGCAAAGCTTTAAGCTTATGCTCTTATATTCTCTCTCTCCATCTCTCTCTCTCTCTCTCTCTCTCAATCTCTCTCTCCATCTCTCTCTCCCTTCTCATCTCATCTCAAATTACAGGGACTTTCAGCTGAGCTGATGATTTAATTTGGAAAAGAACAGGTGCAGCACACACGGTCTTCCCACCGCCGCAGACATCATGGCTAACAGCCATCGCGAACCACCTGAAGGACTCTTTCCTGCAGGACCTGACACACTCTGAAGTCTCTTCACACTCGCAGTAACTAGCAGTTTTCACGTGAGGTAATAACTGAGCCAGTGCTGCCAAGCCTGAGAATGCACCCTGCCTGCTGCCCTCTCCCAGACCCCGTCCTGCCGCAGCCATGAGAGAAGGATGGAAATGGGTGCTGAAAACTAGGAGGAGCCACTAGAAGGCAGACTGGGCAGTGGCAGGGGCACCCTTGGGGAAACCGCAGCCAGAAGGAGAACATGACCAGGCACCTCCCACAGGGAGGGGCCAGCCAGAGGGCAACATTATGTCCTTATTTCCCCATGAGACCCCATAGTCGGGTCCCAAATTTGAAAACAAACAGAAGTTTCCAGAAAATATAAAATGTTGACACTGGTTAAGGAAGGAAGGAAGGAAGGAAGGAAGGAAGGAAGGAAGGAAGGAAGGAAGGAAGGAAAAGATAAAAATTGAGCAGAGCAAACCATTAAAATAAATTAAAATTCTAATCAAAGATAACCCCACCCAAAGGGCCAGACCCCAGAGAGTTCCATGGGTGAGTTCTACCTAATGGTTTAGCCCCAGCTATAGAAAATAGGAAAAAAGGGAAGATACCAAACTCATTCTGTGAGGCTAGTATGATCTGGAGTCCACAATTAAAAGGCACAGTATAAGCAAAGGAGATCATAGGCCTATTTTACTTTATGAGTATATTTGCAAAAATCTAAAATAGAAGATCAGCTAACCAAGAGTAAAAATTGATTTTAAACAATCTGGCTGAGAGGCCGTAGGTGTCAAGGTTAAGAATAGGGACTTGAGCCCTGGCTGGTAGCACAGTGGTTAAGGTGCCGGCCTGCGAACCCAAAGGTCGCAGGTTCGATTCCCCAGCCAGGGCACATAACCAGGTTGCAAACCAGGTCTCCAGTCAGGCTGTGGCTGGAGGCAGGTGAAAGGCAACCATACATTGATGTATCTCTCCCTCTCTGCCTCTCTTCCTTCCCCCTCTTTCTAAAAATACTTAAATAAAATCTTAAAAAAAAAAAAAAAAAAAAAAGAATAAGGACTTGAGTCAGCCTGGGTTCAAGTCCCAACTTCCAATTCTTCCACTCCTTACTGCAGTGACTCCCTTACACCCAGGTAAGAGGGGACCTACAATAACACATACACACATATGCACACATCCTCCGTCCCTCCACAGCAACACGACTCCTAGTTCAGCATCACTCCCATTGACTAGCATGTTCACTCTCCCGAGAAATGCTTCCCAGAAGGTCTTGCTTGGACCCTGGACACAAGAGGCACCCTGAGGCCAGATGCCACGGAAGCACGTCACCTGTGCTGTCCACACCAGAAGGACACGGCTCTGAGTCACAGGGAGGAAGTGAGCAGCAGCAGAAGCAGTTTGGTAAAAGGAAAAACCACCAAATTATCAACTCTCCCTCGCAGCTCCCATAGAATAGACTCTGTGGCATGAAGGAGCATCTCCTGGACGTGCGGGCCGGTGACTTCCTGGCTCCCATCCGGGTGGGTTGGGGGTGGCAAATGAGCTGGTTCAGACCAGGGATCACAGAGGCTGCCTGTGGCCCCTCGGGGACACTCTGACACACTGAACAATTCACGTGTTTACACCTGCATGTGCCTAAACCTACACATAACGAGGGTAAGAACATGATACCAACTATTTCTATGGGCAGTTACATGGACAGCGAACGCTAGAGTCACATTTTCAAAGGGTAATAAATTTAAGCTCTAAAGAACTTTGAATTTTAAAATCTTACTGAGTCGTATTTTTGCCTTTTTAATTTTGGCAGATATTGTTGCCCTTTAAATGAAAGCCTTCTGGATAACTTAAAGTATTTTGATATCAATTTCATTTATGGTTGATAGAGCTTTAATTCTGTATACTTTTGAATATCATTACACTTTATTTGTTCATCTTTTCTATCACTATTAATAGAACATGCGAAAGCCCTGATTACAACAAAGTTTTGCCATTTTGCTGAGCTGGCGCCAAGAAAAGTAAGTTTAATAGGATAAATATATAATTTACGAATAATGTTTAAGTTGATTACTCATCAGACTTATCAACAGAATATTAAAATGGGCGATAATAATTAAACTCGGTCACCTCAATATCTTGTGGATTTGATCTTTAGCAAGGCATGGTTGTCAGATAAAAGAATACATTTTATTGAACAGTTTGATAACTTTAAATATTGGTGTACTGAGTATCCATCTACATTCTTCCCCTGGCCCTGTGACAGGAGTGTTGGGGCAGGTTAGGCGTGTGACTGTGGGCAAGTCACTTAGCCACCCTCTGCCTACCTTGTCTCGTCTCGGAAAGGGGTAATTAATAAATAGCATCCATAGCATTGCTGTATGGATGAAGCGAGCTAATACTGAGAAAGCCCCTAGAACACCGTGTGGCCTACGGATGGACCTTGAGAAATGTTCTTCCATGGAGTCGGATTCAACACAGAAATGCAACGATCAACAGGTTGACCAGAAGCACTTAATAACACTTCACATCTATTTTTTTTTTTTTTTTAAGATTTTATTTGTTTATTTTTAGGAAGAGCAGAAGGGAGGGAGATGGAGAGGGCCAGAAACATCAATGGGCAAGAGATAGAGTGATCCGCTGCCTCTCGCACACCCCCAGCTGGGACCTGGCCCACAACCCAGGCATGTGAATGGAACTGGTGACCTTTCGGTTCGCAGGCCAGCATTCCATCCACTGAGCCTCACCAGCCAGGGCTCTGTTTATTTTTTAAAAAACGCAAACAAGAAACTCAAGAGAATTTCCTTAACTGGATCAATGCTACATAGTAAAACCTACAGCAAATGTCATCCTTGGCTGAGAAGCTTAAACAGACTCTTTGTAAGATGGGAAATAAGGCAAGGAAGCCTGTCACACTGCCACATTTCAACACCATACTGGAGGTCCTGGCACGTGCAACAGAACAAGGAGAGGTAAAATATAAAATAACTGGAAGAGGAGAGAGGAAACTATCATTGGTCACATTTATGATAATATCAGCATTCACAGAAAAAAATTCAGTGGAATCCACCCATGTTCAGAGCCATCAACTTAAAAATTTAGCATTCTTCTACACGGACAATAACCAGTGTAGAAAATAAGATACCATTCATATCATCAAATAAAATATACAAACTATTTTGGAATTGATCTAAGGACCCACGATTCGTAGTGGGAGAAGCATTAAATCATTAAATGATGAGAAAAGAAATCCTAAATGTCATGTTAATGTTGTTCATACACTTCCACGCATTTCAATAAAAAGTATAGCAGGGTTTTTTAAAGAGTTTCATTGACTAACTCTAAAACTGTCTGGAAGCAGAAAAGGTCCACCCATCTTGGAAAAGAAGGGCAAAGGATCTGGCCTCGGAGGAATAAGAGGTGCCCCAGGGTTACGGCGATAAATACAGCTATGATGCTCAGACAGAAATTTACGACTGGGACAGAAAAGAGCGCCCGGACATAGAGCGTCCTGTGTGTGTAAGTGGCAGTGTGACAAGGGAGCTTCTTGAAACTGGAGGAGGAAGGAAATGGGGGGGGGGGGGGGTACCCGACAGGGGCTGGAACTGTTGGCAGTATGGGAAAAAAATAACGCCATGTGCTTCCCATATGAGAACACAGCACCATATCCCAAGGGACTCGAGTCTCAGATCTTCAAAGTACAACTAGGAAGCTAAGGGGAAAATCGCAGGAGAATCTTTCAGGCCTTGACCTAGGGAAGAACATCCAACCCCCCACCCCCAACCCCATCTTCTGTTCCTCCTCCCCTCCTTCACTCTCCAGGGAGCCATACCCTACCCAGCAAGTCAGCCTGGGCATGCTCAGTAGCCAGAGCAGCAGGGGGTCCTTAAGACCTGGAACCCCACTGCTGACTTCACCATCCCACCCCCCTGGCGAGAACCGCTGGGGAAGAGCATGGCTCCCAGCAGCTACCACAGAACACAGCCAGTTGCCTGCTGGGCTCCCACACTCACGAGCTCAGCTTTTAAAGGTCCCAGAGGGGTTCCTGGGGGGCAGGATCAGCTCTGGCAGGAGGGGGTGTCAGGGGAATGAGCTGCTGCACCATGCTGCACCCCTGGCTCGTTTTCTCTGTGCACAGTCTTGGAATTTCCCATGTTCATGTTGAGCTGGAAAACAGCCAACAGGCAAACCCATCCCGTCCCTGCCATGCTTGGGAATCAAGGGGCAGGTGAGGTCACCCTGAGGTCATCGGGTCCACACCCCACTTCTAGACATATACATCTACCCTCCTACTGACTGACCCGGGAGCCAGCCCGGCTTCACAGGTTCCATTTCACGGACGTACCGATCGGAGCCCCCACGTTCCCTCTCCAAGAATGTTCTTTTTTATGGTTCCTAAATCTTTCCTGCTGCTGCTCAAGCTCTTAGTCCCAAGGAATGGAGAGAGGGGAAAACCCAAAAATAGAAGGACATTTACATTTGTGGAACACCTGTTATCTTTTACCAAATTCCTAGTTAATCTTCACAGGAACCCTGCAAGGTAGAGAGTGTTTATGGCGGAGAGAGGCTGGGAGGAGCCCATGCCTGTACGGAAATGGGGGGGCAGGGGGGCTTGCTTTCCCGCCTCCCTTAAGGCTAAGCCTAGTCCTGAAGCTGGTCAATGGGCAGTAAAGCAGGGGGAGGGATCTATCTGCCACTTCTATGAAGTGTCCTCACTGGGAGAAAGTGCCCTTCTTGGGTCCTTCCTCCCTCTGAAATACACTCGTGAGGGGGGTGCTCTGGGAACCCTCTCCGACCATGAGCAACTCAGGGCAGAAGCTGCTACCCATCACAAAGAGAGAGAGAAGCCGGGGTCCTGGCCCTGTGGGCCCCGTTCTGCGCCAGGATGGACCCACCTCTAAACGATCTGAATGTGAGCGCGAAAGCAACTTCTCTATTGTTTGAGCCTCTTCCTGGGGGTCTTCCCGCATTAACCCACTATTGCATTTTTCCTACGTTAATCCTGCCCTGCTAACTGATACAGGGACCTAGCAGGTAATCCTCCTTTGGCGGGCTTTTATCAGCAAGTTGTCCCACTGCCTCCTCGGATTCAAAGGGTCAGGGGGAATTTCTAGTATTACCAACGCACTCACTCCCACAAGAGCAGACCAGCTCTCAAAGATGCTTTGTTCCGAGAGGGAAGGACCGGACACATCAGGAAGGGCAACTCTAGGATCTCTGCCCTGCCCTCAACTTCCCTCCTCATGGCAACATCGGTTTGTGACAACCAGAGCTTCACACAGAAATCTAGAAAACATTCTACAACGTGCTAAATAAGACACAATGAAGGAAAGTCATTACAGCAAAGAGAAAAAGATAGAAAATAAGATGAGGCCAGGACGGCCCACAGACTTGCACCAATTTGACTGAGCTTCCCAGGAGCCAAAGCAAAAAGGAAATACCATCAACTCATGATGACTCTTTGTTGCTCAATTATCTATCAACATTGGCCAGGCTTTTAGGCCGAAAAGTCATTTCTTCTGTGGGGTCGAGAGGGCACAGGGCAGTTGATGGGCGATGCCTGTGACAGTCCAGGTGACAAACACAATCATGAATCTTGCTGTATAATGTATTTAGTCCTCCCAACACATGGGTAGTGTTGTTAATGGTCCTTCACAATTTTCAGATGAGGAAACTATGGCAAAGGAAGCTAAGTAACTCTGCCCAAGTTCACACAGCTTGAAAAAACAGAGCTGAGATTCCAGTTTAGGAAATCAGACTCCATAACCCAGACCCATAAACTGAAAAAAACAGCAGGGCCAGGTCCCATATTGATCACCAGAGGTTAGATACGTACAGAAATGGGGTGTGGATCCGATGACCTTGGGAGGACCTCATCTGCCCTTTGATTCCCAAACTAGGCAGGTTAGCCAGACCTGGTTCAAATCTCACCCACTGCCCCGCTGCTGAGCAGCCTTGAGCAAGTGACTGCATCTCTCTGAGCTTCTGTTTCCTTACCGGCCAGTGGGGAAAATCCCACAAACCGAACAGGGTGATGGAGAGACACCAGCGTGGCGGAGGTCACCAGCGTGCATGGAAGCAACCTAAACCAGGGCAGGTGGCCCCTGCCCCCGCCACCTTCTTGGTAAATTAGAAAGCAAGTTACATTGCCCCGACTCCTGGAGGGGCTGGAACAGCTTACAGAGTCTTAGATGAGACATGACATCCCAGGTTCTAAAACAGACTGGGCTACATTGTAATAGCTGGAAAGGGCCAGGAAATAGTGAGATCTGCCTGAGGGTATTGAAGCCTAAGAAAGGAGAACTCGAAAGAAGTCTGTAAAGGGTGACAAGGAGAAAATTCAAAACCACTTCCCCTTTCAGCCAGGCAGCGTCACCTCACCCTCACCCTCACCAGCTAGTGGAGAAAGCCCTTTGCCCAGGGCCCACGCCTGTCACAGCAAGGATGAGAGGGTCTGTCAGCCACCCGGGGCCACCTCAGGGTCAGCCCCTCTCCAGGGCGGGCTGTAGGATTTGAAGGTTCCTACACAAGAAGACACTTGAGTTCTCTCAGGGGACCCATCCCTTAGGTTTATCTCCTGACCCACTCTGTGGATCTCTGTCTGAGCCTCCTCGGTCTTCAGTCGGCCACCTCCCTGAGTGACTAGGGATAGCAGGACACAGTCCTCCATCCTCACCTTCTCTTCTCTTTCTTTACTTCCTCTGGGGAAAGGGCATAGCAAAGCCCCCAAGTTACGTCAAGAGAAGCCATCCCAGGGAAGAGCCCCCACGAACTCTGGGATGAAGCAGAAAGCTGTTGTCCCCAATGTCAACATAAAGGTGATGGCAGGGTGGGCAGAGCCCTGGGGGCAGGATGAAGATATGGAGTAGGAGGGGGATGGAGATGGGTGGGAAGGGCCTCCTAGGCACCCATCTGCAGCCTAAAGGAAGCAGACAATAAGTGTTGTACACGAATCCCTGGCCTCTGCATAGGTTTACACTTGATTCTGAGACAGACTAGGCTCCTTTCTGTGCCCGATGCAACCAGAAAACGCTTCCAGGTGCCAGAAAGCAAAGCCACATGCTCACACATATTCAAGTAGTTCTTTATAAGTGGGGGAATGTTTTTGCATCTTTGATCAAACCAGCCACAGGCCCCATGAAATCTAACTTGAGCCTCAGTTTCCCCATTTATCAAGCAGGGTTGAAAACACATCCTCGCCCTGGCTGGTAACACAGTGGCCTGCAAACCCAAAGGTCGCTGGTTCGATTCCCCAGCCAGGGCACATAATCAGGTGGCAAGCCAGATCTCCAGCCAGGTCTGTGGCTGGAGGCAGGTGAAAGGCAACCATACATTAATGTTTCTCTCCCTCTCTGCCTCCCTCCCTGCTCCTCTCTCTAAAAATAATAAATAAAATCATTTTTTAAAAAACACATCCTCTAAGACAGAGTTAAGGTGATGGGTATGAAGTATATAAGCCACACCGCCCTGATGCAGAGAAGAGGGTCACTGAGGCACTGAGAGGGGCCCGCTGGGGTGGCAGGCCCTGGCTGCAGCCCAGCGACAAAGGAGTGGGCATCCAACCCAAGGAGGCACATGTCAGGAGCATCAAGGGCTGGGAACATGCGTCTCATCTCCAGTTTGGAGGAATTGGGTTGGGAGTGAGCTCTTTTTTTTCCCCCCTCTCTATTCCTTGTGTGATGCATTTCTGACACCAATCAGGGATCCATCCCCTGGGAGCCAACAATAATGATTAATGGTGTTAAATATAGCCACAGAGTGCCGGGGCAAAATTAGGCACCATGCATAAAACATCACCCTCCTCGTCAGGCACGCAAATCAGCCAGGCTTTGGGGTCGGGGCGGGTGGACCAGCGCCCAGCATCAGGGCAGCCCCAGCCAGCCGCCTCCTTACCCACAGGGGTGTCTGCCAGGGTACCTGCCATTTAATATGCGACTGTCCATGCCCCCTTTGGACCTCAGAGTCACCATCAGGCCCCTGAGTGAACTCAGCATAAAGGAATCACTGTCGAGGTGGTGGAATGGAAATGTGCTTGGGACCCAGACAGACCTGGGTTCAAATCCCAGCTCTTCTGCTGCCTAGCTGAGGGGCCCCCGGCAAGTCACTTCCCATCTCTGAGCCTCAGTTTACTCATCTGTGAACAGGCCTCTTCAAAACCAGGGAGGTGGTATCAGGGGGTCATGAGAGCCAGGCATTTAGTAGGAACTCAGGAAATGTTAGCTCCCTTCCTCCCATTCCCATCCCCAAATAGCTGTGTGACCTAGGGCAGATGACTCAGCCTCTCTGAAACCAAGTTTCTCCCCTACAACATGGAGAGAGTGATGTCTACCTTACACCTAATATGCGCTAGCATATCCATGCATTGTTCTGTGAATACATATAAGAACCAGTTATGCCCCAGGCACTGTACTCCGCTCTCTGGAGACCCCAAAGGCTGAGACATTTGGTCCTTACTCTCAGGGAGCTTACAGTCGAGGGGAGACATAAGCAAAAAGTTAAACAGACAATGTAACTACAAATTACAAGATATTTTCTACAGGGAAAAAAAAAGAGGCAGAACTAAAATGTAAGAGGGATTGGAAGGGGGCTGTTCCAAAAGAGGTGACACATGAGACGGAGCCAGCAACCCTTCCAAGAGAGTGCGAGAGACTGATCTTCTCCCCGTAATTCTCTCCCAGGTCTCCCCCACCCATTCACCCATTAAATGTCCTTCGCTTGACATGGGTCCTCTCCCCCTCTGTCGGGGGGTGGTGCTGAAATAACCCGGCCCACTAGGATCAATGGTCCGCACACCCCAGCATGCTTTTGTTTATGGTTATAAACATGCGCTGCCTTCCTAATTTTATGTACATCATTAAACATACATAAAAATACACCTTCAGAGGAGGCGAGGACATAAATAGAAATGAAGTTCTAATTCTGTCTCCTGCCCTCTGGGTCTTTCCACAGTCCCGTGGGATCCACACAGCCCGTAGCCCCTGAGGTGGTCCGAGGTGCACCAGGAGGTCAGCTGGCCAGTGACACGCATGCCACAGATGCGTCACCCCCACTCTCCCCTCTGGCATCGGCTCCAGCTCCTTTCTGTTCTGCACCTGACCCTCCACGGGATGGGGTCACACCTCCCCACCCTCCTATCCCTTCCATGGCCCCCAGTCAGGGCTCCTTGGATAGGACAGGCCCTCCTGCTACCCCTCCTGCTGTTCCTTCCTCTGGAACATTCCCTCACCACCTGCTTCCTCACCTGGCTACCTCAGCCACCATCCCTACAGCATCGGCTAAGGCAGCCCCACAACATGGGGACACAGAGAAATGAAACCTGTGTCGGGGAATGGATGAGGAGACCCATAGAGGCGGTAGCCTTCTTGGGAACTTGGGCCACCGCAGGCCCCGCCTGTCTGTGCTGGGGGGCATGAGGCCTTGGCACCTCTGTATGCTATGTCCTGACAGGACATCTCTGAGCTGCTTGCAATTGTCACACTAGTTGCAATGACCCACGTGACACTGAGCCCCTCAAGGGTAGGACCACCTCTTATTTATCCCGTCAGTGGTGCATGGCTCAGGGTGTGATACAGATCAAGTACTTGGCACCGGAGAAAAGGCAGGGATCCATCTACGTAACACGTCAGAACATTCGCATGGCAAAGAAATAATCCCTAAGCAACATTAACAGATATTTCAATCTCTCCGGCAAAATCACTGGGTGCAGGGGCCAAAGCGGGTTCAACTCTATACTAGGCAGAGCCGACAAATGGACAAGAAAGGGACAAACGACCCTACAGAGAAGTGAGCAAAGGGTTCTCGGAGGCGATTCCCAGGCGAGTGTGTCCGAATGGCCAACCAGATGAAAAGCCGCTCCGACTCACCGCTAGGCAGGGAAATGCAAATTAAAAGTAACAGTGAGCTATCACTTTCTACCTCTCAACCTGGTCGAAATTAACAAGACCAATAACAGTACTTGCTGGCGGGATACAGGGGAAAGATGACTCTCCAATTAGTGGCGTAGGAAGCGCTGCAGCCTCTGGGGAAATCAGGCTGGCAGCCGCAATTCAAATTAAAAGTACACAAATCTTCTGGCCCAGCAATCTGACTCCTGGAATTATGCCCCCGAGAGACAGAAATCTAGGGATGTACCTAAGGATGGATGTGCATGCATGGAGCTTTATCGGCACGATTATTATGAAAACAAAGAGGAAATGGATGGCAATCTATAGGGGAACGGGCAGAGGAAATATAAGATAGCCACACTCTGGAATATTATACAGGCATTAAAAAGAACGGCTTACAACTCGAGCTATCAGCGTAAAAGGATTTGCACAGGGCATTGTTGAATGGTAATGAATCAGATGTAAACACAGAATATGTTCACAGGAATGTGGGAGAACAGGAGAAGATCTCTATAGATTATTCATATGGTTTCAGGGCGGGCATAGGGGGAGTGACGTTACGAAAGGAGAGTTAGGATAGGGGAAAACAAAGGAAAGTTACATTAAAGGATAGAACATTCATGCATTTAGATGAAATTGTCTATAAAATGCATTAACATACGTAAAGAAAGTTTCCCTCTCTCCTTCTTCCTTTGTGGCCTCCTGCTCACTTTCATCCCTATTTCCTTTGCTCTTCCCCTCACTTTAAACAATTCAGACAAGAAAAAACAGGTTGATTCTGAATAAGAAGCTAAATAGCTTACTTCGCTGGCACTCTTGGCTCTCCAGAACACAGCCTAGAACTACAAAGCAAACTGGAGATCTGATCGCCAAAAAGGATTATACATTCTTGACTACAGGCAAAGGGCTTTGAGTGAATTATTCTTATTTTCCACAATTTTAATAAGCTTACGAAGCTCCTGGTGGCAGCCAGGCCTGAAGGGAACCCCAGTGATCCACCTCATTGCCTCTTCCTCTCCCTTTGCATGTGGGCAGGACCTGTGGCTATCTTTTAACCAGTAAGATGCTGTGAAGGGGACTGTGTTTCATTATATAAAACTCTGTCTTCACAGGCGAAAGAGATGCTCTCCTGCTGGCCTTGAAGAAGCAAGTGCCATGTTGGGAACGGTGCAGAAAGGAGCCACATGATGGAGTCTGAGGTAGCCTGCAGGGCCCGAGGATGGTCCCAGCCAACAGCAGAGTTCCCCGGGGCCCATGGTCACACAACTATAGGAGATGAATTCTGCTGCTATCTGAATGAGATTACATGTGATTCTTCCCCAACCAAACCTCCAAGTGAGCTCAAAGCCCAGGCCACACTGTGACAGCAGCCTTGTCAGACCACCTGCAGAGGATCCAGCAAGATGACAAGTGTGTCGCTTTCAACCCCCGAATCTGTGATGACTTATAACGCAGCAAGGAAAAACGAACACACTCATCCAATTGGGAATTAAAAGGGAGAATTGAGAAAAATATGCCAAGAAGTGTTAGGAATGACCGCTAGGATGAAGAATAACAGATAGAAACTAGCTACCTCCTATTTGGGTCCCTGGTGACCCAAAGGACAGTCCAAGCATCTGTCATGGCAAGGGGTGGCTATCGAAGACCCTGAGGGACCAGGAAGGGGCGCCCAGAGGAAGGGAGCAGCAAACATCTGAACTCTCAGCTGTCCTTGCAACAACCTTGTTGTCCCCTGGAACAGACAGGGACAGTCCAAATCGTCTCACCAGGAATCAACAGCACAGTAGAGAATGACACCTTCCCAGGGAAAGCCACTCGCCACGCGTCAGCCAGCACGTGCCGAGCGCACAGATCCTGGTGCAGAATTGGGACTGACGGGCCCAGCTTGCACAGGTGTTACTTCTATTTCCAGATGTGAGAACAGAGGTTCAAAGGTCACAGAGCCGGCAAGTGGTCCAGCAAGCACTCACCCCATCCAGGGCTGCTGGACACCAGGAACGTGCTGCATCTCCATCCGCAGCCACACTTAACCCACCGTGCTGCCTCCCCTGGGCTCCGTCCCCTCCTCTGTCCAGTGGGGAGAAGCCGGGAGGGAAACAGCCATATGCATGGACCTCAGAAGGGTGCCTGGCGGGCAGCAAGCGCTGAATCTCTTTCTAATGTCCTATCCTGTTCACAAGGAGAAGGGGGGACAAAAGGAATGAATGGTAACAACTCCTGGGAAAACAGGCTATGGTAAATCATTCTTCCAAGCACATGATGGGCCCACAGGGGTGAATGCAATGAGCTTTCTAGCCCTCCCGTGAGGCGTGTGAGGGAGGCAGTGTGATCTTCCCCCACCAGAGCCTGGACAATCGGGGCCTGAAGTAGCTGCACAACTGGACCAGCCTGCACGGCGAGATGGAAGGTGGGAGTCTGTCTAGACCCAGAGGGTGACCAGAGCCACCTCAGAAGCCCCAAGCTCCACACTGTTCCCAGCTCCAAGGCTTCCGGCCAGCTGGCCAGGAGGACTTCCCCTCCGCACCAGCCCAGGCTGAGAGCAAGCTCTCGCTGCAGAACCCCGGGCCAGTGGGGCTCAGAGGTGCACCCGGAAACAGAGCTCCACCCGTCAGTGAGCGCCCACCTCCAGTGGCAGCCTGCAGACGACCTCCCAGTAGCACAGCTCTGCCCCTTGGGGTCCCTCGTCCTTCACGAGACTCATTCTTTGCACCCACCAGGGACCAGAGCTGCAAAGCCAGGGCACCAAGGGGCAAGTTCCACCCAGGACACAAGCCTTAGACAACAAATGTTTTCAATAACCAGCACCAGCCTCACAGAGAGACCTGAGGCACAGTGTGACACAGGGACCCAGCTAGGGGCAGGGGAAACATCAAAGCTGGTGTACCACCACCACCCCGCTCTGCCTGGCCTCCCCATGCCCCATACACAGATCTGGGGTCAGGTAAAGAATTGGTGCTGGCTGGTGGCTCAGTGAATAGGTGCCGGCCTGTGAACCCAAAGGTCGCTGGTTCAATTCCCAGCCAGGGCAACATAACCAGGTTGCAAGCCAGGTCTCCAGCCAGGTCCGTAGCTGGAGGCAGATGAAAGGCAACCACACATGGATGTCTCCCTCCCTCTCTGCCTCTCTCCCTTCCCCTCTCTCGGAAAATAACAAATAAAATCGTAAAAAAATTAAATTAAATTAAAATAATATAAATAAATAAATAAAAGAACATTGCAGCTCTACACCTTGGGGTTGACAGTATACAGAAGCAGGCATCCAAGAGTAACCGGAAAAATGTTACCTATAGAATTGGTTATCAAGAAGGAAGGAAACAGGGCCATTTGTCCCCCATTTGTCCCCAGGGCAAGTTCTGCTACATCCAGACAACGGGATTCCACGCACTCAGTAAAGGTGCTTCAGGGGCCTTTCTTTTCCACGTGAAAAGTATTCACTGTTTTAGGCAAACACGGGAACCTCGCTATTAGATATATGATCACCCCTCTTGTGGCAGATGCAAAACGGAGAAAATGGTTCAGAAGGCCGGAGACCACCTGGTCACCGTGGGTGTCTGTGAATAATATCATTAAAGGGATGATATCACCCCTTTCGTATTAGAAATCCCTCTGCTTATCTGCATTACCTCTTTTTCTCCTGCCATGAACAGATACTGCTTTGCACCGTTTAACAAAAAGACGAAATAAGTAATCTTGCTTTTAAAAGCAGGGAGCATACTCACCCATATTATCTCCTGCCATCCTCCAAATCAGACACGATGCCACAGCCTCCACCCCTGGCCTCCTAATGGTCAATTCTGACATGAACCATCAGGCAGGGGCCCTAACCAGGGTCTCCGGGGCCCAGGGATGGCTTTGGGGTATGGAGGCACATGCACATTTTTCAGGGTAAGCATCTAAAAAATGCATGTTCTTAAAAATCTGAGCAGTACGGCCCATTGTCCCAGGCCCCCAAAACACATTTCTACCTGCCTCCTTTGTTCCAGAAGGCTCCTCCATTGGTGGCCTGTTTTGCAGACCCCCCCATCTCTGTGTTTCCTGGGACGGGTCCCCTGTCCTAGAAGTCCCACCTGCCAGAGACGTGCCCTACTGGAAGTGCCGGTCCCTTACCTCAGGGTCTCAGGCAGGTCAAAGGAATCTAGTTGTCTTCCTGGGGGAAACGTCCCCGCTGAATTTTGTGATGGATTTAGGGGGGCCACACCCTCCAGAAGCCCACCCATGAATGGCTCTGTGGTAGGTTGAACAGCAACCCCCTAAAAGTCATGTCCACCGAGAACCTCAGAAGACACGCTTATCTGGAAGTAGGGTCTTTGTAGATGTGATCAGCTAAGAATTTTGTGAGGAAATCATACTGGATTTAGGCTGGGCCCCAATCCAGTGACTTGTAAGATCCTGGTGTCCCTATAAGAGGAGGAGGAGATGGGGTACACAGGAAGGAGGCAGGCTTCAGGGTGACGCTGACAGAAGCTAAAAGACGGTGATGGATCCTCGCCAGGGCCTCGCTGGGACCCCAGCGCTGTGAGGGGATAATGTTCTGTTGTTTTAAGCCACCAAGTGTGTGGATTTGGGAGAGCGGTCTGTGTAGACCCGCACTGCTACGAGCCACTAGTTCCCAGAGGAGGGTCTGCAGCCCGGGCCCCCGGAACCCCGTGTGGCCAACCAGTGGGCCCCAGAGCACACCCACCCCTGCTCTCCCGCAATGGTCCTGATTCTGTCATCAACCAGGGGCTCTGACACGGCAGCCTTGGCCACGAGGCACACCCTCCCCTTGCCTCCCACATCCTATTAATAAAACAAAGTAAAAATTAAATTACTTCTAACACACCCCCGGTCTGCTTTTTCTTTTCTTTTTTTTTCAAAAGGGCTGGATGGTTTGAACGTCTAATTTGCTATCCAAGGTCTTCAAATAATTTCCTGAGAGCCTTGGGAGATGCTGCCCCTGCCCACCCCCACCCCATCCTGCCCCCGCATCACAGGGCAGGATTAGACAGCAGGGCTCCAGGCTCTGGGGCCAGAGAAACAAGGAGGACAGGACAGTTTGGGACAGCGGGAGAGCGGGGATCCGCCCCGCCCCTCAGACAAGAGCCAGGCCCTCTCCGACCTCAGCTCTTCTGTCCATCATAACACGGGGGCTCTGCGAGGTCTGTATAGGGACGTAGCCCGCAGCCCGTAGCCCGCAGCGAGCCCCAGCTCCCGGCTGTGCCCACAACGGCCCAATTCCACAGTTAGGGGTTAGCGGAAACGGCTCTTAGGTCGCTGGTCTTCCCCGTTGGCTGTCCGTGAAGAAAGGCGGGCGCAGAGCGGGAAAGCCACTTGCCTCACGCCACACAGCGAATCCATGGTGCCGCTCTGTGAGCAGGATGCAGACTGGGCTCCACGTCTGCCGCTCTTCCATTTACTGCTCTGCTTCTTAGGACCCCAGGTGCTTGGGAATCTGTCTCCAGGCCTCACAGTACCCCATCAGCTGACGGGGCTATGGTGGAGTTTCATGCAGGGAGGAAGGTGAGGAAGAGCCAGGGGCTCATGGGAACAGCTAAACCTGTGCCCCGTCACGGGTCTGGGAGAGGCCCTGGTCCTGTGCCCCTCCCCACCCCCTCCCCCACCCCCAGGGGCCTGAAAAATACTCTGAGTTACAGCAGGGACAGGCTCTAGCATTGCAGCACCTCTCCCCAGGGATGCTGCACCGTGGGGTGAGCAGGGCCTTTGCACGGAGACTAGAAGAATTCAAGGCTTGGTGCCTGGATAAACCCTCCCCGCTCACCCTGACCGCCCAGAGGCGCCGCAGCCCACCCCATCCTACAGAGCACCCCAAGGCTTGTCGGAAAAGCACCAGCCCTTGGATAAGCACATGTCTCAGGACAGGGCAGTTCCAGCTGCTCCCCCAAACCAGGTGGGATTAACCTGTCCCCCATTCGACCCTCAAAGCAGCTTCCGCTACCCACGGTGCCAGCTTCCAGAGCACGCAGGATGGCAAGGAAGGAAAAGACCGTAGGAAAGGGCCCCAGCCAAATGGCACATTGTAGCACAGGCACCCCCTCCCGACTCTGCTCCCTCGTAGCCACGACAGACCTCCCTAACCATCAGCTTCCTTCCCACCGAGTGGAGGAACCGCTTAGAATCTCCGCCTGCACTCCGGTCAGTGACGACCTCTCACAGGTACCAGATGAAAGCCACTTTCCACGCCTGCTATCACCTGCCAAGGATCTCGGAGACTCAGGCTGCCTTCCACCTCTGGGCACACGTTTATGGAGGGGCTTGAGTGAAAGAATCGGGACACACTTAGAAGTGGGGGTGACACCTGCCTGGGGCCCTGGGATGAGGAAATTCAAGTGGCACTCTGCCGATCAAGAGAAGCCGGGCACGAGGAAGTCACGGGCGGGGGCAAGTGGCGTTTCTGGGGTGCGAACAACCAGGGAGCCCTCTGGAGAGGCTAAGGGGTTCCTCGCACACCAGGACCTGGCATCTTAAGACTTCCGGGAAGTTCCCACCCAGCAAAATGAGGACGTTATCTGCATTGTCTAGGGATGCATTTATTGTGCCACCGTTAGGTTCCTTACTGGTTTTAAGATAAGCAACAAGGAATAGGGACAGATAGTCCCCTCTGGAAGGAAAGATGTAAAAAGTGAGATTGTCCGAGGGACTGGGCTAATAACCCCTACAGTGGAGCTGGGTGACAAATGGATGTGAGGCTGCTGAATGTGAAGATGGTATCCACTCTGTCTACAAGAGGAGTGAGGCTGCTGGGGATGTGTCACAGGGACGGGGAAGAGCGCAGCATGGAGGGGAAGTTGGGTCTGGTCTAGAGAGACGGGACTGACTGTGGGAAAGCAGCTGCCTCAGCTCCTGGGAAACTGCAGGGAGTCTCCTTCCCAATTCCTAGAATTGGAGGGAACAGAAGGGCCCGGGACATGAGCGAGGCAACTTTGGTACCAACACAGATGTCCTCGCCACCTGCTCTAGGCACTGGTGGTACCATTGGAGCCAAGGCAGCAGCTGGTCCGAACCCATGACCTTCACCATCTGACAGGTCCCAGCAGTACCTCTCAGAGGGGACAGCACTGGCCAGGGCCAGAGGAAGGGGCCGGGGGGTGGGCGGTGAAGGCTGCTGGGTGAGGCCTGTGCGCTGTCCTCCTCCTGAGCATTTGTCCACAGTTCTAACACCTTCTGTGGCTCTCTGCAGCTCTTGGGGATGGGTCACAATTCTTGGTTGGGAAGAAGAGGCTTAACAGGTATAAATCCTGTTCCTGTCCTTTACAGGCTGTGTGGCCTGGGCCAGTGACCCATTGCCCTGTACCTCAGCATCTCTAGAGGGGAGATAATGGCAGCTACCGCCAGAGTTGAGGAAAACAGGTAACATGAGAACCCCACAGATACTCAATGGATCACCCTCATTATCACTCTATAGAAGACCTTCCATTATTTTTCTTCTCAGCTTCCTGTCCCACATGCCCTCAGAAGTAAAAAGCAGTCAAATAGAGCGTTCCGCAGTCTCTCTCGCACACCACACTCATATCTCTGTGCCCTTCTGCCTGCCATTCCCTCCACCCTACCTTTGACTCCCAGGTAACTGTTTCTCTTCCAGCGCCTTCTCATGGAGTGGTGCCCCCTCCAGGAAGCCCTCCCTGACTCCTTTAGGCTGACCAGAAGCTTCCCCACGCTGTCCTGGGAATTTCCTATTCTTGCTCTAAGACCCCTCCTCATCCCATGCTAGCACCCTCAGCTGTGGTCATAGTAGGAAGAGCTCTAACCTCATCCTTAAGCCCCCTTGGTCACTGCACTCGGGCTCCTTAGTTCCCTCCTGGTCTTCAAACACTCCAGGAATGTGCCTACCTCAGGGCCTTTGCACTTGCTCTTCCTTTTGAGGAAACATCCTCCCACCATACAGCAGCACAGCTTGCTCCTTTACCACCTTGGAGTCTCTACTCAGGTGACACCTTGGCAATGGGCCTTGCCTGGCCCCTGGGGAATTCAACTGCATGCCCTCCAGCATCCCTGTCCCCTGCGTTCTTTTTCCCCATCACACTTATCACCGTCTGGCACACTATAAGCTTCAGGGGGACAGAGGTGCCTGTGTGATATTCACTGAGCACCTCGTATGGACCAGGCATTGTGTCTGGCCCTGAGGACACAGCAGTGGGTTAGACAGCCCACTCCCATGACACCTGAGCCAGTGATGAACCAAGATGCCTATAGCATGGCTGAAAGCAGGGGCACCGTAGCTGTTCAGAGATTTCCCCATTAGCAAGACAGGGGAGATGCAGGACCAAACGAGGCAGCAATTACTTGTAAGGTTGCCAGGTCCTTGCTCACAGGTTCACACCAACCCAACCACCCCCACTGCAGCCAAATGAGCCCGGATTTTGGCCCCAGAGAGCCCCAGGCTTTCGGTCCTGGCTGGCTGCTGCATCGTGCATTCCTGATTATCCTTGTCCAGTGAAAAGACACCTCGAGGGTCATCGTGAGAACCAGAAAACCAAGACAATGACGCCCATGTCTCTGCTACCGGCATGCCAGGTGGCACAAGAGCACAATCCCTCCGCATTCTCAGAGTGACCCGCAAAGGCAGCACAAGCTCAACCATTTCATAAAGTAGGAAACAGAAGCTTAGAAGTTCTCACAATAGCCAGTTTCTGGCCAAGCCCTGCCCTACCCACTTTGCATGGATGACCTCAAGCAATTCTCTTTCATTAACCCTATGAGATAGCCCCCCCTTATTATTCCCATTTTACAGACAGGGAAACTTGGACACAGAGAGGTCAAGAATGGTGCCCAAGTCACACAGCCCACAGGAAAGCAGAAATCTGAGCCCTGGAAAGGCCCATCTCTTCTCCAACACATTATGCAGAGTAACCATGCTTCCTGTGCCTTCTCATTTGACACAGGAGGGACCACAGGGGTGCACCTGCTTGCCAGAGCTCACACAGCAAGGTGCGGTAGGTAGTGAGCCCCCAACTTCGGAGGGGCGCTGATGTGGGCACTCAGCGGGTGGCCATGAACTGCCTGAACAAAGTGTTTCTCCACTTCTTCTAAACACGTAAAACAAGTCCCTAATCCCGGTTATTAATGTAAATAATTTTCCAGCAAAGAAAGCAAGCTCCCTGCCTCCCCCCAGGGGCTGCGGGGATTACGTCTACAGTGTCCGGCGCAGCAAGGACAGTAACCAATTGACTCTTATTAAAACTCCAATAATACCGGTGTGATGGTGGCTTTGATCAGCCCACTGCTGTGAGCGGGAGTCAACTGCATTAGGAAAATGTAATTAGACTAATAAATTCCAGGCAATCCTTTTCTTTCCCCTTTTGGCTCCAAGGAGGAGCCAGTCATAAGACTTCATTACCCACATGCAGGTCCCACAGTGGGTCCTACTGCAAAGGAAGGCAGATTCTTGGCTGTCATAGGTCTAACTGGAGAAAGACCCCCTGCCCCTAGCACATGGGACTTTTCAGTCGAATGGCTGAGGCTCCAGGCTCTGGGGATATGTGGCCACCACTCCTGATTTCCCCTTGCATAGACAGACCTCCTTTAACCCCCCTCCCCATGTGGTCCCTCTCCCTGGTCAAGCCACATGAGCAGTTTCTGAGCTGAGTCTGTGGGCCCAGAGCCCTGCCCCCTCCATGTGGCTCTCTCCCAAAGAATGGGTGGGGTCAAGATTGTTAGAGGACCTGGTGTGGCGTCCTGAGATCTGAAAAGGCCAGCTGCTGGGAGCAGCAAGGGAACAAACTTAAGAGAGCCACCAACCTCACCCAAGTCCCAGGGGCCATCGTGAGCCCCGAATTTTAGGGTGCATGCCCAACTTCTGGGGGAAGGTGAAACTTGCAAGGCAGCCCCTAGTTACAAGACCCTCCCACCCCTCATAACGCGTGACTTTTTCATTCGCCTATAACATTGGCTCTGAAAATGCACAGCTGGTCCAATGCGATCACTATATTAGGGGACAATCTGGGCATGACATGAATTTCATGTCATGGGAAGAGTTCGCCCACGAGAACTATTTGCTGAACGGAACACCAATCCTGAGCCACCGGGAAACCCACAAGACACACACCCCTCCCAGGGACAGGGAGTCCTGCCCACGCACACCTGCGGTTCTGTCCGTCCATCTGACCTCCCACAGCCCTCCTCTGTCACTTCACAGGGCACACCACGCCCTCCCTCCACCCCCCTCAGCCTATTTTGTATTTTCCTCCCTACCCTCTTGCCTTTTCTCCCCTCTCTCTTTCATTCTTTCCCTTTGCACATGGGCTGGCAGGTGTGGGAACTGGGCCGGCAGCCAGCAGGTCAAGGGAACACACACTCCCGCAAGCAAACTCCAGATTTCCTCAAGATAAATACTAAATTAAATACGGTACTTTGTTCATTCCTTAACCATTAACCATGAATAAAACTCGGCTACCATCGGATTCCGTTCCTATCTTTTTTAGGGTCACTGAGAAACGGCGTGACCGGTGCACCCCCACCCCATTTTCCCATAAATCCAGCTCACTGCCAGCTTCTACAGGGTCTGCAAGCCAAGGATGGTTGACGTACTTTTAAGTGGCTGAAAAAAAAAAACAGAGAAAGAAGACGCTGCAGTGACACATGAAAGTTCAAATTCCCCTGTCGATAAATAAAGTTTTATGGGAACGCAGCCATGTCCCATCACTGACATATTGTCTCTGGCTGCGCTCACAAGTGACAACAGCAAAGTGGAGGCGCTTGGCAGGGACTCCACGGCCCACAAAGCCTGAAATGTTTGCTATCTGACCCCGTACAGAGAAGCCCGCAGACTCCCAGGGGCTTTGCATCTCAACCCTTGTAACAACCCATGAGGAGGGTGCTACCTGCTCTTCATTTGACAGGTGAGGGAGCACAAGCTCCAAGGCGTTAAGCAAATTGTCCAAGTCCCACGGCCTTGCAGTGGTGGGGCCAGGGCTGGAAACCAGGCAACCTGACTCCAATGCCTGTGTCTTGCCCGCTCCCCTGCGCTTCCTGTCGGCACCCAGGGCTGACAGCTCTCGCGCCCCAGCCCCAGGGAAGTCATCTGTCTGCCTCCCCTGCTTCTAGGCCTTCCTGACTTCCCTGGACATCGTGGGACGAACCAGAGTCCCGGGTCCGCTCCCCGGCCACTATGACCCTTAGATCCTCTTCTAACCCTATTGGGTCTTTAATTGGCCCACTGTTAAAAGGGCCTATAAGCCCACTGCTCTCCGGATCCTCTAGAAATTAATCCACAGCACTGTCCAGACTAGAAACACCAGCAGATGCGCTCAAGGCTGCAGGCCTAGCCAGAGCTCTCTAGGAACTGAGGAAAGGCAATCAATTTTGCTTTCAGGCTGGCCGCGAGCTCCAAACAAACCTGTCCCATCCACGATCATGCAATGGCTGACGATAGGAGCCCCTGAGACTGCTGTCCAGGTTATGGGACTCTCAAGGCCACCTACCCCCATTTCTCTCTCTCTCTGAATATCCAACCAATAAGGGGGGAACGTTGCATGCCCGGTTACCATAGAAACAAGGCGAAGCTATGTCTACTGCAGGAAGGGTTCAAGATAGACAGCAGAGGCGGACGGAAACCAGAGGGAGAGGCACAGGCACAAGACAGCCCAACTTGCAATTAAAGTTTCTCAAAGAGGTTTTTGCCCCATTATCAACTCTGAGCTTAGACGCACATTGTAAACCAAAGAGCTCATCCATAAACACAAATCAATAGATCCAGCAGGCGAATGTTTGATCTGTATTCATTTGCATATTGAATGTAGCAGTATGTCGTGCGACAGGAAGAAGAAATCCAAATAATCTAGTCCAGGCACGGACCTTGGTGACCCACAGGCCAGTGTCAGAGGCTAGCACTTACAATCTGAATTACTTAATAGCACAATTAAAATGTCTGGCTTTTCTTGAAAATAATCCAAAGATCTGGCAAATGGCAGCCCTACACAGCAGCAACAGGTTGTCCCTAGAGACAGGGCACATGCCTGCCAGGTCCCCCAGTCCCCTGCACCGGGCCCATGTCCCACCTCTGTCTCTCCTGGAGGGCTCCCGTAGGCATAGAAATTGTGACCCCCACCCCAGCTGCCAGCACCCCCATTTTACTGGTGGAAACACTGAAGCCTGCAGAAGAGAAGCAGCTCGTCTGAAATGCAGCCCGGGACATGACAGAGCTGACCTCCCAACATCCAGGGAAGGACTTAGCTCGGACCTGTGTGAAAGGAAAATCCAGAGGCCCGGTGGATCTCCATCCGCTGCCAACGTGTCTAAAGTGGAAATCAGGTTTTTCCGCCGGCATCAAGTTTGCCAGCTCCATTCCGGCCCTTTGCAGGGAGAAGGGAGGGAGGGAGGGGGACAGCTCTGGGAGGACGTCTCCTCGGACCCTGTCCAAACCTCCTGCACTGACACCTCTGCTGCCCATGGCCATGCCAGGTGCGGCCTTGCAGTACAGGGTAAAGGCTGGAGGGAAAGGTCTCCGGGCAACAGCCCAGGTCGGCAACTGCTCTTGACCTCACAGCTGGTGATTCTGTAACACAGCTGCGTGCAGACCTGTCCTCCAGTCCCGTCTCTGCTATTTGCGCACCGTGGGGTCATGGCCAAGCCCCCTCACCTCTGGGAGTCCCGTCTCTCCTCTGTGAAGGGGGTACGACAGCTGCAACACGGGGTAGGACCGCCGAGCAGGTTAGATAAGGTCACAATGATGCACTTAGTCTAGTGATTTTCAACCTCTTTACATTCTGCGGCAGACCCAAAATACATATGTTTTGCCAATCAACCAAAAAAAAAAAAAAAGGGATGAAAATGTATCGTTTGGATTAATTCACACTGGAGGACGATTGCTGTGCTGGCTGCTATCATTTTTTTATTTGACAACCTAAGAGAAAAGGGATCAGTGCCCCTGACTCAATAGCCAGGTGTTGCATGATTTAAAAATTCTCGCAGCACACAGGGTGAAAATCGCTGGCTTAGTGGGCTGCCAGGCACGTAGTAGGTACTCCACCAAAGCAGTGGATTCTTTTACCCCTCCAACCCGGGTTGCACCGGGCACAGCCAGCCTCCTCCGCCTGGAGTTCAGTTACACCTTCAGCACTTGGCCTCACTCCCAGCTGCCCCAGGGAAGCACCAGCCAGTCCCCAGCTCCAGTGTGGGAAACCCAGCAGACGCCTGTGACTTTGCTCAAGTGTCAAGCCTCGCCCTGTGCAGCCTTCCTACCCTTTCATTGTATTCAAGGCCACCCAGCCCTCCAGGCCCAGACAGAGCTTCCCCCGACCCCAGTCCCAAAAACCTGTCTGCTCTCAACTCTGTGCCTTCATTTGCTCAGAGGAATCTGGTCCTGTTTGCTCATATTCTGTATGCTGATACTGTCTGCCCTCAGCATCTTGAAGGCCCAGAATACAGTTCACACTTCTTGGAGATCCTTTTAGGGGACATTAGGTGTTTGTAGCAGCTAAGCGCCCACCCCTTCTTTCTATGACACCAGCACCCCCCAAATTCCTTTCCAGGATGGATCCTCCCCTCCCACATTCAGTCTTGGCAGGGCTATTGATCATGCAGTCTGATAAACGCCACCAAGCCAGGACTGGTCACATGGCCAAAACCCCTTCAATTAGTTCCGCTCCGTCCCACAACATGGAATTCCATCCTGCAAGATCCTGAAAAGCCAGCTGGGTCACCACTCCTGGTGGAATCCCAGAGGGCTTTGGGCTCCTAGACTTGTCAGAACCAGCCATTCCGTTGGAGCTCAGATTCTCCGAGCTTCCTTGTCTGCGGAGATTGGCCAGTGCCTCCTGTTTGAGGGGTTAGGGAGAAAGAAAAAGAACCCTGACTGATCCTCCAGGCCCCACGTCACATACACACTCACACCCCCTCCCAGGACCAAACCCACAGACACCCAGCCCTGCCAGAAGGTTGCATAGGCACTGCTTTCGAGGAAAAGCCAAGATACCAATTGCTTAAATAACACAGCTCAATTCTTCCCCTAGGTCAGCTAATAGAACCCTGAGTGAGCAGAGAAGCCAAGCGGGGTGGGGCCTCTTGTTTGAAAGGAAATAAAATAAATAAATAGAACAGCAAGGTGTAATTGAACACATTACATATAAAGCAGGTATTTCTGCCGGTGCCAAAAACAGAAGACGAGTGTCTAAGTAGGCAAGACAGGGTATGCACAGACCTTCATTCAATATCCAAAGAGCGAAGAGTTTACCATGTGCCAGGAGACTAACGGACAACCCAGCCCAGCAGCACCCAGGGCCATGGGCATAAAAGAAGCCACACTCACCCCACCAGGAGCCCAGGGCAGGTTTTAGCCCCAAAGTGAAGGATGCAGAGAAGTTCGCTGGGCAAGGAAAGGCAGGAGGAGGGTTTTTTTAAGAAAAGACTCCTTAAAACCACCCCAATCTAGGCAGCCAACCTCACCCGTCCCCTGCAACAGCCCTTCAACAGGTTCCCTGGCTCTGCCTTTGTTTCACCCCCTACAGCCTGTCCTCAACAGTGGAAGTCAGATCAACATAATTTCCCTACCACCTCCCAGCACCTCCCCACTCTTCCTTTCTGACCTCACCTCCCACCACTCTCCTTGCAGGACCTCAAGCACACCTTGCACCTTGCTACCTCAGGGCCTTTGCACACACTGCTCCCTCTGCCTAGGCCCTCTTGCCCATGCTGTCCTCAGGGCTTGCCTCTGCTTCCCTCAGGGCTCTGTTTA
This sequence comes from Noctilio leporinus, assembly GCA_004026585.1. Classification (NCBI taxonomy): domain Eukaryota; kingdom Metazoa; phylum Chordata; class Mammalia; order Chiroptera; family Noctilionidae; genus Noctilio; species Noctilio leporinus. The sequence continues at coordinate 34,057 of PVIW01000253.1, forward strand.
AGCCACTCCTGAGCACTCTAGCTAAAAGGTCTCCCCTCCCCCATCTCTCTCTACTTCCTTGATTTGTGCTTCTCCACAGCTCTCCCAAACGGAGACTGCACTATTAGTCTGCTGCAGTTCGTCTCCCCCAACTGGAACGGAAGCTCCATGGGGGTGGGAACATGCTCTAGTCCTTTTGGGACTGAAATCCCTAACACCTAGAATAATGTACCCATAAACAAGGTATCTTGAATAGATGAACGAATAAATAAATGAGCAAGTGAGTAAGTGCACAAACTAATAAATTACCACAGGAAAACCACAGCACCTCCGGGAATGCGGACTCTGAACAAGTCACAGGGCAGAATGGTCAGAAGCTTGGCTCCAGCCTGGGTTCCAGTCCCGGCTCCATCACACCCTGGTCCCCGTCCACAGCTCAGCACAGCCTGTCTGGGCCTCAGTTCCATCCTCTGTAAACTGGGGGTAGTAGCCGCCCTCACCCCCACCACGGGCTGCTAGGAGGACTATGGTTGTTACTTCTCCAGTTGCTCTTCTGCAACCACCTTCAGCCAGGTGGTAGAGCCATCAGGAGCAGGAGATCCTCTCGAATGAGACAGATGAGCAAAAGGGATGAGAGACACCAAGAGAGCACGTGACATGAGGGCAGGAGACCTGTGTTCCAGCCAGGCCATGCTGTTCACATGATGCACAATTTGGGGGAACATGCAACTTTCCTGCCCCACCAAGTCAGGGCCAGCACCCCTCACAGGCCAGGGGGGCTGCCATGAGACTCCAAACTGGACCAGGGATGGAAACACAACCTTGGGGGGACAGTGCAGCCCACTCACTAGTCCTTACTGTGTTCGCAGAACCACCACAAAGTCAAAAAGCCAGAGTTCAAAGGCAGCGCTTCCAACACATGACCTGAGCACTAGCTCACTCTTGAAACCTCAATTACAAAGGCGGGCGTCTTACATCTGGGTCACAATATCCTCCAAAAGCTGAGGGGAAATTACAGTAATTACCCGTGGGAGGGCTGGCTGCGTGAACTTCAGCTGATCTAAAACCTGGGGTGAGATTTAATTCCCTGGGGGTTGGGAGTTGGGGGGTGATCCAGGAGGAACCTCTCCCTCACATCAGGGTCCCTGGGAAGTGACATCAATGTCATTTAATGAACTCCCAACTCTGGCTGAGCCAAGAAGCAGGGAAGCCTAGTGGTGGGGAACATGGGTGTCAAAAGCTGGATCCCCTGGCTTGGCCTCCCTGCACCCCCAGGAGGCAGAGGCTGTTCCCAGAGGCCTTATATGCCAGGGAGCAAAGATGACTAGGAGCAGGCAGACAAACAAGACATTTATAGATGCTCTGAAGGAAGCAAAAGGATGACGGGCCATGTCCCTGGCCCAGGGCTCAGGGGAGACCCCTCTGAAGAGGAGAAGTTTAAAGTGAGACTGATAGGATGGCGAGGAGCCAGATGTGGAGAGGGGTTTGGACATGTTACTATGCCTCCCTGGGCCTCAGTTTCTTCATCTGTCAAATGGGTATAATTATCATGCCTACTTCATGGGATCACAAGGAGTCCTCACTTAATGTCAACAGGTTCTGCAACTTTAAGGGAAATGACATACAACAAAACCAATGTTACCACAGGCTCATGGAGATGAACAAAGAATGAAACATTGTGATTTGAGCACCTGCTGTATTGAAGGTCTGATGAGTTACTACACACAAAGCCCTCAGCCCAGGGTCCGGTCCCCGTGCTCTGCAGTGGCAAGCAGGGTCCCTGCTGCCTTCCAAGGGACCTCCAACAGTGGCTGAGCCCTCCTGCGTGCCAGCAAGTCCTCCTCACTGGGAGTCAGGGAACTAGGGACGATAAAAGTCCCAGCCCCCAGGACCAGTGTGGACGAAGGCCACCCCCTCTGTTTCTCATGGAGAAAGCACCCAGCACTTCAGGCCGGATGGGCTCTCACCAACTCCGGATCCCAGCAGCCCCCTCCCACCTCCCCTCAGGCTGATGCCCCCCTGGTGCACAGTGGCCCAATGAGTTGTGTCCCAGCTCCTGAATCAGTCTCAGCCATGATCTCCTAGGGAGCCAGGGACCCACTCTGTGGTTCTGAGCACCACCAGGTTCTGAGGCTCCAGCCTGATGCTTCAGAGCCTCAAGCAAATCCACCTTCCATCACACACAAGCAGGAGCTCATGCAGGGCGGAGCCACCTCCCCTCAGCCCTGTCCCCAGGGCCTGGCACACATGAGGTGCAGAATGGATGGAGAACTAACCTGGTCAACGTCATCCCTCCGCACCCCACTGTGCAGCCACCAAGCCAGACACAAGGGGTGACCTGGCCTCCTGGGGTAAATGAGAAGCAGGAAGGCCCAGTGAGCTGGGCACAGAAATGCCTGCTCCTGAGCCTCCGTTCCTCATCCTGAGGATGGGGGCAAGACCTCCTCTTCTCCAGGGGTTGGAGAATTCAAGACTGGCTCAGAGGATTCTGAGAAGGGTTCCCGCTGTCCCACCTGAACGGTTGCCCCTCCTGCTTGAATGCTTCCAGCGATGGGGTGCTCATCACCTCACTAGAGATCCCATCGCACTATGAGGCAGGCTGGCATCCTACGAGGGAATCTTCACTTTGGAAGCCCCATCCTGCCCCTCAACTCTACTGAACAAGACTGCTTCTGTGTCATCAGATGGAAGAGAAGTCATAAGAAGCCTGTTGGGACTGGAAAGACAACCCCAGTCCAAGCCCCAGCAGCTCCAGTCACCCAAGATGCTACCTTGGGCAAGTGACCCCTCCAGTTTCAGCTTCCCTATCTATAAAATGGGGGGAATGGCAGCACACCATTGTCACAAGAATAATGAATAAAAGGCCTGCGGGTGCCCAGCTCATGTTAAGCACGGGGTTTAGCATGGAGGGTAGGGTTAGGTGGTACACGGGACCTTGAGAGCTGGGTTCAGAGGAGTGAGTTTGAACTCAGAGCTGCCATGAGGCCTCCCTCTGCTTCCCTCATGGAGAGGTGGGGCAGCTTTTTGCAGGGGGAGTCTGACCTGGGTGCCCACCCAGTGCCCACCATCTGGACAGGGACAGACGGCCCAAAGGGAAGCTCCATCTCAGGCTGCAGGCAGGGAGGGAGGGAGCTGAGGAGGCTGAGTGAAGGCCTATTAACACATCACTTTCGGCATGAGCTCCCCCAGGGAGCCAGGCGGGCAGGGTGGGAGGGAAAAGGGCCTCAAGACAAATCAAATTTTTTTATAAAGAGTATTCAGCTATTAAAACCCAAGCTCTCGGGCCACATGGGGCCTGTGTACCAAGAAGGCTGGTGCAGAGTCAGCAGCACGGAGCTGAGGCAGGGAGGGGGACACGGGAGCAGACACTGGCCCCGGGATGGGGGTGCTCTACAGAGGGACCCCAAGAGGCTGGGCCACTGTGGTCACTGCAACCCCCACCCCCACCGAGGGAACCCAGGCTGGAGCCTGCGTGGCAGTCCCGTGGCATTGCTGTCAGGGTGATGAGTGCATTGGAAAGAAAGGACCTACTAGGAGGAAGGTCCGGCTGGGCCCCAGAATCTCATTCATTCAACCATCACCGAGGACCAGCGAGGTGCCAGGCATGGAGCTGGAGGGCCTTTCCACGCCGGCCCTATCAACACTTCTGACGGGCTCATTCCTTGTCACAGGCGCCATCCTGTGCACTGGAGCTTCCCTGGCCTCTACCTACCGCATGCCGGTAGCAGTCCCCCAACCCTGCCCCAGTTGTGACAACTCAAGTTCCCCTAGGGGACAAAATTGCCCCAGTTAAAAACTGGGCTGGAGAGATGAAAGCAACTAAAAAACAAACCTGAACTTGCTGTTCTCGTACCTCAAACCTTCCCCAGCACCCATGACCTTTGGCATGGAACCCGAGTCCATGGCCTGACATTCAAGGCCACCTGATGTGGCTTCTCCATGTCAGTGCTTGCCACTCTGCACCCCGTACTTGACCCTCCAGCCACAGCAAACACAGGTCATCCCTGTCTCAGGAACCTCTAGCCTCCTAACCTGCCCTTTTTTCAACCTCTTATCTGCCTGGCTTCTGAGTGTTGAAGTTTAAAGAATCCGCTCAGATGTACCCTCCTCCAGGAAGTCTTCCATGCTGCTCCCCACTCCCAGGTAGGTAGCACACTCTCTGTGCTCCCATCTAACTCTCTCATCACAGTCACCTATGCACTTTGTGGGCAGGACCATGCCGTGATCACCTGTTTGCCCAAGGCAGCCTCCACCCTCAGGGAACTCATAATGAATGGATGCCCTCAGCCTTCTGCTAGAAAGGGACCAATTTTCTCCTTAGGTCAGGAAAGGAAATCTAGAGTTGAAGGGATGCTACTCAACTGCAAAGCCAATGGGGACAGGGGACCAGGCTCTCAGGGAAAGACAGATGGACATTTAGGAAGGACGACCACAGGGTCACCCCCAAGGCCAACCCCACAGATGCCTACCAAGAGGTGGCACCACCCAGAGGTCCCTCACAGGCTGACCTCACGCTCAGCCACTGGCTTCCTGGGCCTCGCTCAGGCCCACCCCACACGGCTGGTTCTCACCCTTCGCTGTCTGGGTCTAAGACACATCATCCAAAATCATGATGATCATAATAGAAGGCGTTAGAGGAATCACTGTCTCATTTAACCCCGGTGACCACCCTGTGAGGTCACCATCCCCAAGTAACCAAACAGGAGCGGGGAGGGGGAGGGGGAGACTAAGAAACATCGTGCTCTAAGTCTTCCCACAGCCGAGGCCTGGGCCCAGACTCAGGAGTCCTAGGAACCCTCCCGTGGAGGCTCCAGCTCCTGAGGAATGGAGAAGAGAAGAACCTCATCAGCCTCTGGAAAAGCCTCTCCCCGTGGAAGAGGGATTCATGGCGCCCTCCAAGCCATCCTTAGCGAGGGGATGTCACCAGACTCTCCTCAGGAGCCCTGGGGCAGCAGGGAGAGGGGCCAGGTCCTTGGGCCTGTGGTTCAGTGATGGGGAAGGATGGAGGGCAGGGCACCGGGGAGAGCTCAGAGCTGCAGGCCTGGGGCTTCCAAAGCCACCAGGCACACAGGAGGCCCCGCGCCCAGGATCCAGTCCTCCCTGGGCCTGAGACAGGGGAACCACGGTGGGGGGACATGCAAATGAGCCACTATGAGGAACCAGGGACACCAGCTCCCCAGGGAAGCCTTTCAAAAGACCCTCTCCCCACCCCCACCTACCTCCGCTACCTCTATCCCATAGTAGTCACAGCATGGTCATTACCCGAAATCTTTCCGGAGTCAGTTTGCTTGCTCATCCCCTGCCGCCCCACATGACCTGAGGCACCACCGGGGCTGGCTTCTGGCTGTCCCCGCATCTCCTGCATGTTCTGCAAATAAGACGGGTTTGTCACAGCGACAGGAAGTCTGAGCTCTGAGGTGTGAAACCCACTGTCCCCACCCCAGCCCAAAGCCCAGCCTGTTTCCTCATTTGCAAACCGGGAGCAATGAGTCGTTTCCACCTTGAAGTCACAGAAGTGGGAGCTGGGGGAGGGCTGGGGGGAACAGGGGAGGGAAGGGAGCCCAGGAGCCGCACTGATGAACCCCCACTCCCACCCTGAAACTCAGGCGGGAATGAACCATCCACAGGACGTGAGCTCATCTAAAGACAAAAACTCAGCATTCCAGAGATGTTCACCCCCTAAAGGGTGCTGGATGCCCATTTGGCTCACCCCAGCCCCCAATGCCTCCCCTCCCTGACCAGACAGAGGTGTCAGTCCTCAGAGTCCTGGGTCTGAAGGAAGGCGCGCGCCTCCACCCCTTCACCTGGCCTGACGGGCCACGCCAGCCAGGAATCAGAGGCCAGCTCCTGGCCAGGGGCCTGTCACACAAACAGTCATTTCATTGGCGGCAGGACCCTGCAAGGCAGGTGTATCATCCCCACTCACAGGGAGGGAAGCGGAGTCCCAGCCAAGGCAGGGGAACTTCTCCAATTACGCAGAGCTGGTCACCCCGAAGTCTCTCCTCCACAGCCACCCTCCGCCCAAAGGACCAAGTCATCAGAGGGGACCCACTGTCTGGGGCCTTCTCCACAGGCACCACTAGTCCAGAGGCCTCAGGTCCTCATGCAACCCAGATGCCAACCAGCCCCCTGCTCGGCCAGCCCCTGCCCTCCTATACCCCCTCCAGCCTTCCTTAGCACCCTTGGGTCCAGAGGCTGGCACCAGGGGACTCCAGACACAGGGCAAATCAGTGCTAAATGGTTGCATGCAACCCACCTGGCAGAGAATGGGGGACCCAGAGCAGGAGTTACCTGCCAAGAGTGAGCAGGGCCGAGGAGGATGGAGGTCCCTGGCCCTGGACCACAGGTGCAAGCTTTTTAACAGCCAACCCTAGGCATGGTCAGCAGGAGGGGCCTGAGCTTGTGCCAGTGACTGTAGAAGGCTCAAGAGGTGGGGGGGGGCTAGTTTATGCCTCACAGGGGAGGAAGGAGGGACAGAGAGTGGACATGAAAGGACTCCTGGCCTAGCAGTCAGGAGGCGGCGTGTCTTCAGATGCTCGGGCCCAGGCCTGCCGTTGAGGGTTTGGATCCTTTGAACCACTCTCTCTGGGGCGGGGTGATGCACCGCCACCCTCAGTCCTGGGGACTCAGTTACATTGGAGTCCCTGCCAGCGAGATCGCCTACCTTGCTGGCCCTCCAGACACCAGGAGTCTAAGTGTGCCCCAAAGTACTGTCTTGCTCTCAGCACCTCGAGTGGGACCAAGGGTTGGGTTTCTGAAGCCACATCCCTCCAACAAAACAGGGGGACACCTGGGACCCAAGTGGCCTGCGATAAGCCCCTCAGCACCCCAAACCTCCCCACCCCCAATGGGGAGGAGCCCACCATGATGTCACTCGTGTCCCCAGATACTGAGGGGTTAAAATGAGTCTGACGCTAGAGCATAGCCATGTGTTAGTATCAGAACCAGGTTGGGCCACATGCCCCAAAATCTTCCCTTCCAGTGTCCTTTTGGAATGGGCACTCGGTAATTAATTGTCCCATTTTAAAGATGAAGCTGTACAGGCCCAGCAAGTGTACGTGGACTGGTCACACAAAGTCTGTGACAGCAAAAAGCTGGCCTAGAGGGACTGCCACCTCTGTCCAGGAGCCCGGCTCGGTCCCGAAGGGCAGAAAGAAGGGAGGGAAATGAGGAAAGCAGAAACATGCCTTCATTAGGCACATGGCGTGTGCCAGGCACTGGCCCTTTGCACCCAAGATGCCCCACAGTGACACCCCAACATTTGAGTACAGTGGTCCCTCTCCTTCCTCCTTCCATAGTAAAGGACCCACCTTCACCTGCCCAGCCACCTCCATCCTGGACAGCACCGGGGACCTGGCTCATCGCAACAAAGATGCCTGCAAGGTTATTTAAAACTCGCTCCTGTGCATAATTAGAGGCACTCACTCCCTCAGATCCGCCCTTCTCTTCCAATCAGCTTTATAATAATAACTCCTATATCCCTCAACAGATGGAAATGTTATTTCACTTATCATAGCTATTTGACATGTGCTGGGGTGCGATGGCTTGGACTCAGATGGCAAGGTGCTGGCTGAAGTGACTGTCAGGGGGCCAGGCATGGAGCCCAGAACCCAGGGCCACCTTGAGGGTCCTCTCCTCGAAGGGAAACCAGAAGGTGTTGAAAAACGCCAGGCATTTTGTCCCACCTTTTCTGGGTCCAGAGTTGCCGAACCCCTTCCCACCCCAGGCCTAAACACCTCATAATAGCAGCATGTCGGGTACCACCTGCTGTGTGCCAACTCGATGCCAGCCCATGCCACATGCTCCTTGGGCATTACCCCTGGGGGGTCCCATCAACAATCCTTGAGGGGCATGTGCACATTCCCATTTCATAGGTTTGGAAACAGATGACAGAGCAAAGTCACACACCCTGGGTTCCTAGGCTGAGCTGCCACCCCCATCTAGGGAAATGCAAGTTGGTGTCCCACAGACCCACTGACACAAGACTGACTCCCATCGCTGCCCTAAAAAAACAGACCCAAAGAACTCCCAGGAATGACTCAGCACCCTCTAGACAAAGTTAAAACCCTGTAGCCAGCCAGGCCTTCACAAAAGTACCCCACCAAAGTTCCTATCCAAGAGAAGCGAAAACGTGGTACACAAAAAGGTTTATTCACCTGAAATATCACAGCCAATTATTCCTAACAGCCCCAAACTGGAGATATCAACATGAAAATTGATAAACGGACTATGATCTCCACGTACAATGCGAATCACTACGCAACCAATCAGGAGGAAGAAACCGCACAGTAATTTGAAAGGAAAAGTTTCACCTAAAGACTCATTAACTACAATAGGAGGTTGAATTGACAAGGAATTGGCCAGAAAGAAGTAGAGAACTCTAGAGAAGCGATTTTCCACCTTTCACGTCTCAATTTTCCACCTTTTACATCCCGTGGCACACGTAAGCTAATTACTAAAATTCTGCGGCACACCGAAAAAAGTGTGTTTTTTGCCAACCTGATGAAAAAAACCAAAATTGGTATCATTTGGATTCATTCACATCAGACAGTGACAATTGCCTGCGCGGTTGTTATTTTTGTATTCGACAACCAAAGGGAAAAGAGGTCAGTGTCCCTGACTAAGCAGCCAGGTGGTGCATGTTTTAAAAATTCTTGCAACCGGTGCGGTTGAAAACTGCTGCTCTAGAGGACAGTATAATCCTCCCAGGGCTGGCATATACCCGCTAAAGAAGAGGTGCTGCCAATATGGGCTGAGCAGAGCCTCCAAAGAAGCAGCCCACTCATACCCCAAGCTGCAAGAATGCTCAAGGAAAATCCCCCACCCCAAGGCTGAGGTGGAACCCCGAAAAAGTACCCCCAATACACACCCTCCAGGGCTGACATCCAGAGCTTATTGAAGGCATGGCTGTGGGCAAATGGCCCAAACCAGTGGAACTTTGCAGAAATCAGCCCTGGAGGATGCCACCAAAGCTGCTCTCAGGAGGCGTCTCCCCAGGGGCTCCCCACTACACAACTGCCCACGAAGGGGTGCTGGGGAAGCTGCAGGAGGCTGGGTGCTATTGAGCACTGAGACTGCAGAGGCTGCACGTGCTGCAGGAGCTGCCTGGGAGCACAGGGGCACCAGGAAGCCAGGCTGGCCTGCCCCACGGACTCCATGGCGCCCTCTGCTGGCGGAGTGTGGCCTGCCAGCTGGCCCGGGGAAAAATTAAAGGGCCCAGATCCATTTTCACCCAGCAGGCAAGAAGGGTGGATTTGGTGCTGAGAAGCAGACACTCATCAATAGCCAGCAACTCCATCCCTGTGACAACTCAGCATCCCTATGAGTCCACGTCATATAATCAAACTCCTATACAACAACACAATTCTGCATTGCTACCTAAGAAGCCATAGCAATCACTCACACAAAATAAGTTCTCACCCTTCCCATTAGGGAAACCGACAGTCCCCTAAATCATCACTGACTGCATTAATTCCTCCTCAAATCCAGTCACAGCTCCGCAGAATATTCTGTCACTTACATACTAAACTGTAAAGTTAACTTCCAAATACTTGCATATAAAATAAAAATGGAAAGAGAGAGAGAAAAATGGTTAAGTGCTAAGTAGGTATATTCTATTCATTCCGAAACTGGAGGAATAATGTCAGGGAGGGTCCATGGGCCAGCTGGGTCACCATGAGTCAGACTGGAGCTACGGCTCTATCACGGGACAATCGCAAGTCCTCACTTTGGCACATGGGTCAGGGAGGCACTGGGGGTCCTAGGAATGTGTGCTTATCCAGGGCACATGCTAGTAATCTCAGAACTATCCAGATATGTTTCCTTTTCCCCAGTGCTCAATTACTCTGGTAAATGTCCACGGGTCCCTCTGAGGGAGACATGGACGAAGTAGTTTATTAATTATTGCAGCAATGATGCAGGCTCCTTCTTCATGGGGACCTGGCCTCCCAAGGGCTCCTGGGTCCGTGAATTGCCTTAAGTCTGGAAACTAGAGGAGAGGCCAAGACTCCACATAATCAAGATGCAAGTCAGGTTTTGGCTACCAGGCCCAGAGGTTATTATTCTACATATATCAAGCAATACTCCAGTGGGCTGCCCATTTATTTCATTCCTGGGGACACTGTGATCCATTAGCCATCCCCTAAATCCCTATGGGCCAAGGCATTCTGATTTCCTATGCATCCCTGCTGACTTGGAGCAGATGTGTAGGTGTGCCTAGTTTGTCCTTGGCAGTGAAGTGCTCCCCCCTGGTATGGGCTGTTGCCTACTGTGCAGAAACCAGGCACCAGAGAGGCCGCTCGCGCTGCCAGAACTGCCTGGGAGCAGAAAACCAGGAAGCAGGACCTTTTCCTGCTCCAGGGACTCCACATCGCCCTCTACTGACGAAGCTCACCTTGCCAGCTGGCCTAGGAGTGGGAATTAAAGGGCCCAGGTGTAATCAAGGAGCCCATCTCAGTGGAGGCAGCCTCTGCAGTTCCGCCCCACCTACAAGAGCCACAGGCCTTTAAAGGGTGACGTCCTCTGCTCCTTCTTGTGGAACATAGCTGGCGGGAACAGCACGTGCAGATAGCATGTAACAATCCGGTCCAACAGCCCCGTCTCCCCAAGCTTCTGGAGTCTCTCCTCCCTATCATGACAAGGCAGCCACAGTTGGGCCCAAATTTCAGAAAATAACCAGTAAGTTTGTCTAAACCCCTTAGCACCCAATGCCACCCACGTTCTCCAGGTTGATACAATATTAGCAAAGTCTTGCAATACATTTGGCGATTCCTCCTAGGTCACGGGTGTCTGTTTCATCTGGGTCCAACAGATGTTCCCCAGCCCGCATTTCAGGATCCCTTTCTCGCCCCATCGATGCCCTAATTTTCACATGAGAAATCTGTCAAGGCGCAAATTCAGCCACCAGCGCAATAAAAAGAAATTTAAAGTTCGTGCCTGCTTTTTCAGCAGCATCAGCCCTGCAGCTCTAAGAAATGCCGTCTTGAAGGACCACCGTGAAGCCGCCTGGTTCTCAGCCCATAACTTGAGGTAAAAACGAACGGACCTGCGCGCGTGTCCCTGTCTCTCAGTGAGTGCTGAGAGCCCTTGAAAGAATTCATCCCAACCCACAGTCCTTATTTGCCATATCATTGCTGCCCTAACAGTCAAGTGCAGCCTCATTTCCACTCCCAAGAGATGTGCCTCAGCCGCACTTCATCTCCACCAACCGTGGGTAGCACGTTGAAAGACCACTGCCTGTCTTAGGTGACCAGCATCTTGTGTCCCTCTGCACGGGGCTGAGCACCACGCTCTCGCCCAAAAGGTGCGAGAAAACAGTCTGCAAATCCTGTCTTTGCAGGCCCATCCCCTGGTATCACTCCTAAAGCCGATTCAGCATTGGTTTGAAAGAGAAACCACACTGTAATGTTAAGAGTTTCCAACGAAGACGTGTGACTTTACAATAAAGGGCTGAATAAATGAGGCATTGGCTAGTAAACACGGAACTGTAATTAAGGTGAGGATGGAGGTAAGAAGCCGCCACAACCACAGAGCCAAGACAGAGCCCCTAAGAACCCCCATCCCCCAGGGAAGAGCCCCTGAGGGGTTTGGTAGGACCCCCTCAAGCATGAGTCCCCCCAGAGATGAAATAAAGACCCCAGGAAGGAGCCTCCTAGGGAGGAAGTCGTGTTCCCAAGGAACAGGACCCCCCCATTCAAGGGCTGAGCTAGACCCCCAAAGATGAACCACCCCCCATCCCAGGGCTGAAGTAGATCCCCTAAGAAGAGCCTCCCAGGAAGAGACCCCGATCAGGCTCTAGTCAAGACCCCCGGAAAGGATCTCAAGCTGAGATAGAGACCCCAGGGAGGGGTCCCCACCCAGGCTGAAGATTAACCCCCAAGGGAAAGCCCCTCCCCCACCCTGGGCTGCCGTGGCGGGAGACAGAGATCTCCCACCAGGAAGGCAGAGACGCCCCTCCCAGCACCAAGGGCCTCCCACCAGCTACGGAAAAGCCCCCCAGGGCTCACAGACAGCCTAGTGCCCCGAAGAGATGTCCCACCAGGCTGAACTAGACCCCCCTCAGAAGGAGCTCCCAGCCAAGGCCCGGGAGTAAGATCCCCTCTCAGACTGGAGTAAAGGCCACAAGGAAGAGCCCCCGGGTGGAGGGGAGCCCCGTGCCAAGCCCCTTCACACACACACACCCCGCAGGGCTCACATCTAGACCTTGTTGAAGGCTGCCTGCCGCTCCCTGCAGCGGTGAAGATGAGTCCGGTCCCACGCCAGCCTAGATTGCCAGAAATCCAACCTGCAGAACTCACCAGAAGTCTGTCCTGGAGGATGCCACCAAAGCTGCTCTCAGAAGGGGGCTCCCCAGGGGCTCCCCACTACACAACTGCCCACGAAGGGGTGCTGGGGAAGCTGCAGGAGGCTGGGTGTGGCTGAGCACTGAGCGCTGCAGAAGCTGCACGTGCTGCAGGAGCTGCCTGGGAGCACAGGGGCACCAGGAAGCAGGGCGGCCGGCTGCGTGGACTCCACAGCGCCCTCTGCTGGCGGAGTGTGGCCCGCCAGCTGGCCTGGGAAAAATTAAAGGGCCCAGATCCATTTTCACCCAGCAGGCAAGAAGGGTGGATTTAGAGTTGGGATAATGGAAATATTCTCTGTTGTGATTGGGCTGGTGGTAACACAACTGTATACGTTTGTGAAAATCCCTCAAGTTAAACATATAATATCTGCACGTTTCATTGTCGATAAACTATAACTCAATTTTTAAATGAAGCCGTGTAAGGTTTGGTTTTAAATCTATCACTGTGTACCGCCTGCATGAAGTAAATGCAGGAAGTAAATAAAAAAAATTTAATTTTATTTGTTATCTTTAGAAAGAGGGGAAGGGAGGGAGGCAGAGAGGGAGAGAAACATCAATGTATGGTTTCTTTTTTCACCTGCCTCCAGCTACAGACCTGGCTGGAGACCTGGCTTGCAACCTGGCTATGTGCCCTGACTGGGAATCGAACCAGCGACCTTTAGGTTCACAGGTCAGTGCCTTATCTGCTGTGCCACCAGCCAGGGCATATTTTTGAGTACATGAATGCATGCATGAATCACACACTCTTTTTACTTTGCTCACATCAAACTAACGACAGTTGCTGAAAATCACTAAGCAATTGGCCTGCCTTTCTGGGCTCCCTTGTAACCCTCTGCTCTTTGTTCGGTCACTGATTTTATTACTGTGGTGTTCTCATCAGAGAGGCTGCCAGATTGACCAGCATGTCTTGAGTCCTCCGTGCCTAACACTATTTTCAAAACTCCAATATTTATAACAGCCTCTGCAGTAATTACTTCTATCATCCCCATCTTACAGGTGAGGCAGTTGAAGGACAGTTTGTTACAGTGTCCACACCCTTAACCATGTTGTCTCTGGACTCAGACTGTCCTAAGTTCAAATCCCAGTTCTTCCACTTGCCAACTGGAGATCTTGGACCAGACCACTGATCACTCTCAGACTTGCTCTACGCATCTCTAAAATGGGGACGATAACACTTTCCCCTTGGGTTGTCGTGAAAAACAAGTGAGTTTATCATCCACATAGACTGTTCAGCGCAGTGTTCATCTCAGAACAAGTGGTCTCCATAAGCAAACAGTGGATTTTATCAAGACATACACATTTTAATATCTCTGAAATCAGCACGTGTCTTCCAATCAATGGCATCTCCCCATCTCCTTGGACAGTGAGCAAACCCGGTCAAAACTGTTCATGTGGTTGTCACTTCCATGTCTAAGCCAGTACCAAATAGCTCTTTCAATAAGAATAAAAATATGATGAGCTAAGACAGCACTGTGTCATTCTTTAGTTGGCAGCTGCCTTTCTTCCTGAGTGGTACATAGATTAATGGTGTGTCTTACAGTTGATGGTTTGTTAGATTTGATCAAATACACTACGATGTTATCATCACAAGTCTGTCTTCCCTGATGCAGATAATTGGGTTATTGTCATTTTTTTCCTGCCTCCCTGTTAGAGAAATGGACATTCACACCCATTCCATGTGACTTTGCAGTGCCTCCCACTAGAGTGGGTGATAAAAATTTCCTCACCCCACCAATGTTGGGCTGGGCCATGTAACTTGTCTTAGAATGCAAACACAGAACAGTGAACCAATTCCAGGATGAAGGCTTAAGGACATGTCTGTTTCTGTCAGCCATAAAAACAGGACCGGAGTAGCCACCAGTGCAAGGAGAATGAGAGACACATGAAGCCTACTGGGCCCAATGCATGACCACCCCAGCTGCCCCTCTATGAATAAGAGGAATGATTGCTTACAGTTATTAGCTGCTGGGGGCTATTTGTTACTCAGCACTCTGCTACTAGCAATAGCTAATACACTCACCAAACTATGAGTGCTTTGAAGGCAAGGTCCATAGCTCACTAACCTCTATATCTTTGGTATCTAGATGAATACCTGGACATAGTGGGTTTAGCAGCCACTCAGAGAGGTACTCAGTGATGGGAAAAAGTCAGACTCTGGAATCGGACAGACCTGGATTTAAATCTCAGCTCTGCCACATAAAAGTTGGGCCACCTTGGGTGAGTTGTCTAGAATTCCTGTATCTTAATTTCCTCACCTGTAAAATGGAGATGTGGGTATAACAGGAGTGATGAGAGGTGAAGCAGATGATGTTTGGGGTTCTTGTTCAGTCATTGCAGACACGCATCAGTTCCCTTTCCTTGGTAGATATTTGCGATTATGTGCATGACTGAGACCCATCTTTGCACCCCAAAATCAGCCAGAAAAATCTCTTCCAGATGTTCCTGGCATGTGGCAGGAAGGATCTGGCACAGAAGGTCCGGCAGGGTCCAGAGGAGGCAGCTGCCACATTGCTCCCAGTCATTCAACCCCCAGGGACCCCATTCACCAAGCCTGTTTCCAACCCACCTAGCATCCAAGTGACTGGGCTGTGCCAGGCCCACACTTGGCAGACTGTGTGCTTCCCCAGAATTTCCTGCCCTAGTTATTCTTTGAGAAAAGTCAGGGTGGAGAAGCAGGGATAAGAGGGCTGCCCATCTGGTCTCAGCAAGCCAGCTCTCTGCAAATCAGAGGCGCCCATACAGGGCACAGAAGCCCTCTGGACCACAGCATCCCAAGACACCTCTACAGGCCCCACCCTGGGACAGAGTATTCAGCAAGGAAGCTTGGATTCCAACCCTGACTCTGCCATAGCCTGCTGTGTGACCTCAGGCAAGTCCCTTAACCTCTCTGTGCCTCCCTTTCTCTTGTCTCTACAATGAGGACTATCTAGGAAGTCTCCCTGGTTGGTATTGAAGGCCCATCTGAGAACATGGTAGAAGCCACAGGCAGAGAACCATGCATCTAATTCCAGCAGTTCCGGACCTGGGCGCATTTGACCCCAAAGGAGCTGCCTGGTGGCCCAGAGCCCTGTACCGCCTGCAACGTTGGGGCTGGAGGTCCAGCGGCTTGCCGCCCACCTGCCCCCTCTCCAATATCTCTCTAGCATCTCTAAGCGAAGAATCCCCTCCCAGGCAGGGAGACAAGCCCCAGGGGGCCTTCTCTTGAGCTTTTCTCCCCAGGGCCTCAGAGATTCCCAGGTTTCTGGCCTCCTCAGTCCCTGCTCCTTAATTATCTCTCTGTTGCCATGGTTTTTTTCTGAAGCTTTCACAGAGAGCAGGCCCAGAAACAAGAAGCGAATCAGATAATCAGCCGATCTTGCACTGAAGGGTCTTCAGGGGTGACCTACACGCACATGTGTGCACACACATGAACGCACAGGTGCACGCATATGCACTCGTGTGTATACACATGTATGCATACATGTAGTCAGACACACAGGCACATGCATGCACACATACACACATATACTCACCAATCCTGTGCTTCTGCCCTCCATGCCCCAGCTACAGACCTGGCTGGAGACCTGGTTATGTGCCCTGGACGGGAATCGAACCAGCGACCTTTGGGTTCGCAGGCCAGTGCTTTATCCACTGTCAACAAGGGGTCTTGCTGGCGGAGAATAAAGGTCTTGATCCTCTCCCCAGGCCCCTCCCGCCTCTGCCTTGAATGCATCTGGCCTGGTGTCCTCTCCTCCTCCATCACGCAGCCTCCTGCTGCTCACGCCTCTCAGCCTCCCTGGGCTCTTCATGGGTAGTAGATCAGAGGCAAAGAAGGCCACCTGGTAAACAGTGACCTCGTTCCAATCACTCCAGGGGAAGGACACACAGAATCAGGAGCCAGCACGCGGCGCAGCAGCACACCAACATTTCTGAGAGGTGGGGGTGATTACATCTCGGAAATAACATTAATCATAATAATGCTTCGTTGGGTTCCCTCCCTTGTTTGCTCGATGTTTTTTCTCAGGGTGGGTTTAACCCTGGGCAGCCCAGGGCCAAGACACTCCCTTGGTTCCTTGAAGCACG
The DNA here is from genome assembly GCA_004026585.1 of Noctilio leporinus. Taxonomy (NCBI): domain Eukaryota; kingdom Metazoa; phylum Chordata; class Mammalia; order Chiroptera; family Noctilionidae; genus Noctilio; species Noctilio leporinus. The sequence continues at coordinate 50,438 of PVIW01000253.1, forward strand.
AGGAGCACACCTTTTCCCATCTCCCACCAGCCTTCCCGGGCCAGAGCTCCCTCCATCACAAGGTCAAAACCCAGGAGCTGGGCAGGTCGAGTAACTGGAGGAAACCGGCTGTGATTAGGACTAGAGGGACAGACTCATCCTGGTTCGCCTCCATTTCAAACTGAAAGTCTGGCACCCCAGAAACCCCCTCTGTCCGGGGAAACCTTGATGAGTGGTCCCCCGCATTGGTACCATCATAATCAGGAAAAAACATCCTGTTCTGAGACAGCAGCTGTTACTGACCTCAGGCTGATTGCTGCCACGTGGTCTTATGGACTAAACTGTGTCCCCCACTCACACCTGGAAAACCTAAACCCCTGTTGTGACTGTATCTGGAGAGAGAGCTTTACGGAGATCATTAAGACTAAATGAGGTCATATGGGTGGAGCCCTAATCTAATAGGCCTGGTGTCCCCATAAGGAGAGACAAGAGTCCCAGGTATATGTGTGCCAAGAGGAGAGACCACAGCAAGAAGGCAGCCGTCTGCAAGCCGAGGGAGAGGCCTTAGGAGAAACCAGTTCTGCTGGTGTCTTGCTCTTGGACTTCCAGCTCCAGATCAATGAGAAAATAAATGTCCGTTGTACAGTGTGTGGTATTGACTTGGCCAAAAAGTTTGTTTGGTCTTTTCCAAAAGATAGATTTAGTAGCACTTAGTTGGTGAAAATGAAAAATGTGTCTTTTATTTTACAGAAAAAAACCATGTGGACTTTTTTGGCCAACCCAATATTCCGTTATAACAACCCTGAGCAGACTAATACACATGGTGGTGGTGGCAGGTGGGGGAGGGGAGAAGGGCAACAATAGTGACAAAAGCCACTCACTACTTACACAGCCCTCACTTTTCCAGGAACTATTCTAACTCTCTACACCATTTACCGAATCCTCACAATGATCCTCCGAGTCAATACTAGCATCATCCCCATTCTACAGATGTGGAAACTGAGGTGCCAAGAGTTTAAGTAACTTCCCCTGAAGACTCACAGCTAGAAAATATCCACGCTGGGACTGAACCCCTTTGGGCAAGGGGCAAAGCTGAGCTCCTTACTACAGTGTGAGGAATAGGGGCTCTTGTTGCCCAACCTTTCAGTTGTCCAAGGGAAATTGAAAACTAGCCTTGTTTTTTAAGGCTAGCTGCCGATTAAGAAAAATAGTATTTATGGGTCTAGACAAAAGATTCCTGCGTCCAACTCTCAGCTGCCAGCTTATGTTTTAATTGCTGCTCAGAGAATTTCCGCAAAGTCAGGATTAAAATTTGGTCCACCACTACCACCCACAGAGCTACCTCTACTTTCCAGAATAAATGCAGGTCTTACAATTGTGAAGCTTATAGACTTAGGAAATCAGAGAATATGGGATCCCCATGGGCATTTAGACGGTGGTGTTCAGGCCCTCGTTTCTAAAATGGCATCACTACACTCACAGAGGTCACTCAACGAGACCTGCTCCCTGGTCACCCATCAAATCAAAGACCAAGGGGTCTACCGTTTTGGGCTCTACTCTCTCCTCCCCGTTACCTGTTTTCCTCTGTCTTCAAATTTGGATTTCTGTCAAATTTGTCCATCTCTCTGTCCATCCACCCTTCTATCCATCCATCCACTCACCTATCCATTCATCCACTTATTCACCCATTTATCCATCTGCTCATTTATTCATCTGTCCACCCATCTACCCATCCACCCATCCTTTTGCCCACTTATGTACTTGGCCAGTCAGTCAGCCTGGTTCAAGATCTGCCCTGATGGGGAACTCCTTGAAATCAGAGGCCTTCCCTTAACTGATTTATATGTCCAGCTGTTAGGAGCACAGAATTTAGCTCAGACTTACTCATCTTAACCCCTCCCTGACTGTGATCCTTGGCACTTCACCTCGCCAAGGCTGTTTCTCCATCTATAAACATGGGGACATAATAGTAGCTACTTCACATGAGAAGATGTAGGCACATAGTAGGTGCACAGTAACGGCCAGCTGTGACCATGAACTGTCATAAGGGGCTGGATCCCATGCTCTTCAAGACTCTTCAGCTCTGCTTTGCCAGTTCTGAGCTCTCCTAGAGACATGGGAGAAGGGACAAGAGGGACTCGGGGAGAAGGGGGCACGGTGTGTCCTGGAGAGAGGAACACAGGACAAGGCTGCAGAATGCTAGGTTAACTGGGGATTTGGAGTTGCAGGAAACAAAGAGGAACCAAGGTCAGCCTGGCTGTGAGGGATGCAAGGTGTGTCCCAGGGGTGGGCACGCAGCAGGGGAAGAGGGAGATGCCCAGCCTCAGGGTCCCTCTGGCCCAATGAAATCTGCCAGGTGGGACCCACATGGCCAGCTCCCTGCCTCATAGCTCCCAGACCATGCAGCCCGCACAAGTTTCCTCATCACGAGCTCCTGTGAAAAATCAGCTATGATAGCTGAACTTCTGTTCCATTGTCGTTATTGTTTTTTAATTACACCTCCTTCTTTTTATAACTTGGGAACCAAATTAAATCCAGCCAACCTGAAATTAATTTGCAGAGTAACATGGTGGTGTGGGAAACTGGGCCATCAGCTCCCGGGCGGGCAGGAGAGGCCAGAGAAAGCGAGAGCTTGGGGGTCACCGCTCAGCTCTGCTGCCTCTTACACTCCCCAGGAGAGAAAGTCCTCCTTTGTCAACCACTGGGCATCAGGCCCTGGGCAGGCATTAGAAATACAGTCATGAGCATGATGATCAAGATCCCTGCCCCGGGAGCTCGTGTCCAACTTAGTCACTGAGAATAGTAAGATTCTAGGGTAAAAAAAAAATAAAATAGTTTTCTCCAGACCTCCTATCAGCCTGAGATTCAGGACAAATTAAGTCACCGTCCCTTACTGCATTTTACCAAGGAAAGAAAAGGTGACTCCCACAGCTTTCATGGGAGCATGCACTTTATTTGAATCATCTCATGGGACCTTTAGGGTGCCAATAGTACGCCCATTTTACAGATGAGAAAACTGAGGTTCAGAGGGACCAAACTTGTCTATGATGAGAAAGTGACAAAGCTGGGACTTGAACCAGACCTGAATGATCACCAAACCTGTTCTTAAAACTACCAGGCTGTTCTGCCTCTCACGGAAAATTGTGGTGCTGGGAATTTTCCTGCGTCCAGGGCAGACCTGAGCATGCTCCTAGCATGCCAATGGCCAGAAATGAGTGAGTGAGGGCCAAGGTGTGCGCCGGCAGCATTGGGGACTGATGGCCATGAGGCCGGGCGGTGCCCACCCCCATCTCACCTCTGCCATGGAGACGCACAGCTCACCCACGTGGCATTTGCCCCCCTCTTTTCCTCCCAATCCTGTCAATGTGGCAAACGGATGTTTTCTCCTCCATGGAACTGAGGCTGAAAAAAGGCTAGTGTTTGGGATTTGAGCTCCTGATTCAGGGCAAAGGCAGTGTTAGGACCCACAGGGGAGCTGTGATCCCCATCCCCCGACCACGAAGGGGACCATGGGAGCCCTTTCTCAAGACTGGAATTCTCTGTCTTTGTGCCCTCTTTTTTCTCACCATTGTAACGTACTTTTGCTCATGGTGAAGGGTGAGGGAGGGTAAGGAGTACCTTTCCCCTGCACTCTCGGGTTTTTTGGAAAGAACCTTCCTGTTCCTCCCAAAGTAGCAGCTCAATTACCCCATGTCCCAGTGCCCTGAGCTGGGAGAGCCCCTTGGAGCAGCCACACAACCTGAACCTGTGTGGCTTGGATTCCTCTTTCCGCTGCCAAGATCACCCCTATCAGGAATGTGTCAGGGGCCCTGCCCCCATGCTGGGTCCAGCAAGCTTCCCCAGTGAGCTCAGACCTCCGCTGGGCAGGAGCAGCTGCCCTGCCCCCTTCCCACCTCGATTGGCACCCAGCAGCTCCCTGGGAGGGGACAGTCCCAGGAAAGAAAAGTCACCTTATCTACCTCCTACCACCTTGGGCTCAACTTCCCAGGTGCCATCTCCAGTTTTCTTTTCAACCAGAGCCAACTTGGGATTCAGAATCTAACATCCTCAGTCAGTACGGTCTGCACCAATGGCCTTTAAAAAGATACAGTATTAGGATGAAAATATAGACAAACAGTAAACTGCGCACGGTGGTTCTTTGAAAAGGGAGACAGCTACCAATCGTTCTCATATTCTATTTTAATTTTTCACGATAAGCAAACATTAGTTGTCTAATCAGGAAAATAAAATAGAGCTATTTCCAAAACAGACCAAAGCCAGAACCTCCGGGCTGAGTCCAAGTTTGATAACTGAAGATCTACGTAGAATAGGGGTCAGTCAACTCTGGCAGGGGGCCAAATCCTGCCCGCCTCCTGTTTTTATAAATAAAGCTTTATTGGAACACAGACGCACGCATCATGTACATACTGTCTAAGGCTCCTTCTGCCCTAACCTGAGAGTTGAGGGGTTGTGACGCAAATTGTAGAGGGCCTGCCAAAATGAAAATACTTACTACTTGGCCCCTTACAGAAAACGGTTGGCCTGGTCTAGAAGGACAAGAACGTGGCAAAGAAAAACATCAGTGCCCAGAGTCGAGATAGGAGTTTCTAATACATTAACAGGGTGGTCATTCCTAGGTGACTGAGGATCCAGAGGCCATTCAGCCCACCCCACCCCCTCCACCCCTCTGCTCTGACCAATAGCCCGGGGAGAAAAATACCACAACCCCTCTCATCCTTCAGTCTAACTCAAATCTAGCCCCCTAATCTTCTGGCTTCATGGCTCTGACCCTTGACTCAGCCCTGACGGCTGCAGGTTAGACCTTGCTCAGCGCCCCACTGAGCCTGCCAAACAATAGTCCGAGGGAAACAGCACCATGGACAGCAGCTGCACCCCTCCCTTTCCCAGGCCCCAGGGCCCAGGGATGAATGAGCAGGGCAGGGCCTGACCAGTGGGGCCTCCCCAACAGCGTTACGAGGGAGCTGATGGCTCTGGGAGTGACTGTTACCACTTCTGGAAGAACGATTACCTTAGCGCTGCATCAACACCCACCCAGACCCTTCTGCGAGGAAAATGAAAACACAGGAGCGTCTGGGCTGATTTATCTTGCCCAGAGGAAGCGGGCGAAATTCATTTCCCTTCTAAATGATCTGCTCTGGGCCCTAAATAGTCAATAATTTCCTAGCTGGGAAATGGATTTCTTCCCCTTCCCCATGGCAGAGCGCTTGCATTCTTATTCACGACACCATCAAGGTATTGAGGGGCACCCTTCACAGCAGCCTCTGGCCCCCAACCCTTTCTCAACTCTGGGAGACTCTGTAGCAAGTCAGGACCCCTCCCAGCTGGATCCCGGCAGCCCCACCCCACCCCTGAACCAGGCCTGGGCTGAGGGCTACAGTGACTAGCCCAGCACAGCCCACCCAGCCCACCGCTGAATCAGCTCAAGAAGACGTCTGGGTGCCCAGACCCAGAATCTGGCAAGAACTCAGAGCTCCTCAGTTGCCCATGTGCTTCTTCTGCACCAGCAGTGACTTTGAGGGCAGGGATGGTCCTGGGTGTATTCCTATATGCCCACGTGCCTGTGACCTGGAAGGTGCTGGCTATTCGTTGAATGAGGAAATGGCTAGATGGAGGAATGCATGAATGATGAGCAAATACAAAGGTAGATGAATAGTACCTTAAATGTTATTCACTTGACTCCTTCGGGTATGGAACGGGATTAATTCATCTCTCTTCCTCTGAGCCTGAACACCATAGACAGCCCATAAATGTTCGCCGTATTAATGTATCAGAGATGAACCAGTGTCACTGCTCCAACCAGCCCTGAGGATGCTACTGTCCCCTCTGCGTGGCCCTGGCCAGGGAGGGAGGTTGGCAGAAGGGGGGGAAACAAGCCAAGGCGCTCAAGAGGCCGTGGAGCTTTGGGCTGGGAATATATTCTTGGTGAGAAAGGGGCTGTGGCTAGGGAAGAAAGGTCCAGCTACGAGAGATGCTCCCCAGCATCTTAAGGTAGCCAGGGGTCTGACTGTGCCTAAGGGATGGGGTGAGGCCAACAATGGAGAAAGAAAAGTAGGACACTAAGACAGTGAATTTTTAAAGAGAGAGAGAGAACCAAAGAAGGAGTAGAACAAGGCAGAGACATGAGACCGAAGTGGCCCCCAGACCCACCACTACAGGTCAGGCCCTGGGGCAGACCTATTGTCATCCTTGCTGGAGGCAGGGGGGTGGACTGAGTGACCCTGAGGTCTGTCACCTAGAAGCTGAACCAAGGTCTGCCAACAGGAGCTGGAACCTAGGAGACAATTTGACTTCCCTCTTGGCCACGTTTTGGAGATTCTACCCAGAGGGTGGGCCAGGAGCCCCCACACTGCCCCTGGGCCCACCCTGACCCCACTGCCCAGTCAAGTGTCTGGGTTCCATGTCTTGGACAGTCTTGAGCATGAACAGACCGATGCTCAGGGGCCAGGGCAACTTCGGGCCTTGCTTCGCATCGTGGGTGCTAAGAACTTGGGTGGGAGCTTCATGATGGCAGGAATCTCTCATTTGCTCACAGCTGGATACCCCCGGGTCAAGGACAACTCTCAGAGTGGGTGTCAAACACGAGTCTATTGAAGGTGGGCGGATGAACAAACAGAGCTCCTGGTGGCCCCGGTTTCAGGAGAAACCAACTCGGGAGCCCCAGGAGGAGAGTCCTGAACTGCCTGGGGCAGCCCAAGAATCGCCCCCAAAGCACCAGGGGGTGTCTTTTCCTCCCCATCTCAGGATCTCTAACAGGATACAGCTGCTGTTTACCCACCAAAGCCCAAACTCAGCTGAAACCAGTGGCTCCCAGCTCCTGACCACACACTAGAATCACCTAGAAAACTTTTTAAATGACCTGCCCCCACCCCAAATTAAATTGACTTCCCAGAGGGGGTGGCCTGGGCCTTGGGAGTGGTTTAAATTCTCCACAGGTGAGTCAGTGGTGCAGCCAGAGCTAAGAACCCAGCATGTAAGTTCTAAACCAGTGGGTTTTCCAGGGTGACCCCTGGACCAGCAACATCAACGTCACTGGGAACTTGTTAGGAATGTAAATTCTTAGACTCCCGCCCCAGACCTGCTGAATCTAACACCTGGGGGAGGTGGGCCCACGTGTGTTTTAAGAAGGTCTCCAGGTGATTGTGATGCGAGAGCCAAGCTGGAGCAGTGTTCTGCCAAGTCTCTGCAGGCGGGTATCACTCCCAGGAAGCCCACCAGGCCTGGACTGAGCCCCTGGAAAAGCCAGGCTGTGCGGGGGCCTGCAAATGCAGAGGAGTATTTCCCAGGTGCCCACAGCATGGTGGAATCAATTCTCTGGGAGAATCGATTTCTTGGGATGAGAGTCTCAGTTCTTCTTAAATAACAGCCACTCTTAGGTGATTAACACTCCTGCGACCCCGTCTGCCAAAGATAGGGTCCCAAAGATCCTCAGGTCTCAGTATTTCTGAGGCATTAACCTTCTGAAATGTCAATAATCCAACATCACCATTAGGAGACAGGCAGGACTGGAACATTAATTTCCTGAGACAGGACCCCAATCCCCTTTCAGTGCCAGGCCTGGCAGGGTGTCATTCATTTCCAGGATATTTCTCTCTGCCTCCTGGGGGATCCCTTCCCCGCGCCTTTCACTCCACTTGCCCAACCAGGCCTGTTCCACGGGTCACTCCTCCAGCCCCTGCACCTTGGGGAGGAGGGCCCTGGGGGTTCTGTATGCTCAAAACATGCTTCCTCCTTCGCCCCCTGAGTTGTTGACACGCTCCTAATGGGGCAGGGGAGGGGGTGTTGATGAGCTGATGAGATTGCAAGCCCCGCAGTCAGTCCAGCTCTGGGAAGGGACAGAGATGGTGAAGACCCCAGCTCTTAGCAGATGGGCCCAGTTCCTACCCAGCTAGGCCCATCACACAAGGTAGAGGAGGGAGAGGCAAGAAGCAGGGAACCTGCAGCCAGGATATGGGTGTCACACTTGCCAGGTGGTGGGGGAACCCAGAGGTCACTTCTGACCTGGGCTCTATCTCATATGCTGCATGATTGTGGAAACTCTGCTCCTGTCTGGGCTTCAGTGACCACATTGAGGCTGGATCATTCCTGGGGCCTCTTCCACTTTATCTAATCCAGTTGTCTGCCTTTCTTCAGCAAACGTAATATGACCTTTTTTTTTTTTTAATATTTAATTTATTATTTCCAGAAAGAGGGGAAGGGAGAGAAACATCAATGTGTGGTTGCCTTTCACCTGCCTCTAGCTATGGACCTGGCCTGGAGACCTGGCTTGCAACCTAGTTAGGTGCCCTGGCTGGGAATCAAACCAGCAACCTTTGGGTTCACAGGCTGGCACCTTATCCACTGAGTCATCAGCCAGGGACTTTAGTATGACCATTTTAAAGATGGAACAACTGAGACCCAAAGAGGTGAAGGGACTTGCCCAAGGTCATGTGATAAGTCAGGGCAAAGGGGAGAGCCAGAACCCTGGACCCTTACCCCCTAAAGAGAGATGACTGCATGTGGGGTGGTAGAATGTGGAGGTTTAAATCCCAGCTCTCTCTTTACAGCTCTGTGACTCTGGACAAGTTACTCCCTGTCTCTGATCCTCAGTTTCCTGATCATCTTTCAAGGGAGAGGGGGGTGGATTTCACCCAAAGATCAAATAAAATAATGACAAGCACTATACAACCATGACTTGGAGCCAAACACTATTGTAAGGCACTTACGCAGGTTGATTCATTTATTTCTTTTCCATCAACGCACGATGTACGTACTGCAGCTGGAGCTCAGTTTACAGAGGAGGAAGTGGGCTCAGCAAAGCAAAGCCCCTTCCAAAGGCACCGTCTCCCCGTGGCAGAGCCAGGGTTCCACAAGGTCCATCTGACTCTGCCCCCCACTTCCTTTAGGGGTTTGAGCCCAAGTTCCAGGATTTGCATGTTTCCCTCCCTCCAGCATCTTAACCAAAATCCAGTTCCCTTTCCAACGATGCAGCTTCCCACAGCCTGGGGCCGAGCCTCACAGCCAGCAAGGTTAGGAGGAGCAGGAACCTGTGGCCAGCAGGGATGCTGGGTGGTCCGTCCTGCCCTTGGCCCGGTCAGTGTGCGCTGTGCCAGGCCCGCCACGGCCCCCGCCAGCACGGGGCAAGATTCCCACCTGGCTGTGGCCCTTTCAAGGACTCGCCACCACCACCCAAGCAAAATAGACAAAGTGCCATCCGTTCCGGGAGGACTTGATCACTCCCAGCACCCTGACAGAGGAAGACAAGACACCCAACGGCCCCTAAGATTTCAAACCAGCAACCTGGGGGACGTTTGGGAAGCCCGAGGCTTTGGGAACATCCCTGGTGGTGGTTGGGTACTAGCAGCCGCAGCTGGGATCAGGGACCGGAAGCTGCGCAGATGCCAGAGCTCTGTGTCCTCTTGTTCAAAAAGGGAAACCTCGGTGCTTGCCTGTGGCCTGATAAAGAAGCTTCCGTCTCCCCCTTGCCTCCGGCCCCCACCCAAGCTGTGCAGCAGCCCCAGACTAGGCTGGGTCGAGATAAGGTTATTAATAAGGTTATTAATTCACCAGTGGTTCTCATCCTTAATTGCAATTAAGCAGGCAGGAGGGGTGGGGGTGGGAGGGAGAGGCCCACCCCCGCCTGGGGCCTGGGGTTGAGACACAGTCAGCAGCAGGAGAACCCTGGGCACTGAGTGGGCTTGGGGAGGGGCTACCAGGCAGGGTTCAATGAGCTGGTTAGGTCCCTCTTATGCATATGGACCCAGCTCCTGGAAAGGAGGCTCCAGTCCCGACCCTGCGCCCCACGGGAGTTATCACACCAGAAGGAGCCTCTGCGTCTTCATCCAAAGGGGGATCGTAATGACCCATCTCAAATGGTTATCAAGAGATTAAATGAGCACAGCGCACAGAGCAGAGCGCCTGCCCTGCACGCATGGTCAGTGAATCGCTTCAGAGTTAAGAACAAGATGAAGCCCTGGCTGGCGGCACAGTGGCTAAGGCGCCAGCCCGCGAACCCAAAGGTTGCAGGTTCGATTCCCCAGCCAGGGCACATAACCAGGTTGCAAGCCAGGTCTGTAGCTGGAGCCAGGTGAAAGGCAACCATACATTGATGTTTCTCTCCCTTTCTTCCTCCCTCCCTGCCCTTCTCTCTAAAAATAATAAATAAAATATTTTTTAAAAGGAAAAAAAAGATCAATGGCGCCTGTTCTTAAACAACCACCTCCACAATATGCCCCTTTGATGGCTCTGAGGGAGGCACCAGGGAGGCTGGTGCCTTTAAGACAGGAATCGATTCAGCCCCTGGCCAGGCCAAGGAAGAATATCAATCCTTGGGCATATTAGGAGCGGGATGGACAGGGAGCTCAGAGGTGTGATGAACATAGGCCGTGAGGACCAGGCCCTGACCCTGGCCAGGCCCCATGAGCAACTCCCTGCAATAGGGCTCAGGGGAGGGACCTTCCTGACCCTCTGACCAAGACCCCTGGGCTTTTTCCCAAAGGAGCAGCTGGGACCCAAAATGTGTGAGCATACATAAACACACATGCACACATCCGTGCACACGTGCATGCACACGTGCATGCACACACACAGCCATGCCTACATCCCATGGGCAGTTGCAGGTTAGGGGATGGTAGTTCAAACTCCTTTCAGTTACACTAACGTTTGCAGAGAACCTACTGTGTGCCAGGCCCTGGAGCTACTGAGGTGAGTGGATATACTCCAGTCCGGGAAACAGACTTAGAATAAGAGGCCACTGCTAGGTGACAAGAATTCTGAGAGAAGCCAGCCCAGGGGCTGCAGGAGGCCAGGACAGGGGGCGCATGCCCAGGCTAAAGGCCAGAGAGGACATACCCTATGCTGAGCCCTAGAGGGAGGTAGGCAGTAGTCAGGGAGCAAGGGAAAAGCCTTCCAGTCAGAGGGAACAGCATGAGAAAGGCCCAGAGTCAGGAAAGAGCGGTGTGTGTGCAGGGACCAGCAGCCGTCCTGCTGAGGGCAAGGGAGGAGGAATGGGTTCCTGTTAACCTATGAGCAATGAGGAAGCATTAAAGGCACTTGAAGAGTCTGTTCTAGTCCTTCCAACTGGAGCGGGCACGGGTGGGAAAGCAGGTGAGAAGGAGGCGGAGGCTGTCATCCTGGGCACCCAGATTCTCCGGGGCCCAGACCTCTGAAGTTGCCTAAGTTCGGCAGGGAACCCTGAGTGCAGACCTTCAGGGCTGCCCCCCACCCCCGCCCCGGCCGAGCCTGCCTCTACAGGCCTGAGTGTGTGAATGGAATCAACACAATCTGGCTCCTACCCAGGTTGGCTGTGCCACTGGGGACTTTCAGGTCTCATGACTGTAATTCCCTCTCCTTCCCTTGGCTGTGGCTGAAAGAAAAAGGGAGAAGGAAATTAACTTAAATCTAGTAAATGCCAACTGTGGGCCGGGAGCTGAACTTCCTTTCTCTGTTGATTGCTAGAAAATTCCTCCCTGCTCAATTGGCTGTTCGACCTTGGGCGAGTCACAGCGCACCTCTGGGCCTCAGTTTCCCTACTATAAAATGCCACGGTTGGTACTGATTACCTCTAAGGGTTCATTCTGTGCCAGCACCCTGGGCAGTACAAAGAAAACCATTTCAGGGTCAAAACCATTCCTGGCTCCCCACTGACCAGGCTTCGTGACTTAGGCCAGTGTACCCACCCCTCTGGGCTTCAGGTTCTTCTGCAGAATGGGTCATAACTCCCACCTCCCGCACATGGTGGCCATGCAATGAGACTGTGTATGCAAAGCACCCCTCACGGCCTGGGCACACAGAGTCTCCTTGGTACCTGCAATTGGTTCTGCTTGGCACGGAGCTGGCTGTCCTGAAGCCCAGAACGGCTCTGGCGGGGGGAGGCGGGGGGACCAGGACTGCGACAAAGGACAGGGCAGCTGACACGCACACAGGGGCGGGTGTTTGCTCAGGCCTTCTGTTTGGCATGAAACTGCTTTTATCCCAGCGAGTGAAGTCCGGATGCTGGGCCACTCATCTCATCGATGTGCGGGCCCCATTCATCACGGGCATTTGATAGAATATTCCTCCTCCAGGAACTGCGCTCCCAGGCACTCCTCACGCTTGGCCAGGGTCTTTGAAACTCAACAGCAGGTTCTTTAAAGAGACAGGAGAGAGAGGCCTGCTGCATCCCAATACGCTGCTTTTGAACACATCAACATTAATAGGGGTCACACTTTCAGGGGACGTGGGGCCCTTCCCAGGAATAAGTCAACTGCATAATTTACGGGCCAACTGATACATTTTGCTTATGTTTTCTTCCAATCTTCAGCCAATGTGGGGGCTAGAGGGGTGGGGGAGCCACTGATGCACCCACTTCACTGGGCCTTGGGGGAGAATCTGGTCTGAAAGAGGCCTCGAGAGGTCATCTGTCATCCTGTCCCTGCCACCACTGCCAGGCAGGATCACGGAGTTGGAGTGCAGGATTCCAGCGAGCATTACGGGGCTCTTGTCAAGATCAGGTTCCAGGCTCAGGGCTCAATTCCTCTCATTTCATCCTTGCAACTCTCTGGGGACACTGAGGCCCAGAGATATTAGGGTCCTTATCCAAAGTCCCAGAGCCAGTAAGGGACTTGGCTGCACCCCAAACTCCAGCTCCTCCCAATCTCAAGTCTGACCTTAACCACCCACCAGGTTACCTGTCAAGGAGGCTTCAAAGTCAAGAATGCAAGGCGCAGCCCTGGCTGGTGGCAGAGTGGATAAGGCACTGGCCTGCAAACCCAAGGGTCACTGGTTCAATTCCCAGCCAGGGCACCTAACCACATTGCGAGTCCGATCTCCAGCCAGGTCCATGGCTGGAGACGTAAAAGGCAACCATACACTGATGTCTCTCTCCCTCTCTGCCTCTCACCTTTTCCCTCTCTCTGGAAATAATAAAATCTTAAAAAAAAAAAGAATGCAAGGTGCTGTGACTTCCTGACCAGTAGGCTCCCCAGGTGCTGTCCCTAGTGGCTTCTTTTCATTTCTGTCTGGCCCTTCCATTTCTCCAGAGGGGGAGGCAGGATGCTGGTACCCGCACCAACTGTCTGCCCTGACCCAGCCCCCCAGAGAAGGGCTGCAGCTACATGAAGAGTGGGGGAAGCTGGGCTCCAAACATGCACCCTGGACTTTGTAGCTAAACAGGCTACGTCTAATCCTTCCTCTGCCATGTCCTAGCTAATGTGGCCTTCGGTAGGTGACGTGGCTTCTCTGAGCCTCAAAGTGACAACATACCCTCACCCTTGGCTTGAAAACAGCTTCTCCAGCAGGGCCTCGGCACCGACACAGAAGGGGTCTAGGGTCAGCGTGACAGTCACCTCCATTGCCCCAGGACCCTCTGACTCTCTTCCCAACCCTTCACTGTCCACAACAATGCCCACACTGAAGGCTGGCCCCTGCTGTGGCTTTTCAGCATTTAAAACTCTTCGCAAATACTCCAATGTATAATATTTTATGTTTCTTTCATTTCTCGGTTACTGATTGTTTTATCAATAGTACTGCTTGTGCGAGTTTCATGATTTATTTGCTTCCGCCGCATCTCCCTGTGTGGCCCTGGGCCAGTCATTCATCCTCCTGGATCATAGAATAGGGGAGCTAGGAGGGAAGGACCTCAGAGATCATCAATCCGGGCCTTTCATTATATCAATAAGAATCACAGCAAGGAGCCAGATCACCTGAGAAGCCCATGGTAGACCAGTGCATGACGGGCCCCCAGGGACTGGACGGCGTCCCAGTGCTTCTGCCCTTGGAGAGGCCCCTCCCTCACTGACTCTGGGCTGGGCCATGCGGTTTGCAAGCAGAAGCCCTATAGAGGTTTGCTCACTGGGGCTTTTTCTCTTGAAACCCCTCTTGAAACGAATGCCACCTTGAGACTCTCAAGCTGTAAGGAAGACCGGCTGCAGAGAAAAATCTCGAAGCCACAGCAGAGAACCCCAACTGAACTTCCCGAACACCCAGCCCACTGTCAACCATGCAAGGGAAACCATCCTGGGTGTCCCAGGCCAGTCAACCTTACAGCCAGTGCAGCTGCAGGGGTGACCCAGAAAATAACAAAAGTGACCACCCCACTTAGTGTGCCTGGGATGCTCCCACTTCCCAGGAACAGGTCCCCCCACCCCCTACTGAGAACAGATGCAGCAGAAAAACCAACCCACCAACTCACGGAAGCAAGAGAAAGTGTAAACAATTGTCATAAACCTCTAAATTGGGAGTTTTATGTTACATAGCAATAGATAACTGAACTGTGTCCCTAACATGTACAAAGCTGGACTTAGCCTTTGAAATGAGGACTTTTAATCTTCACATCAGTCCATTTGAAATGGCTTTATTACCTACCAAGTGAAGAACAAGAGGCTCAGACAGGTCAAGTGATATTTCAAGGTTAGACATTAAGAAAGCCATAGAGCCCTGTCTGGTGTAGCTCAGTGGATTGAGCCCCGATTGGCCTGTGAACCGAAGGGTCACCAGTTCGATTCCCAGCCAAGGCACATGCCTGGGTTATAGACCAAGTCCCCACTTGGGGACATACAAGAGGCAACCAATCTGTGTTTTTCTCACACATTGATATTTCTCTCCCTCTCTTTTTCCCTTCTTTCCCCCTCTCCAAAAATAAATTTAAAAATTTAAAAATATTTTATTTTTTTTAGAGAGAGAGGGGAAGGGAGAGAGGCAGAGAGGGAAAGAGACATCAATGTATGGTTGCCTTTTACCTGCTTCCAGCTACAGGCCTGGCTGGAGACCTGGCTTGCAACCTGGTTATGTGCCCTGGCTGGGGATCGAACCAGCGACCTTTGGGTTCGCAAGCCAGCACCTTATCCACTGTGCCACCAGCCAGGGTAAATAAAATCTTTTTTGAAAAAAGCAAGCCAGCAAGCCATGGAGCTACGGTTCAAACCCCAGTCTAAGCCAAGCATCTAAGTCTCAATTATCACCACAAAACCCCCTGGGTGTTATTACTGCCATTTAGCAAATGGGAATGCGCAGCTTAGATGTAACTTCCCCAAGACCAGACACAGCAAGTTAGTGCACGGGGCTACCCTAGATATTCTAAGTTCAGGAGGACAGAGACCTGTAGCCGTTATCTTGGGCCGTGACAATGCTATGTGACAAACCATCCCTAACTCAGTAGCTTAAAACAATAAGCGTTTACTTAGTAAGGAGCCTGTGGGTCAGTGAAGTGGCTCTGGTTGGAGCTGGGCTCCCGTGGCCGGGCACTGCCTGGCCGTCAGCTGATTAACGGGCAATTCAGTCCCTCTTGGCAAGTCTCCTGTCCCCTTGCACGTAGCCTGCACATGCCGTCATGGTAAAAGCATAAGTGCGGGAAAAACATGTGGAAATGCACAAGGCCTAGATTTGGGGCTGACACGCCATCGCTCCCAACACACCCTACTTGGCCAAAGCAAGTCACAAGACCAGACTAGGTACCAGAGAGGACAATGCAACGTCTCATTGCAAAGGACCTGGGTACAAGAATGACTGAACATTAGGGTTGTTAAGACAATCCATTTATCATAACAGAATCTTTACCGTGGGCCAGGCAGCAGGCTGGAAATATTGCTATAATTTACTCATATTTCTTGAACCGTTCCTGTAACTTAATTAGGTACTATTATTAGCCCTTATAATCCAGTTAGGGAAACTGAGTCACGTGACAATTTCGCATCTAGCCCGAGGTCGGACAGAAAGTCAGTGTCAGAGCCAGAATTCCAGGCCAGGTCCATTTTACTCCCAAGTCTGTGCTCATGCCACTCAGCACACCTGCTTTCCTGACAGCTGCACCGGGGGCCCGGAGGACGGGAGGCCCAACTCTCACAAGACTCCCATCCGGAATGAGGAGCCCGTTTCTTTCCCAGCCAGAAGTTTCTGCTGAGGTGGTGGGAAGTGCCGCTCACTAACATGAAAGCCCCTTTGCAGAGCGAAGCAGCTCTGCTGACAAAGGACAAGCTTCCTTTGGAGTTGATCCTCCAGGGGGGCAGGTGGAGGCCACGGGAGGCGGAGGGAGGGCTGCGGCATGGAGCTGGTCCCTGGGCATGCTGATGAGGAGTAGCCGAGCTTCGCCTGCATCAGCCGGGCCCAAGGCCGTCTTGGGGTTCAGCTGAGAAGGGCTGCCCGGGCGATGAAGGCACTAGAGATTATCCAAGCCAATGGCTAGGGTACAGATGGGGAAACTGAGGCCCGGGGAGGTACAAGATGGAGGCAACTGGACCTTGGGCGTCCCTCTCGCCTGCTACTGACCCAGCTTATGCTGTGCAGAGTTGGAGGCCACCCTCTGCGCTCCCACTGAAAGGGTCCCAGCCAAGGTCCGTGCCTGCTGAGGCCTGGGGTTGCCTGGTCCTCACAGCCCCCCGGGGGGCTTCAGACCTTGGGGCATTTGGGGCTGAGCTATTTCTGTGTCTTTTCTTCAAGGAGATTCAGCGTAATAGAGTGTCGATCAGCAAACACCATTTATTATGTCTCCAGCTCCTGGAGCTCGGGCCTCTGAGACAGATAATGCCCCTTATCTCAGCCTGGAGAGCAGGTGAGGGAGGCCGGGAGTGATGAGCCGGGCTTCCGTGATAAGGAATTGGAAGCACCAGCCCCGGCACTGCGAGCAAACAGCACCAGGCATTTGCATAGGGCGGCTCTGGGACACTCTGTGGAGCCTCCAGCTGTGTAGAGGACACAGGGGACACGTGCCATGGATGACGGGCAGTCCAAGCTTCGACTCTGCTCCTGAGTCTCCAGTCAGCCTGTCTGAGCCTCCTTCTGCCCGGCTGCACAAGGCCGGGTATGGACAAAATCAGGGGTTTTCAAGACACATTCCGTGGCACTCCAGGGTCCCTGCCAAGGCCTCTGGAGCATTTTGAAAGGAGAACAAGAAAGTGGAGCTCCAGCCATGACTCGCAGCTGCCACCAGACCAGACCCACTTTTATCTGCTTGCGGTGCTGGGAGTTTGCATAAGATGTCATTTCAACAAAGGGTTTCACCCTTTTCAAGGAATCTGTTGAAAGCCTGTAATAGCGGAGTCTGAAAGACCACTCTGAGAGGCTAAGGGAGCAGGAGATGAGATGGAAGGCTAGGTGCTGGGGGTGGGGAGTGGGGACTGAGGTATGCGGCCCTCATCAGCAGAGCTTCCCACCTCCACCCATTTCTCCACCTCCTTCCAGCTCGGAGCCTCCCCCTGGCTCCCTCCCCGTAAAATCCATCACCTGCCTCCCACAGACAGAGGGAGGCAAGCTGGCCAGGGAGGCTGGGCGACAGGGGCTGGCAGCAAGAGCCAGTGATGGATGAGTGCAGCAGGAAAAAGGTCTGGCTAGCAGCCCCAGATGCACTCTTCCTGGCTGTGTGACCCAGGGCCTGTGTCTTCACCTTTCTGAGCTCCCGTTTCCAGCCCTATAAAATGGGGAGGGTAGCAGTCCCTGCCTCCCCCAGAGGATTGTGCAGGGCCTGGAACAGAACTGGTGCCCAGTACATAGTAGCAAGTGCCCAATGAATTTGACCAAAGTTATATTCGGACCTTGTGCATTGCTATCTCTGTAAGATCATGAAAGGCATTATTATAACCATTTTCTAGACATAAAGCCCCAGAGTCAAGAAAGAATAAAGGACTTGCCCCAAACCACGTACCTGGTAGCAGGCAGAGCTGTGAGATCCCAGATCCCATCACTTGAATACCTAGACAGACTAATCCATGTTCCCATCTCTTCTCATTCACCCTGTTCCTTTAAGAGAGCCACCCCTCCCCCACCTCCGGGAAGTTCTCCCAGATGCATCAGGGAGAACACAGCAGGCAGATTCCTCAGCTAGGAGTTCCCAGAGCCTCCACCCTTTCCCATCTAGCTGTAGTCCAAACGTGGACCCACTCCCCAGAGGGCTTAGTCAGGTCTAGAGTTTAAAGGTGGAGACCACATCCCCTACATGCATCCCTGATGGAGTGGGGTGAGTATATGCCAAGCTGCCCCCTTACCAACTCTGTCACCTGGGGTAAGTGACTTCACCTATCTGAGCCTCAGTTTCCTCAACTGTAAAAGGTGAATCATAACACAGGACCAATGTGAAGCCCCGTGAGATGGTGGACAGAGAGAGCACACAGTA
This sequence comes from Noctilio leporinus, assembly GCA_004026585.1. Taxonomy (NCBI): domain Eukaryota; kingdom Metazoa; phylum Chordata; class Mammalia; order Chiroptera; family Noctilionidae; genus Noctilio; species Noctilio leporinus. The sequence continues at coordinate 68,475 of PVIW01000253.1, forward strand.
GGTTCTTAGAACTCCGCCCCCAGCTCAGACAGAAGGGCTGCATGTGCCAGGACCACCGTGGAAGGGTCTATCCTCCAAGGCTCCCATGCAAAATTCATCCATGACTGGGACCCTTAAGAAGTGGCTCATGTGGTAATTCAACAGGCAAAGCTGAGGTCAAGGTCAGAGGCGCAAGAATCAGTGACAATAGGAGGATACTGTCCCAGGGGCATCCCAGCCCTTCTCAGGTGAAGGGAAGTTCATGGCAGCAGGAAGTGGGGAAGGAGGCCAGGACCTGAACTTCTTTCTCTCCTTGGTTATTAGTCCTGGGGGCTCCATCCACCTCAGCCCCCCTCTCAATACCAACACCCCTCCACTGGCTACAGGACGAACGGTTGGCAGCAGGCATTTTGGAATTGAATTGCCTGGGTTCAAAGCCCCATCCTGACCATTCCCCACTGTGTGACCTTGGGTATTACTTCCCCTACTTGATTGAGCCTATTTCTTCAACTATCAAAGTAGGTGCTGAATCAAATAGCTGAGCTATTGCATGTCTGGCAGTAATTGCTCAATCAATATCAGCAGTTCTCATTTGAGGTTCTAAGCAAGGCACCTTTCAGAGTTCCCCTTCGCACACCAGCCCCACCCATCACCCACCCCCGCACACAAGCAATCCGGGAAACGGAGCTGTCTCGACTTCTGATATAAGGTAGATGTGGAAGAAAGAAGGAAGGCATGATCGATTCCCAGCCAGGGCACATAAGCAGGTTGCAAGCCAGGTCTCCAGCCAGCTCTGTGGCTGGAGGCAGGTGAAAGGCAACCATACATTGATGTTTCTCTCCCTCTCTGCCTCTCTTCCTTCCCCTCTCTCTAAAAATAATAAATAAAATCTTTTTTTAAAAAATTTAAAAAAAAAAGAAGAAGAAGAAGAAGAAGGAAGGCATAAAATCAAGGATCCCCCACCACAGACCAGCTAGGGAATGTCCAGGATAAGCACAAGGGTGACAGAGAGGGCAAGAAGGCACTGAGAATGTGGTGGCATCTCCAGAAAAGTATGGCAATCTAAGACAGAGAGGCAAGGGGACCCCAAGTTTCCTGCAACGACCCAGAACAAGAGCAGGAGAAATGCCTGCCTGCGGGGTCCAGGCAGGGGCCTGTGCTTGCTGTCTCCCAGGTTTGCACACCCCTGAGGCAGAACGTCCCCTGCACCCAGAGAGCCATGGGGCCCAGGCAGGGACTAACTGGATCAAGAACAAGCAACCAGCCCCGACGGGCATGGCTCAGTGGGTTGACCATCATCCCATAAAGTCAAAGGTTGCCAGTTTGACTCCCGATCAGAGCACATGCCTGGGTTTTGGGCCAGGTTCCCAGCTGGGGCGTGCAGGCGGCAACCAGTCCATATACCTCTCACACATTGATGTTGACTCCCTCCCTTTCCCCCTCTCTCTAAAAATATATATTTTTTAAAGGAACCACATGAGACCAAGGACATCCCTGCTATACAACGTTGTGCAATATTTGTAGACAGAAATGCAAGCCAAAGACAAACACAGGTAGAAACCGAGGGGCACAGCGTTCCCAGCTTTCCTCATTGCAGGTAACACAGCCCTGGGCAGCCTGACGTTCCATTAGTTAATGGTTCCCAACTCCCACCGTGTAAAAGGGATTCTGGGAAGCAAAACTGCCGGGAGTCCAGGGCTCCTGACTGCTCAAAACTCTTTCTGCAATGTAGAAGCACTCGCTCTCTTCCAGAAAGCTCTGCCAATTTCTGCTCCACCAGCCCAGGATGGATACCCTCACTGCTCACTCCCCAGCATCAAGAACCCTCATGCTGCCCACTTTCCCGGAGTAGATCAGAACAAGCTGGAGCCTCCCCGTTCCACTTGCATTCTTTTTTTCTTTTTTTTTTTTTTTACATTATTTTATTTTATTTTATTGTTGTTGTATTACATCCATCCCCTTTTTGCTCCCCTTTGTCCCCCCAACCACCCACCCATTCCCCCCAAATTCAATCCCACCTGTTGTCCATGGTTCCTTTATACTAGGTTCTTGTCTAAGCTACTCCCCATCTTTGCCTCTACCTCTCCCTGCCCCCTACCCCGTTCCCCTGACCACTGAAGGCCTATTCCTTGTATTCATATACTTGGTTCTGTTTTGGTTGTTGTTAGTTTTGTTCATTATTGTCCCGTAAGAGGTGAGATCATATGATATTTGTCCTTCACTGACTGGCTTATTTCACTAAGCATAATACTCTCAACACTTGCATTCTTTAGTTAGTAGAAGGAGGTGCTATGCTGTGCTTGGAGGAAGTTGGAAGTGTTAGGCTTACAGGAACCTTGTTAAGCATGTGTGTGTGCATGGGATTTTTTTTCTAAGATTTTATTTATGTATTTCTGTTTAGAGAGAGGAGGAAGGATGGAGAAAGGGAGGAAGAGAAACATCAATTGGTTGCTTCTCATACACTCTCCGACCAGAGGAACCAAACCTGCAACCCAGGCATGTGCCCTGTCCAGGAATCAGATCGGCAATCTTTTGCTTTTCCCAGATGAGGCCCAACCTAGCCACACTGGTCAGGGCTGTGCACGGTATTTTTGATGTGAGACGCCCCTGGTGGCGAGCTAGCTGTCCTTTTTGTAACACTCCCTTCCCCATCAGAGAGCACCTGTCAGGTGGCTGCCCTGATCCTCAGTTGCCTCAACTGTTAAATGGGGAGAATAGCATCTATCTGTAGGAAAGGAGTAAGTGGGTACTTATTTGTAGTTTGCTTCCTTGGCACCCTCTTCTTTCTTCCCTCTCGCTCCCATTGCTTTAAATCTCCTGGCTGTGTGATTTGGCCATGGGAGAACTTGCTGGGCTTAGACCAGTCAGTGTCTCCCATTTCACTGGCCACAGGGCTTGGTTCTGGAATGGGCACAGGACCCATGTCTGGTCAACCACAAGTCAAATTCTGGGTCCTAGAATGAGCTGTTTGGGTGAAGTGCGTTCATGTTTACTCACAGCTGTTACGGAGAAGTTCCTGGAGGCAGGTGGGGTGGCCCTGCTATGCCACACTGAAGGAATGGAGCCAGGAGATGGAGAAAGGGAAAATGCATATTCTCCATACCCCCCTGGGGCATAGAGGCTGGATCGATCCTTGCCTGAAGCAGGCCCTACCTCTTTTTTTAGTTACTCCCCTGATTAAGCTTATTTAAGATGAGTTTTCTGTCCCTTGCACGCACACGTGCAGTACTGAAGGTATTACTACAGGGACAGTGCCTGGTGTGGCGCATAGAGGGCACTCAGGAGCCCACAGCCGCGCACAGGGGGGCGCAGAGCAGAACCGCGTCCTGAAATCGCAGCCCCATCGCCTCGGAGTCCTGCCGCAGAGCCAGCAGCTTTACCTCCCTGAAGAGGCTCCTACCTGCTTTCTTGGGTTTTTGTGAAAATTAAGATAAAATCCATGTAAAGCGTTCCACAGTTCCCAGCCCATAATACATACTTAACAAATTATCGCTATTATTAATGGACTGTATTGTTATTACATTTTTATTGTTGCGGGTCTCCCAGGCTTCCTAGTGATGAGCGCCTTGGGACTGGGAGCTGGCGCTGCCTGGTCCATCACCACAGTCTGATCTACCACATAACTGTTGGGTTTCGTGTTGCGTTTTGCCTTCTTGAACCTGGTGGCAAGCTCCCTGTGGCCAGGAGCTAGGACCGCCCTGTGCTCCGCTGAGGGTGGTGGGTGAGCCACACGTCCCAAGTCGTCCCTCCTTGGTGTGTGAATGAATCAGTCATAGCTGTGTCCCCTTCGTGGCAGTGAGAGTCATCACTGAGCCTGTGACACACTCCAGTGGGAAGGGACAGCAGACCCCAGAGCAGGTTGCACTGTGATTGGAAAAAGCAAATGGCCACAGGCTTCCTGGGGCAGGGGCTCGAGCCTGTGGGAGGGACCCAGGCACAAAGGCCTCCTGGTCTGTCTCCTGGGAAGGCGAGCAAGGCTGCTCTTTCAGAACCAGCGTGAGCTCCCTACGCCCATGTGGGCTGGGAGCACAGAGACTGTGGCTAGTCCTGAAAAGGCCTAAACGGACCTGGAAAGAACCTAAATGGGAGATTGGGGATGTTCCCTCCCTCCCCTACACCACAAAATAATTGGGGATGTTCCCTCCCTCCCCTACACCAGAAAATAGGCATCACAACAGCTGTAATGATACAGCAGAGACACTGGAGAAACTGAGGCTCACAGAGGTTGCAGGTAGCTGGGCTTTGCAAGCCCATTAGACTGGGAGCACGAGGAGCATCCCCCAGTGTCCCCAGTCACAACCAGGGGACCCGGGCAGGCAGGTGCCCTTCCTCCTTCCCTCCCCCTCACGGGTCCTGCCCTGGGCTGTCTGCACTGAGGAAGCTAGTGTTTGGGTCCGCATCTGTCTCCAGGGCCTGAGGCAGGAAATGCTGCCCCACTGCGGGGCTTCAGCAGGCTGGAGAGACTGAGGACACCATTGTACAGACGAGGACACTGAGGCTAAGAGGGGACCACAGCATGTCCCAGCTGACAGCCTGTCCCCACCTCCCTGCTTCCTCCTGGGTGACTCCCAGAGTCTGCCCTTCTGCTGCAAAGAGGAGGGGCGCCCCCTCCGCACATGCCTGAGTGACTAGCTCTGAAAGGCCAGAGCCTCCGTGGGCAGCTGAGTTTCTCAGGATGTGGAAACCCCGAGGGGTGAGGCCAGACACTCTCTCTTCTTCCTGGAGGCCAGCAGAGGCGACAATTTACAAGCACCTTGGGACAATGGAGAACCATCTCTGCAAACACCCCTTGCCTCTAAAAGCAGTTTAACTTCATTTCCCCCCTCACCTCAGCCTTCCTGTCTCTCACCTGCCCGACACAGCTATTAACCAACCACAGGCCCCTCCGCTCCTCCCTTCTCCCCTCACACAGCCCGCTTGGCTCCCAGCCTGCTGTGCCGCCCCTGCAGCACCGTCACGCCTCTGATCTCCCCGTCTCAAACTGCAGGTACTGATAGCAATGCCCACAGGACTGGTTTCAGGATGGCGCCTAGCACTTCATCAGTGCTCAGTCACATGGATTTCATTCTTGAGGAAAAGCTCAGGACCTCCACCGCACACCAGGCCCGCAAGTCACTCCCCCTCCTCATGGCCAAGGTCCTGGGACACCCTCACTGCCCTCTGCCACCCATCAGCACAGAGCCCCTCCCCTGCCCATGCCCAGAACCATGTGCGGCCATAAATGTTCAATGGACCACGTGGTCTTTCATGGCTGGGCCTTGAGCTGCCACAAACAATGTCATTAAATTTAAAGGCAAACAGGTGGGATCCCAGAGCAGCCACACCGACGTCACAGCTTGGAGGGGCAAGAGGGGGGTCTTGATACCATTAAGTCTGGCATAGAAAGGATGGGCCATCTGGCCCTGACTGTTAGTTGCTTCTATATATTTGGTCTGTAGCCATTTGACCTGAAATGATAGGAAGTTAACAGCCCAACGTCCAGACCATGCTACCTTGAAGGGGGTTGGTGTTCTGCCTCTTCGGAGGAAAACCCATCCTCATCTCCACAGAGGAACAATGGACCCAACACTAGATCGCAAGTGCTGGGGTTTCAGCCCTATGTGAACAAGATGAGACTTTCACTCTAGAGGGGAAAAGGCAAGTAAGTCACAGTGATTTTTAGATACTGATCAGTTCTATAAAAATAAGATGGTGCAGTGGATAAGGCGCCAGCCCGCAAACCTAAAGGTTGCTGGTTCGATTCCCAGCCAGGGTACATAGCCAGGTTGCAAACAGGGTCTTCAGCCAGGTCTGTAGCTGGAGGCAGGTGAAAGACAACCATGCATTGATGTTCTCCCCCACTCTGCCTCTCTCCATTCCCCTCTCTCTAAAAATAATAAAATCTTTTTAAAATAATTTAATTAAAAAGATGGTGGACTCTGGAGCCACAATCATGGGTTCAAATCCCAGCTCTCTGGCTTACGACTTGGGAAGATGGGATGAGGCAGGGCATGGCACCCAGTAAACCCACAATTAGGGCTGGTGATTATTGCTGTGTTTGTCATTATCACTCCCTCCTCACTGTGACTGAGATGGCTCTGCAGGCAACTGAGCAGACCCAGCAGGACGAGAGTAGGAGTGAAGCAGAGAGGGGGCTGCAGGACGCCTGCTACAAGAGTCCCCTGAGACAGGAAAAGCAGCAGCCAGTCCACCTGAGACCAAGAAGTTGATGTGGTGAAGGAGGGGCCTGGGCAGGTGGGGAGGGGCCTGAGCAGGGGGAAGGGGCCTTGAGGACTCCAGCATCAGGACAAGAATAAACATGGAGCCAGGCAGGGGCTGCCACAGAGGGACTCTGAGTGGCACTGAAGAGGCCTGAACCCGCCTGATGGAAGTTACTGAAATTGCTAAAAGGAGAGAGGCAGTAGAGAAGGGCAGAGGTATCAGATAGGCCTGAGCCACACCCTGGCTTCAGCCACCTACAGGCCATGTGAACCTGGCGCTCCCTAAACCCCACAGCACCATCTGTAAAATGGGGATAATAACCGTAAAATCTGCCACTCAGGGTCATTGCAAGCGTTGACTGAGACGGTGCATGAAGTCCACTCACTCAATGGAAATTAATACAAGTATAGTGAAGGTTCTCTGCTTCAAAGATTCAGTGACTCCAAGGCTCAAGATATCAAGATTCTAAATATTTATGAGTTTAAGGCTCTTACTTGAGTGTTGGCTCAAGAAGGACAGGGAATCGGTCTGTTTTGTTCATAGTTTCATCCCGAGTAACCGGCACCCAGAGCTTGGTTGGGGTGTAGGGCACAATTTGTGCATGTGTGTGATTGTGTACTGGACGAAGGAGCGAGTGGACGCATGAGTGAATGAATGAATGAATGGCCAGGACTGACCACTATCTGTGCAGATGCTCAAACCAGAAACCAGGATGCCGTCCCTCAGCATCGCCCACCCTCCCTCATCCCCCAGCCATCCAGCTAAAGAGCTGCCCTCGGTCCTCCCCACCTCCCCACTGCCCCTACCCTGTAGACAGCCCCCCACTCACCTGCAGTGCTGCCACCACCCCCTCACTGGCCTTTCTGCCCATCACCCCCTCCCATCCCAAAGCCTCATTTACAGAAAGAAATAAAGTTCATTAACCAAATTGGGGGCATTCTGCCGCCGCAGGGCTGAGGCATTATCAGGCACAGCAGAAAGTCTTATCTGTGCCACTTACTAAATTAACCATGGGGACCTCAGGCACGCAGGCCACAGCGCACCTCCCTCCGGAGAAGTCCGGGCCGCATGGGCCCTGCGGCAGGGAGATGGACTAAGTGACAGTCCCTCGCAGTCCTGTCCTGGGCGGTGGCTGAGCAGGAACCCAGCACAGTCAGGTCGCGCTCCGATGCTCCTTCCCTCCTCACCCAGGACACTTGGACCCTGAGTCCCGCACTCCTGCCTCATCAAGCTACCCGCACAGGGCCCTGCGAAACATCTTAATTAGGTGGCCACACGGGCTCATGTAAATTAATTTGATAAGCTAATGAAGTTCAGCTGAGCAAAGCTGACCATGTTTCCTGAAGCCGAAACTCTACAAATTAGAATCTGGTGGGGGGCGCTGACACTTGGGAACAGTGCCTCCCAGGCTCACTGTCCCTCACCCTGTCCTCCCTGCCCTCCATGGCCTTCATCCTCTGGAGACTAAAGGAACCAGGCGATGGGTCTTACTCTAAAGGTCTCTGGAAACAAGTTGGGTTTCCACCCTGGCTTAGCCATTGGAGTCAGGCCAGCGGATCTCTGAGAGCCTCAGTTTCCTCAGCTGTAAAATGGGTGTGACAGCCCTGCCTGCCAGCACTGATCAAATGAGATAATACACTTAAAGTATTTGGCACAGTCCTGAAGTATACATGTATAGTGGGTCCTCAATAAATTATTTTTATTACTAAAGTAAAATAATGGAAGTCACCCCCGTCACTTACCTTGTTTGTCCTTTAAAACATGATTCTTTTGAATGAACCATTAATGCCTGGTTTCCCAGAGCCCTTCCTCAGGCTGGGCTTTCTGTTCCCTTTGAGGCTCAAAGGGTTAAAGAACTTGTTCAAGGTCGCACAGCTAGAGAGTGGTAGATGTAGGATTCGAATGCATTCTTCCTGCCCAAGAGCAAAGCCCTTCCCACCACCCTGAGCTGAGGAGGGGCAGCTGCACAGACCCCAGTCTGCAGACACGGGGACCGCACTGGGGCCTGGACACCATCCATAATTGTTTTCCTTCTGACCCAGGCTTGCTTCCCAAGCCAGTCGGTTGCACGGGAGACTTAAACAACCTGAGTTCAAATGGACCACAGGTGGTGGGTGGAAGGATTCTTACATCAAGAATCAAGAGATGGGGTTCAGGCACAGCTCAGCCACAATTCTCATGGGGCGCCTTCACCAAGTCATGCCCCTATCTGAGCCTCCCACCTGCTAGAGGGAAGAAAGGTTTCTGACGGTGGGCGCGTTTCCAGCCCAATTCATTCCAGGCATTCTCTGCAGAGCCACTGCTCTTCAGTTTGGGGGTACCTGCCTGAAATGTCTTCCACGCACCCTGCAACCCCACACAGTGTGACCCTCACAGGGGCTGAGCCTGCTAGAGCCCCCTGCACTCTGTGACCTCACAGAGCAACAAGGCAGGCCAGGGATGGGTGCTGGTATCCAGGGGATAAGAGACCCTGAAGGAGGAATTTCTTGAGATGTCAAATCCCCGAGATGGTCGCGTGGCAATCAGCCAAAAAAAAAAAAAAAAAAGTAACCATGATGGTGCAAAGCTTTTTTGGTCCCTGGCTGCTGCAAACAGGAGAGATGCACTGGCTCTCTCATTAGCAAAATAGTAGCTAATTGGTATAATCTGGTACGAGTCCCTTTTTGACTGCCACGGTGCTGTCCCATTTCAAGCTTGAGCTGCCAGTGATATCAGCTTGGGTTGTAATACTAAAAGTGAAAAATCAGATCAGAGTCATCGGAGGCTCCATTAAATTGATTTAGGACTGGAAAAATTAATGGGATTCCCTAGCCTCCCTCTCCTGCCCTGCCCAGGCTGCCACGTGGCGAGAGGATGGGTGGCTCCACCCTTTGGCCTCTGACCTGCTCCCTCCCTGCAAACAGCCAGGAGACCCCGCCCTGGAAGGCAGGGGTGAGGTTCAGAAAGAGAAGGGGGTAAGGTTCCCTGTGGAGCTGAGACTGAGCAAATGGAGCTTTTCTTTCCTCAGAGCACCGAGCTTTGGAGACAGACCAGTGCAGCCCCTGCTATTTCTAAGTTTGATATAAGAAAGAAATGGAGAGCCCTGGCTGGTAGCACAGTGGTTAAGGCGCTGGCCTGCGAACCCAAAAGTCGCAGGTTCGATTCCCCAGCCAGGGCAACATAACCAGGTTGCAAACCAGGCCTCCAGTCAGGTCTGTGGCTGGAGGCAGGTGAAACGCAACCGTACACTGATGCCTCTCTCCACCTCTACCTCTCTCCCTTCCCCTCTTTCTAAAAAATAATGAAATAAAATCTTAAAAAAAAAAAAGAAAGATGGAGTTGGGATGATATGCCCCCCATCAGCTCCAGTGACAGACATCAACCAGCGTAGAGGGGGGAAAAAACATTTATTAACTCATGGGAAGACCGGAGGGAGAGCTGACCCAGAGACTCCAAGGACCTAAGGTGTTACCTCGGCCACCTCCTCTGTCCCTGCCTTAGTCCCCATCTCTGCCACTGAGGCTGCGGTTGCTCCACGCCGAGCTGGTGCAGCGGTAGGGTGGGGAACATGACCACAGACAGCTTTCAGGTTTCCATTCTCCCAGGTTAGCAACCCCAGGAAAAAAAAAAAAAAAAAAACAGCTTCTCTCACTCAATGTCAATAGATAGAGCCCAGGGAAGGGCCCTGATTGGTTCATCTTGGGTCACATGCCCATCTCTGGTCCTAGGTCCCACACCCACTTCTGTGGCTGAAGGAATATTACTACGACTGGCACCCTACCTGGGTAAGCAGGTGAGAGGGCATCCCAGAGGATATTTTCACTCCTGGAAGAGGTGGAGGCATGGAGTTACAGGACACAGACTACCCCAAACTAACATCTTTCATGATTCTGTCCACTGACCGGTTCCGTTAGATGGTTCTTCTGCGGGATGTGACAGTCCTCTGGAGACTTGACCAGGCAGCTGTGTCCAAGATGATGGGTCCATGTGTGTCCGTGGCACAGGTCCTCCCTGTCTCCATGCCTCTGTTCCTGTCATCCCTCCATTGGGGTGGCTGGACTTCTCACATGGCAACTCAGAGCTCCCAAAAGCGTGAAAGCAGAAGTTACCAGGCTCAGAGGGGGTACAGTGCCACTTCGGTCATCTTTCATTGTCAAATTAGTTTCAAGACCAACTCTGATCCAGAAGAATGGAAATGAACACCACTTCTCAATGTTGGCAGGGGGGTGACCAGGAATAGTCACCTGGGGAGGGCTGGGCCACCTGAGGTCCATTCATCTACGAGTTAGTACAAGAAGCACTCACAGAGGCCCAGCTCAGAGCCAGGCTTGTGCCAGGGCTAAAGCCACCCTCCACTTCTCCCTGGGACTGGCCTGCGTGTTTGTTGTCATGGAGACCAGGCTATTCTGGAGGTGTGGGTGCCCACAAGCCCCTTCTTCATGAGGTGGCCCAGCAAAACAGGAAAAGAAAGGAGGGCCTACCCCTGGGAGGGAAATGCTCAGGGCTCCAGGGGGTGCCAAAAGTTAGGGTTCTCTTCTCCCTAATCAAGGCAGAGAGGTCTGGACCCAAATTGGCCTCCAGGGCCTGCAAAGACCAGCCACATGGCCTTGGATGGGCTACTTCAGCTCTTTGCACCTCAGTTTTCTCATCCCTGAAGTGGAATGCATGACCCCCCTCATACAGCTCTAAAGAAGAAATGAACTATCATATGTAAAGAGCCTAGTCCAGGGCCGGGCACGTAGTAGCTGCCGAATCATGAGGACCATTGGAAGGGCCGCCACCACCACCCCTGTCCATACGTGTCCCAAAGTCTATGATAGGCCATCAAGGACACCCTGCCCTATAGTTTCATCTGTTTTTTTAGCTTCTTTGTAGCCAGTTGCCCAAAGCCCTCCTTCCTCTCTGGTCCAGAAGGGAGCTGGTCCCGGAGCCCTTCCCTGGTCTGACTATCCCATGCAGCCCACCAGCCCCTCTGAGGTCCTTTGCCCCTGCTGTGGGGTTCAGGCCCACTGGGAGGGAGTGAACCCAACACATTGATTTCACTTCACACACATGAAGTTTGGGCCTCTGAAACTCCACATCCAGTGAAACATGCAAATGGATGCAAATGAGTTCCTGACTTATGCAAAACAGCATGAAAATGCATGTCCCGGATATGCCGGAAAAAATTGGCTCACTCACCTAATTCAGCAGGAATGACAGGGGGAAAAGATCGTGTCTGTTCGTCAGAGTTAGGTTCAGGTTGACCAGCACTCAGACCTTCTGGGATGGAGCTGGGGATCCCCAGCCCCCCACCCAACCCCTGGGTTTGGCAGCAGAGGCTGGCTTCACGGTGTATCTCCCTTCCCTCCAGATGGGGCCCCGGAAAAAGATGCTCCCAGCCTCCCCCAACTGCCAGGCAGGCCCGTTATTAATGTTGTCACTATTAAAAAGTACTAACGCCAGATGAGCACTTTACACACGTGGGCTCCTTTACCCCTGGTGACACCATCTGACAGCAGGAGAGACTGAGGCCAGCGAGTGGAAGACCCCATGTCTGTGAAAGCCCCAAGCCAATGTTCTCATCTCTACATGTTGGGCCTTCATATCTTTTCAAACCTGTGTTGCCCATGAGGCTGGAGACTCCGCTCCCGGAAGGCAGAGGCAGTTTCTGCTTATTTGCTGCCCTGGCCCCAGAGCCCCACCCTGAACCTGGCACACAGCCACCAGCAGCAGACACTCCCAGAATGAATGAATGAATCAATGACGAATGAATGAATGAATGAATGAATGAATGAAACCTACTCTGGAATATCACTTGCCCAAACATGAGTCTGTTTTCTGCAAACTTACAGCATCTGTTTTCTGGACCCAACCAACGGCGCATGATGGGATGTCTCTCCATCACTGTGGTGTTTACTGCACTTCGCCCTTATTTCCCAAGTGCCTGGTGAGTGAGGCCGGCATTTGTGAGTCCTAAGCCAGCGGAACTGTTAGAGCTTTCTGCACGAACTGCCAGGTTCTCCAAGCTGGCTGAAACAGAGCTGTGCCTCTCGCAAGAAGGTGCTGGGGGCTTTGTGACACGCCTGAGCATTGAACGCTTTCCTGGGAGCATCCAGAGTACAGGCGCCAGGCAGGGATCCTGCGTGAGGTGACAATCAAGTTAATAAGGGCTCTCTACTGGCCAGGAGCTGCTGAGTGTTGAACATAAATTAACTCATTTCACCCTTGAATGAATGAGGCGGTCAATGCTGTTAATATCGCCAAGTTCTAGAAGAGGCGAGCAGTGCTAAGAGTCTGCAAACAGCTTGTGGTTTGCTTTGGCGTCTGGGCACCCGTCCTCACACACGGTCCTCAGGTGGCAGAGTAGAGGGGCGCAGGGCTAGAAATGGGCCAAGGATGGGGCGACAGGAATAAGACCCACAGCCCTGGGATCTTCTGTGCTGTGTGACACATGGCAAGGGACTCTACCTCCCTGAGCCTCAGTTTCCTCATCTGTAAAGTAGGGATAATAATAGGACCTCCTCTAGGGGTGGTTGTGATGATGCCTCTTGGTCAGAGGCATACAGACTCTGAACATGGTCCCTGGATGCAACAAGACTTCGGCACATTGGGACCAGTGTTGGGCAAGACTTGGGTTCACAGGGGTGCACGCGGCTGTGGGTCATCTTCACCCTGGTACCAAGCCTCCAGCCCACCTGGACCCAGGCGCCTGGTCCACCGCACAGCCCAGCCCGTCAGCCCGTCTGTCGGGCAGGCCGGCTTCCAGAACCCAGGCCTGGAACACCTGTAAGGCTGCTCCAGCTGGAGAGGGGACCTGGCTGTCTGCCTCAGGGAGAGTTCATAGGACCCGGCTCCTCACCGGGACACGTGTGCGGTTTCTGTTGATAGAAAAAAATGACAAGACAGAGCTCAGGTAATTATATTAATTTTCCTCAATTTACACATTCCTGCTATCTGACAGGAAAAGGAAAGTGTAAATGAGGGGTTAGGCAGTGTGGCAGCGCTGTAATTAGGTCTGCGTTGTTCAAAAGTTTCTGCCGTGTGTCTTGTTATTAAGTCTCTTCACCAGTGAGGGTCCTGTCTCCCCTGGAAGACTGGGACCCCAAAGGCAAAGGATATGTCTCCCACTTCTGCCCGGAGGTCCCCAGCCTGTGACTGGAGATTCCCCCATCAGACTAGGTTCCCCTCCCAGGCAGAGATATAGCCTCCCCATCAAACTGGAAGGCCCCTCAGAGTTAGGTTAGGTCTCCCTCGTCAGGGTTGGGTCCTTAGGGACAACCCATGTCTCCCCCTCGGGTTAGTAGCTTCCCTATCAAACTAGGTTTGAGGGACTGAGTCCCCCATTCAACTGGGAGCTTCCTGAGAAGTACAAGGACCCTTCCCCAGCCCGACCGGGAATGTTCCAGGTCAGTGACTCAGTTTCCCCCTTCAAACTGCTAGGGTCAGTGCTGTTAACATCCATCCCCACACTCAGTGGCCGAAGCTCAGACCCTGGCTCCATGTGACCCCCACCCATATGAACACCCACGCACGTGCTTTGCTGCAAGAAAGCAGGTTCAGAGGTTCTGTTACTCCCATGGAACAACGGAGCAGTGCCTGGGCTTCCGTGTGTGTGTCCTGGGCTTTCACAGAGTCACACAAAACATGTTGGTGGCAGGAGGGCTGGTTCCCCTCCGGAGGGCAAGAGGCCTGCACCTAGCAGTCTGACACATTTCTGGCCCCAGGAAGGGACAGCTGGGGTCTCCTTCAGGGTTTGGAAACAGGCCAGGCCAGCTGGGGCCAGAACACAATCCCAACTCCCACCTTCAGCCCCAGTCCCTTCCAGAACTAGACTTCCCCAGAACTGCAGACCCCTTCCCTGTCCTTGTCCCCTTCCCAGGCTATGTGCCCTGCAAGTTACTCCATCTTCTTAGCCTCCAAATTCTGGTTAATTTGGAGGATTTGCTGAAATAATGCTTATAGGAGTATCAGCAGGATGAGGAGTCATAGTAGAAAAAGCCAATACCTAACATCTAGGGGCTGCTCATGGCCACCAAGCAAGAAAGGCACTATCAGCCCTATTTATTCAGCTGAGGATCTGGCAGCACAGAACACTGTCACTTACTTGTCTAAGGCCACATAGTAAGTACATGATAGAGCCAAGACTCAAACCCAAATCTGCATCATTGCACACCATACATTTGCTATAACATACCTCACTGCCTCCAGGAAGCCTGCCTTGGTTGAATTTCCTTAGCACCAGCATCCTGCTTGCTGGACTGTTTGTCCCGTGAGCACAGGGACAATGTTACATCCCCAGTGACTCTAGCCTAACGTCAGGTCAGCAAAGGTGTTCAGCGGCATAGGCGGGTGATTTGTTTGAGATAAAAGCCCAAGGTGTGAGTGTGGGTCCCCAAGAGTTCATGTGTTGAAGCTCTAACCCCCATGTGATGATGTTAGGAGGTGGGGCCATTGGGGGTGACTGGATTAAGGATGTTGCCCTCATGAAGGAATCAGTGAGTGACCTTATGAGAGGAGACACAGAGCTTCCTCTCTGTGTCACATGAGGACACGGTGAGAAGGCACCTTCTTCACGTCAGGGAGGGCCCTCACCTGATGTGGGATCAGCCGGCACCTTCATCTTGGTCTACTCAGCCTCCGGAACAGCGAGGATCCAATGCCCATTGAAGACCCCAGCTGCAATGATTTTTCAGCAGCCCATGCTGACTGGGACCAGGTTTGCCTCAGGTGGGACAAACAACCAGCTTTGAGTTCCGACATGGATATTTTTGTGTCTCTAGCAAGGCTATCCTCTTGACGCCTGGCTTTGGTGGGGAAGGAAACATTTTACTTTTACTTACTTAATTATTTATTTACAATAAAGATGCTTTTATTTATTTATTTTTAAGATTTTATTTCTTTTTAGAAAGAAGGGGAAGGAAGAGAGGCAGAGAGGGAGAGAGACATCTATGTATGGTTGCCTTTCACCTGCCTCCAGCTAAGAACCTGGCTGGAGACCTGGCTTGTAACCTGGTTATGTGCCCTTGCTGGGAATCAAACCAGTGGCCTTTGGGTTTGCAGGCTGGCGCCTTATCCACTGTGCTACCAGCCAGGGCCAGAAAGGAAACATTTTAAAATTACAAAAGCCACAGGCAGTCCTTGTGGGTGCTCACTGGTGGGTGCGCGCATGCAGTACGAGGAGCACTGGGGACCCTGCCAGAGGCGTCCTCTCTGCCTGAGGTCCTTTCTCCACCCAAGGAGGTCAGCGTGGAAGTGGCCACAACCAGGGGCACTGCTGATGAGAGCTAGGAACAAATGTCCCAGCTGGGGCAACTCGGAGGCATGCTCTGCTCTGCCTCCCGGAGCTCCCCAACACAGGTCATCTGCTCAAGGTCAACAGCACAGGTCCACTTGCTTGGACTTTCTACCCCTTCCTGTCCCACAACCCCTAGCAGCAGCCTCTGCCCTCACCTTCCCAGTAAGAGGAACCCAAACCAAGTCACTTCCTTTTGCAAAGCAAGAGCCAGACTTTTAGAGGCTGCAGAGCAGGTGTCCCTAGGTAGAAAACCCCATTTTTAAACAGCAAATTGGAAACTGGGCAGATTGGAGGGGACAAACCTGGGGTTGGACACTACCAGGGCTTCTGGGAGGGACACGGCACCCCGACCCCACACACTTTAGTCCTTACAAGTCCAGACGATCAGAAGGGTTAAAGGGAGACCAGGAGCCATAGGAGTCAGCGTTTCAGACCCAATTCCTGGTCTTCCTCTAGGAAATCTGTCCTGCCTGCCCCAGTACATGGCAGTCGCATCCTTGCAATTGTTTGGGTCAAAGCTGGGGTCACCCTGGACTCCCCTTTCTCCCAGCACACCCATCAGCAAACCCAGTGTGCAGCAGCATAAGAATCCACCTAGAACCTGGCCAGTGCCCATCACTACCACCACCCCGGCCCCAGCCTCCAGCACCTTAAACCAGATTATTGCAACAGTTTCCACGGTCACCTCCTGATTCCACTCTCTGACCATTTCATAGCCAAGGTGATTGGTTGAAAACAAAGCCAGATAGTGTCACTCTTCTGCTGAAAACCTTTCAATGACTTCCCATGTCACTGAGGAAAATGCAGGGTCCTTCCATGATCCAATCAGGTGACTCATGACTGTCTCCTACTGGGCCCCTCACTTTCTCCGCTCCAGCCACGCTCCTGCCTTGGCACTTTGCACTCTCTGTTCCCCTGCCTGGAATGCTCCTCACCGGATGTCTGCTCTTCCTTCTGGTCTTTGCCCAAGTGTCACCTTCTCAGGAGGCCTCCCTGGATATCCTGCTGAACATCACAAGCCCCTTCTCAGCCTCTGTCCAGAGCACCAGCGCAACCTGATACATTTTATTCATATTCTGTGCCCTCTGTCCCACGGGCAGAATAGAACGGCAGGGTGTATACAGCATTTGTCTTGTTTACCAGTCTCCCCAGCACCTGCCTGAATCCAGGCCCCGGCACATAGTAGGCAGTCAATGAATACTGAATGGATGACACCCTATTTCCATGGCAGGGACTTTTGACTCTCATTTCTCCGAGACACAGAGAGGTAGAGACGTTTGCCTGGCGTCACCCAGCGAGGAGGTGGAGAAAGCAAGTTGGAACTCCGCTGTGTTTGTGTCCACAATTTCACTCTTGCTGCTGGCTGCAAGTTGGGCTCTGGTGGCAGGCGGACCTCCCTCTGGGCCCTGACACTTCCTCAGGGAATGTACTTAATCTCCCTGGGCCTCAGATCCCTCGCCAGCAAAGCGAGGCAAGGTGGGTGACTGAGTGGGGGGAGAGCTGACCCTCGGGAAGCGCGCTGGCTACTGTTACTCTGATCAGCATCCGCAGGAGGGCCTCCTCTCAGATGCAAGCCACACCCTAACAGACCCACAGAGCTCTCAGACACCAGCTCCCTCACAGGACCGGGGCTTCTTCACGAAAACTGTCCGCCTCAAGTAGTTTGGAACAAGGCAGGCCATGCTGATGGACGGAATAACCACAAAGCTGCCGCTGAGGGACGGTTCCGGGTGCTTTCTGTGGGCTTGATACCCCTTGTCTGTGGCAACTGTGCAAGGGGTCGCAGTCTCTGCTTTAGAGATGAGGGAACTGAGGCTAGGAGCCATACGGCAGGCCTTCGGCGCAGCTGGACTTGTCCCAAGGCCTCCCGGACCCCAGCGGTCGGGCTTGCTATTGTCCCAGGCGGCCTCTCCTCACGAGTCAGTGTGCCAGGAAGACACTTGGCTGGCACCTGATGAACGAGATCAAGGCACCCACTGGGAGCCCCACCCAGATAGGGCATTGGGCAATGAACCCGTGCACAGGGCTCTTTGTCCCACGTGTGCTTGGATGGGACACTCCTCTCCTGTGAGAGGTGGCAGGACAGGAGTGAGGCTCTCTGTGACACAAAATGGGAAACTGAGGCCCAAAGAAGGTGGAAGTTGCTCAGGGGCCATGCCCATGGTTCCTTCCGGCACAGCTTCCCGCCCCTCCTGGGGACCCTCACTGAATAATCTGCCTCCTGACAATAAAGCCAACCACTACACACCCCTATCTCTGCATGGGCCGCCCCCCCAGAGGCCCTTCCCCTCCCCCAAGCCCACACCTATGCCAGCCCTGCCCTCCAACCATGCACTCCCTGGGGGCAGGGCTGACCACAGCCTTACTGACCTCCCAGGAACCAGCAATGAACCCAGTGCGAGTCCAGCAGAAGTTCAAGGGGTTTTCAAAAGATGCGAATGAGTGACCCCCAGTGGGCTCGATCCCACTGACCCAGCTAAAAGGTCCTCCCAAGGTGGCTCTTCCTGCAGGGTTCCCAGGGTGTCATTGCATTTCACAGCCGGGTCCAGTTAGGGGTTTTGCCTTCCACTTCCACAGAGCCCTGCTTTCCTTCTCCCCAGATCCTGGGGCTGCTGCTGTTGATGAGTGCGGAAGGGACCTCGGACAGAGATGGGTGGACAGACCAGCGGACAGATGGCAGAGAGGTGGATAGGTGGGGAGATGGAGGAAACATTTCCCTTTTGGGTGGTGGGTTTGGTTTGGTTTTTTGTTCGGTTTTGCTTTATTTTTCCCTGCAGGCAGCTCTAGAAACATAAGACCTCAGATTGAGCCCAAAGAGGGAAGCCAGGGCCCCAGGCAGCCCCGCCTGCCCACCCCACACAGCCTGGGCTCAGCTCCCACCCTCCAGAACTCACCCATCCTCCCTCAGACCCAGGGACCTCAGTCCCCTCCCTGCCTCGCTGCTGCCCATAGCAACAGACTCTGACCCCACCTTGCACACGGTGAGGCCCTCAGCTTCCTCCCCTCCCAGGCTGGCAAAGCCAAGTCCTCCTGCCTCGTGCCACTCCGGAGCTCCAGCCTTTCTTTTTTCAAGAAGTACTCGGTAATGGAGCTCCCCAGGGCCCCCTCTCCAGCAGAATGTCTAACATGCGTGGCACTCACCTGGGGGCTCTTCAGGCCACACTGGAAAGGCAGCTAATGGGCCTGGGAAACTGAATTTGTCATTTCCTTTAACGTTAATTAAGCTTAAAAAGTAAACAGCAATTTGTGACCAATGACGACCACAAACAGCACAGCAGTTCTGGGGCCGGTTCTTGTCACAGAGCCCTCCTGGTGCCTGGCCCCGGTCCCTCCCGCGAAGGGCAGCGTTGCTCCTGCCTCTGGAACAACCCCTGTCTAGGGACACCTGTCTCTTCCCCGACACACCTCACCAAGAAAAACCCCTCCATCCAAGGACTGTGTTACTCTTGCCTTTTATTCCAGCATCTCCCAGAGCTCCAATATGTACAGACTTTATTTATACACGGATCATATACACCATATATACGTATTTATATGTATTCACACACTGGCCCGCTTGCTCTCCTACACGCACACGCACACACCCTTCCAGGAGGGGCACATGACTGCCCCTGAGCCCCGCGGGGCCCAGACAATAGGTGCTGGGCTTGCCGGGCAATTGTGAGGTTTTGTGTTTTGATTTTTTAAAAGGCCATTTCCTCCAGAGGAGTCTTTCCTCCCCACAAACCCAAACCCCTCCCCCAAGCACTCTAAATCGCTTTTTCCTAAAAAAGAAGAGGTTTTCCTCCACTCTGCCAAGATAGTTACTAGCAGCCCAGGACCGTCTGCCTGGGTGACGAAGGATCCAGGGCTGTCCCCAGGGGCCCGTGCAGGTCCCTGGAAGACCATCCCATCGGCACTCACTGGGGGACCCCGGACAGCCCGAGGGGCACCAGCAGAGCAGGAGCCCAGCATGGCTGCAGCCGTGCCCCAGGTGGGGCTAGAGTGTCAAGGGCACCTGCCAGATGAGGAGGGTGCTGTCCGTCTCCCCACACGGGGCCGGCCTCCCGCCAACACCTGAGGCACTGCCGAAGTTCCGGTAGCCCTGCCCGCCGGAGATGATGGCCATGGAGCAGATCTCTTTCCGATGGGCATCACGGGCGCAGGGCCGGCTGCGCACCCAGACGTCAGGGTCGTCCGCCATCTCGTAGATGGAGCCGTCCTCCTCGCTGTGCTCCAGGGCTGAGCTGTCGGAGGCCACGGGCTCCCGCATGGAGAGCAGCGGGCCCGGGAGGTGGGCCGTGGAGCGCAGGCGGTACTGCAGAAGAACGCCCTTCTTGCGGGTCAGCTCTCGGCCCGCGTGACTGGCGGGTGCAGGGGCCGGCTCGGGGGCCTGCCCGTCTGGCTTGTCCTCCTCGGTCCTTAGGCCCTCGGCCTCCTCCTGGTCACTCCGCAGAATGTCGAGGGCTAAGATGCTGGTGGCCACAGCCAGGAAGGTCACAGGCCCGCAGTGACCATTGAGGGAGACCATGCCTTTCCCTGCAGAAACGGGGCAGAGAGAAGGAGCCGGGAGATCCAGAACTTTACATGAGGCACACACGCGCGCACATACATACACACACACACACACACACACACACACACTTCGAAGAAAACTTTCTGGTTGTGGGGTTTCTTGTTTGTTTGGTTTTCAGTAACTACAATCTACATTGGAGCCTTATCCGAGAGCCACAGGTGTGGGGTAGGACTCTCCCACGTTCCAGGGCTACTTTCTTTGCAGCAGGATAGGAGTGACGTTATAAACCATTTGGGGGACCCTCAGTGTGAAAGGCCTGCAACTCCCTGCCTGAGCGGCTCCATGGCTCAGCGCCTTTCCCAAGCCATTGCCTCCGCCTGCAGAACTTCCCCTCACTCCTGATTCTGTAACTCATCCTTGGAAGCCCAGGTCCAGCTCCTCCACAGCACGTCATCCTGGAGCTCACCATGGAGAGCTGGTCACCCCTGCCTCTGGGCCCATGGGCCTCGGGCCACCCACCATCTCGGCACCTGCCACCCTGGAGCACAGCTGCCCGCACCAGACTGCCTCAGTCTGAGGGCAGGTTCTCTGCCCCATGCAGCCCCAACCCCAGGACCCAGCCTGGGGAGAATGACGTGACCTAAGGGAATCTCAGGATTGACAGGGAGACTCCAACAGTGAGCTCAAGATCCAACTGGCGCTGGCCTAGCATCGGGGCCCCTCCCTGCCGCTCCCCCGCTGCTCCCCAGCCACTTTGCCATCGCTGGCTGAGATGAGGCAGGGAGGGACCTGGGCTCTGGGGTCCTCCCTGACCCTGCCCTTATTTGCCTGGGCCCCAGTGCACAGGGCAGGGCAGACCTTCCTCTAATCTGGTCACACATGTTTGTCCACCATCCCCAAGAGCCCTCAGGTGTTTCTCTCTGGAGGCTGGACATTTTGAAGGTGCTACGGGGGAGGGGAGCAAAAGAGGCCCAGCAGAGCCTCTGCCACCACTCAGTCAGGCATCTCGGCCTTTCATCACGTCACCCGGCCAATACGCATTGCTGTGCAGGTCGGCCGGGCTGGTGGGAGCCGGTGCGGCTGAGATGACTGAATTGCACTGTGCCACCGTGCTGCCTGCCCTCCCCCACATCTGGGCTCAGTTCACTGTCCCCTGCCCCCAGCGCCACCATCCGCTGCTTCCAGAGCCTCACCTGTGATCTTGGGGATGCCTTCCAGCCGAGGCACAGGCAGCAGGACGATGGCACCCTGGTCGGTGCCCACCCAGAGCAGACCCTGGCAGATCAGGAGGCTGGTGATGCACAGGTGTTTCTGGCCTGCGGAGGCAGAGGGGCCAGCGTGAGCCGTGCACCATCCTGGGGGACAGCAGTGGGTTCTGGGAGCCACCCCAAACTGAGGAGATGGTGCAGGCCAGGCTCCTCCCCTGAGACAAGCAAGAAGCTGGATGGGGTGTGGACCACCCCATCACGCAGACTCAGTTTCCCCCCGTGTAACTTGGGGGCAGCTGTGGAGCTGCAGCGGGGCAGTGCCACAGTGCCGGCCCATGTGCACTGCCCTCTCACAGGGCTGGGTTCTCTGGCACCAACGGCCAGCCCAGGGCAGCACTCAGCAGGGTCGCAACCAGCCACCGGCCGGGTAAAGCCGGGGTGACCTGGGAAGGTGCAGGTTAAGGTTACACACAGTGCACAGGATGTTGGTGCAGACGAGATTTATGGAGAGGGGCCGGGGTAGATCTACGAAGCGGGGGAAACTGGCCAACTTTTGCAGCCCCTAAACACTTGGCCCACGTGGGCCCTTCCTCCGGGGAGGGCACGGAGCACCCTGCTCTGCCGCCTTCGGCTCCGTGCCCCACGGCCTTGCCCCGGGGCTGAAATGAGCCAAGGAATATACATCCCGTCAGCCCGCGCCGGCATGGGTGTGCTAGACCGGGGGTCTGCCATGGTCGCCGCTGCTCCTGGGCTAACCGTTCCAGTCAGTGAGACTGGGTGCGAGGGAGAAGCTGGGCGTGGGCTCCTGCCCTTGCAGGGGGCCGTCTTGCTGGCTTCTTGCCTGAATCCTTCTGCCCTGCTGAGAAGGGCTTATTTTCCCCTCAAAGGCAATTCTAACGCATGCCACGCATCTCAGCGCTCACGATGCCACGTGATACGGGAATGATGCTGAGAGCCGTGGGCCTCACCCTGGGCACATCGGTGCCACAGGAGGGCTCACCTCCCAGAGAGGCCCCCCAACTGCGTTTCTAGCAGTTCCCAGGGGGCACCTGTGCTGCTGGTCCGGGGACCACACATGGAGGAATCCTGCTGGGGAGTGTCAGCAGCACTCCCGTGCTTGCTCGGTCTGACGTCAGCCCTGCCGCTGTGAGGAGACGCGTGAGACACCAACGCTACGCCCGTTTTCCAGATGAGGATATTAAGGCCCAAGAGCTCAGGCCTCGGCTTATCGCAGCCTAGTGCTTGTATTGCCTCCCTGCTCTTGCGCCAACTGCTTCAGGTCCACACGTGTAGGTGCAAGGGCCTCCTCTGCAGAGCCCAGGGTCCCGGAGGAGAATGGTGGGGCTCCACAGTCGCCAGGAAGCAGGGTTCCCATCCTGGGGCTCACGCAGCCGTGCCTGTGCTAGACCGTCACTGATCCAGCTCACTCACCACCCTGGGACACCCCTGGGCGCCTGCCCATGCAGGATGCTGCACTCGGAGCTGCAGACACAGCAGGACCCACACACACCCAGTTCCGCTCTTGAGGAGCAAACATTCTAGAACTTTCTGGCATGATGCTAATGGTCTCTACCACACCGTCAGATTATGTAGCCATTAACCACAGATGTCTACTGAGCACTTAAAATGTGGATCTCACGTTACACAGGAAACCAATGAACAAAACTGACAAGCAGAATGGAACCAGAGACATGGAAGAAAAGGAGCAGAATGACAGTGGCCAGAGAGGGGAGGAGGGAGGGTGAGAGCAGGAAAGTAGGGGTAGGGATTAGTCAAGAAACTAATGTGAAAGACCCATGGATGTAACCAAGGAGGTGGGGATCAACTATGGGAGAGGGGGCAGGGGCATAGGGGAGAGCAATGGGGGGAAATGAAACAACTGTTAATACAACAATAATAATAAAAAATAAAAATTTAAATTAAAAATGTGGCTCACGGGGCAGAGGGACTAAGTTTTTAATTTCATTTTATTTTAATAGGGGCTGCCATGTCAGTGCAGCACTGGAGACGGGAAAGAGAAAGTGAGACCATAAACAAGGAACATAAACACTAGACAGAGAATTAATTCCAGTGGGGTGATGGGGCAGAGGGTGGGTGGGGGAAGGATACCTGGGTTTTCATGCCTTAGTCTGCTTCCAAGAAGATAAGGAGCAGGTGTGAGGATGTGAGACCAGAAGGACAGAGAGGAGGCAACCACACTGAGACCTGAGCGAAAGCCCAGGCGATAGCATGTGCAAAGGCCCTGTGATGAATACGCTTAGTGGGTCAGCAGAATGGACGGAAGCCGGTATACCCTGGGGAATGAGGGCCAACTCAGATGACTGCAGAGAGGTCAGGAGGGCGGCTGGGCCAGGGTAAGGGCTGGGACTGTCCATCCTAAGCACGATGAGAAGTTACCAGAAGGTCCAAGCAGGTGAGTGACAGATCTGATTTCAGAGGAGCATTTTAACAGTGTCAGAGCGAATGGGGGAGAGGGGACGAGGTGGCGGCAGCCGAGGCACAGCAGTGGCAAGGAGAAAATGAGAAGCCAACAGGTCCGAGATCTGTTTTGAAGCAGAACAGACCTGCTGACAGATGCGAGTGGGAGGAGAGAAAAGGGACGGGAGAGGAATCAAGGACAACTTCGAGGGTATTTGTCCCTTGCAGCTGGGCACATGGTAGTGCCATCGACTGAGCTGGGGGAGGAGCAGGCCTGGGGTGGGAGTCCAAGTTCTCGGCTAGATGTGCTATTTGAGATGCACATCAGACAGCCAAGTGGAGCTGTTAGCAGGCAGTGAAACATATGAGTCTGGGGATGTGATGCAAACTCAGAAAGTCATATTCATAGTGTGGATTCAATGTAGAAATGCAAACCACACTAAAAAACACCCAGCCACTTCGTCACCTGAGAACAGGGACTATTTCATAAGCAGTAGCAGCTGCAGGTCTGTGGGGCGAGGATGCTGCCCACACCTGCGTCCGTCCAGAAAGCACCGACTGCAAACTACTAGGACACCTCCAGCCACAGGGTGGCCCTCCCAGTGGAGCAAGAGGCTCAGGGTACATGCCACCCCTCCTCATCCAACTCCCTTCCCCCCTGGCCCTGGCCCAAGTCTGTCACTATAACAACCCCCTTTCCCCCTTGTTTGTTTACTGTTTGCCATCCCAAATGTAAGCATCATGCGGGCAAAGACCCATCTGTATGCTCCAAGCCAGCTCCCCAGTACCACGCGCCATGGTAGACTCTCCGAAAGTATCTACGAGGACATGAGTGAATGAATGGGCGTGGAGAGTAGGAAAGGATGTGGGTGTTGGTGTCCCTTACTAAGTGTATGAATTAATAAGTCACTTTCATTGATCGATGGCTATTATAAATCTACCTTGCTCCGTTTTATGATTATTAGAATATATGCAGTATACGTGAGATATAATATATATACACAGCTGAGCACAGCTCTTAGCCCTAGTATACAATCAATAAATGAAGGCTATTAGGATAACAGCTGTAATTATTAAAAGGACCTAGACGCTAATGTCTTAAGACCAGCTCCACGACAGCCATAAACCCACAAAAACAATAAAACCAAGTGAGGGAGCAGTGGCAAATTTTTCACCTCGAGTGCCTCGCCTCCTTCTCCCCAGGGCCCTAGGAGGAGGCCATGCATCCTCGCAGGCGCCCGCCCCCACGCCAGGCCAGTGAAGGGAAGGCAGCACATGACCGAAAGGGATGCCGGAGTTGAAGAACGGCTTCAGCATCAGAGCTCGTTCCGGCCCTCCCTCCTCCTCCCGCCGCCAGGAGGAAAGGAGCTAGGCACTTCACAAGCGGCCCAAAAGCCAAAAAAAAAAAAAAAAAAATTCTAATGGTGGATAAATATTTTATCACAGAGACTTAATGCGGCAGTGTTCAACTCACCCAAGCCATCTATCTGGAGATATACAACTTTAAAAAGCTCAGGCTCTCGGAGAACATTTTATTAATGACCTGTCTCGTTAAGAGGAGGAGGGAGTTTAGGTTCAAAAATGCATTAATACCAGCCGAGCGCACGAGTGGAAGACAGGGGTCGGGGGGAAGGAAGCGTGATAAATTTTTAACGTTCCCTTTTAAAAAAAGCCACGCTTAAAGGAGGAACAAATTTATTACTAATTATGCAATTATTTCATTTGCTGGCATGGGGGAAAAAATACTTAAAAGCCTTTTTAAAATATTTCTAATAAAGAATTTAAGAGTCCTGCTCTGTTGTTCTTCGGCCGGGGCACAGGGTGGGGTGTGTCGGAGGCCACCCTCTGCCTGAGGCCCAGGTCCCCTCAGGTTTGGGGGGCCCTGGCCTGGCAGGCCCTAGCTCCCTGGTGTTGCTGATGAGGCACAGCCAGGCCTGGGGGAGAAGGCCCAGGGCAGTAACTCCTGGGGACCTTCGGGAAGCCCTGCAGTCAGAACCTGGGCCTTGGCCCCAGATGTGCCCAGGGCTGGCCCCAGAGAGCCCCATAAGCAGAGGGGTGGCTTCTGGCTGCACTGATGTAGCTGATGAGGTGGGAAAGGCACAGACTTGGGGGTGGGGGTT
Source organism: Noctilio leporinus (assembly GCA_004026585.1). NCBI lineage: Eukaryota > Metazoa > Chordata > Mammalia > Chiroptera > Noctilionidae > Noctilio > Noctilio leporinus. The sequence continues at coordinate 94,152 of PVIW01000253.1, forward strand.
GAGCAAGGAGCCCCTCAGCAGATGTATGGCCAACAGGGGCCAGGGTGACGTGGGGCGGGGGTGGCCAAGAAAACCTGATGGAGACAATGACAGTGAACAGTGCTGCTGGGACTGAGATTTTCTCATCCAGGGACCACACTGCTCGGGCCGGCATCTCTCTGAGAGGAAGGGACCAAGGGTCAGAGAGGTCCCCCTCTCGCTGGGAGGCGGCAGAACCAGGATCCCAGCAGGGCCTGGCCATTTCCAGACCAGATCCGTTCTGCCCGACACAGCACGGTCAGGCCCTGACTCAGGCCTCAGCTCCCTGTTGTATAGATGGGGAAACTGGGGTCCAGGAAGAGGGAGGCTGCACAGTGAATGTGTGAGAGAGCTACCATCCACATCCTGGCCCCCGCCTCATCGGCAGTGAGACCTCCGGGGCCTCAGTTTACCTGGCTTGGAAGTAATCATCATGACGAGGAATGCTCTTCCCCTGTAAAGGGTAACTGCAAAGACCAAGTCAGTCCGTGGACAGGGAGACACGTTTAAACACTTGCAGCGAGTCGGAGCTGTGCTGGTGGGAGCTACTGTTTCTTTACCTGCAGCGGGATCCGTCCACAAATCCAGCCGCTGGCCACCTGACAGCCATGATTCTTCCTCTCTCTCCTCTCCCCTCCCCGCCCCCAACAGACAGGACTGAGAAGATCAGAAAGGCCCAGAAGATTACTTATATTTCTCCTTGTTCCACTAACTTGAAATAATTTTTAGCTTTCAGCATGACGGTAGAAATATTTTCGTGATGCAGAGGCACATTTATCGTAGTTAAAATGGATTTACTTTGTATAATGGCTAAATCCTGTGAAATACAATAAAACTAAAGCTGCAAAAAAGAAAAAGGAAAGACCCATAACGCAGGTCCCCCAAGCTCCTACCGCACCCCAGGGGCATGATAGAGGGATATTTCTTTTCCTGGTGTACCCACCACCCCCACACCTGGGCAAAGTGCCTTCCCATGCCTGATGGCATTACCTGGAGGCAGGAACCACCTCCAGTCCCACAGAGGGACCAGAGGCCCCAGGAGGCGAACAGACCTGCCCAAGACGCAGCAGTGGTCCATCCAGGACACTGTTCCCCTCTGTCACCCTCTTTTCCCCTGTTACTCGCAATGGGACTCTGAAATGAGCTGACCCTGTGTGGCTCCCAGTGCCCCCTCTGGCTGGCAGCATGACCAGAGATCAGCCTCCTGACCCCACCCAGCAAACCTCAGTGTCTGCATTTGTTCAATGAGGCTAATCCCCACCCCGTGGGGGTAAAATGAAATGAGATCCTGTAGGTAAAGCACTTGGGACCTAGCTCACTGTAGGGCTCATGGCAGGCTGGTAGTTATTAAATACTATCGCTATTTGTTGTTGATCTTATTAATAACTGCTAGACCCTGTGGCCATAAGCCCAGATTCCAGGATAGTTGTGAGTGGTGGGAGGAAATAGGAACCAGTGAGATTTCCTATCTGGAGTTAGGGACCAGGCCTCAGGGGTAAGACAGAGGCCCCCACGGTTCTGAAGTGCTGGTTAGTGCACCTGCCCTTGGCCCAGCCCCACAAGACAGGTAGGTCAGTCTCCTGTCTCAGCGCACAGCCTTCGTAGCATATATGTAGCCCCGGTGACAACTGGCCCCAAGTCCCCAGCCTGCCGGCCTGCTCTGTGTCCCTGGCCCCAGGGCCCTTCAGCTCTGCCAGCCTGCAGTGCTTACACAACACAGAGCTCCTTTGTCCTCCCAGGCCAGCCCACGGGACAATCTGGGAGGCAAGGCAAGCGGATGCCCGCTGGCTCTGCGGGCTGCTCCAAGGCCAGCTGGGGGTAGGAATGGGCCCCAAGCAGGTGTCCACTCTGGCTCCCCCAGCACAGCCTGCAGGGGGCTGGGCAGCGGTGAGGGCAGCAGAGGGTGAGGGAGATACCCCAAGCCAGGCCCAGGGAGGCCTCAGACAGATGCAGGGCAGGGTGGGATGTTAGGTGAGCTCACATGCAATCCTCTCCACCATGGCCCACAAACTGCTGTGCAGGAGGACACAGAGGCCCCAAGGGGATGCAATCCAAGCCCCTGGACCTCCCCCACCTCCAAATCCCAGCCGATGCACTAAAAGGGGCAGCTGCCCTTTCTTAGAAAAACCTCTCAGCAAAGAGCCCCTTGCTTGGCCCTCTCTCTTCCCTTCACCTCACCCTGAAGGTGATGAAGCAGAAGTGGTTTTTCCGTCAACTTGAGGAGTGGCAGGTGGAGATGGACCTGAGTCCCCACCCAGGGTGGCTGCTTCAGCAGCTGCATAACTTGGGAGAGCCCACTGAGCCCAGAGCCTCGCTTCCTGCTGCAGGGTGTGGGGGGCCCGCGAGGACAGCAAGGACTTTCAAATGACAGGCCTGGGTTTGCATTCAAAACCGCTGCTCTCCACCCCCTGAGCAGCCCCCACCAGGGTTAATGGGACGGGATGGCCAGGGCGCACCTCTGCCTGGCTGTGGAAAGTGCTCCCCAAATGTCCACTTCACTTCCTCCCCCCACAGGCCCCCAGGACAGCCGGGACAACGCCTCCGCTGCTGCAGCCTCACCCGGCAGGAGGAAGGTGGTCCTGGTGGCGATGTTGATCTCCTGCAGGTGCTCCAGTGTCTCCGTGTGGAAGAGGCGGATGGAGGAGCCGGAGGAGAAGGCCATCCAGACGCCGCTGCCCGCCTTCACCATGTGGGTCACGCTCACGGCCTCATCCTGGTGCGCCTCGAAGCTCTGCTGCAGCACAGAGGGGGTGGTGTCGGTGCTGGGCCAGGCCCGTCAAAATACCCAGGGGCTGAGCCTGAACCTGGAGGCTGGGCGGAAACCTCCGAAGCCCAGCAGTGCCTGTCGGGAATTGTTTAACGGGCAGGGACATCCTGGTGTGTCGTGTCTGCCAATTCCCATGGTGTAAATGCTTCTAACGGGGCCCATCTCCTGCTGCCCACACAACATCACTGAACAAGGAGCACAGAGAAACTCACACACTCGTGGCCCTGGGGGGTTGACAGGACCTGGCTCTAGCACGTCCCCCTGACACGAGAGAAGAACAGAGCCGAAAGTCAACGGGAGGAAGTCGCCGAGTCTGTCATCTAAAGTTACGAAGCCGCTGGGAAGGAAGGCAGGTGAGCTGAGCCAAGTGCTCATCTTTTACAGCGGGGAGATGACACAGAACATCCGAAACTGATAAATCAGGACCAGCAGACAAGTTAGAGTCCCAAGGAAAGGGCAGTGAATTAAAAACAGAAGCAGGTGAGAAGTATTTTCTCCCAGGAAATGGGATGGTGGGGATGAACCATTCTAGGCTATTTGTTTTTGCTTGTTTTTTTTTAATAGGTATGTATGTAATTTTGATTTTTTTTTTTTTAAAGAAACTCTTTTTTAAGGAGAGAAGACAAATGGTCAGAGTTCCCATGCACTGAAGGACAAAGTCCAAGTCCTTTACCTCAGCCTCCCGGCCCACCTCTGCCTCCACTCTTCCCCAGCAGGCTCCCCACAGGCCAACCAAAGCCCGTGCCGGAAAGGTCTCAGGACAAAGCATGTGGCCAAGCCTCCGCCCTCATGGGGGCCTATGTGCTGTGGGCCCTTCTGGGAACAGCTTGTCAGCATCTGCAGACTCCCCTTCAGGGTGGTGTCCCTGTTCCACGAGGTACCCCAACCGCCTTAGCATGCCATCCTCCACTGTCTGACCAGGTGACATGAAAGCCACTTTGTGGCCCTGCTCAGTGCCCTCCACCCTGCACTATGAATTCCAGCAACAGGCACCGAGCCTCAGGCCCTTCAGGCCTCCCTGCTCAACACAGGAAAATGGGGTCAGAGAGTGAATGGACGGACACTGGGTCCAAATCTATGATGCCGAGCTCTTACAGAGATATAAACAAATCCAGCACAGCAGACTGGGGACAATCTAAGTACTCGGCCACTGGGGACAGTCGGGTAACTCTGACATATCAACTCAGTGGACTGTTCCACATTTATTCAAAATCACTCACAGAGACTGTGTGAAGAACACCGGCAAACGTGAATGTAATAGCAGTAAGTGCAAAAAATTGGGGAAGAAAGAAGTTCAGGGGAGAACGCTGAACATGAGGGTTAGTCCAGGGGCAGCGCCTAGGGAGTGTCCTACTTTCCAGCTTTCTGTTGACTACGTTTTATCTGTAAAGAGCACAGAAGCCCGAAGCTACAGGAAGGTGTTGGACATGTATTTGATATCAGACCTGCTATCAAATCTCATTTCCTCAGTAACTTCACAGGCCTGGGTCTCAGTCTCCCATCTTTAAGTGGAAGTTGTCATGAGGATTATAGGGACCTGGGTGAGGGGGAGCCCGGCACAGGCCCAGTTCCTAATATGGTCTCATTCATTCAGCAGATGGTCCTGACCTCCTGCTATGTGCCTGGCATGGGTCTAGATAGTAGTGAATGAGATAACCAAGGGGCTCGCTCTCATGAAGTGTGTGTTCAGTGCAAAGGCAATTGAAGCAAATAAACTCCAAACAACAATCACCACTGCACAGAAAAAATGTGGGGAGCCATTCAGACTAGGGGGTCAGGGAAGGTCTCTCTAGGAGGTGGCATTTAATCAGAGACATAAAAAATGTGAAGGAGTTGGCCCTGGGATAATGGGGTGGGGGAGGGGAGAGAATCCCAGGCAGAGGACACAGCAGGTGCAAAGGCCCTGGGGCAGGAATGAGCTTGCCATGTCTGAGAAACAGGAAGGTGGTCAGTGTTGAGGGTACAGTGGTAAAACAGATGTGGGAGAGGTGGACAGAGGCCAGATCACAGCAAACCCCCTTAAAGTCCAAAGTGAAGAGTTTCATTGTACGTAAGTGCTGCAGGGGGTTGACCTGGTGAGCAACATGATTGGGTTTACCCTGGAAAGAAGCTCCGTTCATCAGCTGTGTGTGGCAGGAGGCTGGAATTCTGGGCCTCGCATGAGCTCAGTGAACAAGAAGTGGCAGTGACACACAGCAGAGCCACTCCAGCCAGGGCCTCAGCTCCAATTCCATCCCAACTCAAGTCACCAAAGGGTTTCCCACAGAGATGAAGAAGCTGGTGGGGGTAGGAGGTCCTTCATGTGGAGCCAAGCCAGAGAACAAAGCTCATTCCTAATATGAATGCAGGGCCCGGGAGGGTAAGACTTTGAGGTGGCCAAAGAAATTGCTTTTCCTAAGCCAGTCCCTGGCGGCTGAGCTCTGCAGCCCAGGGCAGGTTGGGGTGACCCGAGAGCTGGGGGAACCACAAAGCCAAAGATCCCCAGAGGAGGGCAGGAAGAGGAGGAAAGATGTCCTGCTCCCCAAAGACAGGGTTCTTGCCTCATCCTGGGGGGACCCTGAGGGCGGCAACTGTAGCCCCTTTCAGGCAGGAAGTTCAGAAGGCAGGGGCACATGTCTCCATCAAAGTGGGGGTGCCCCAGGGGTGAGGAGGGCAGGGAGCTATTTCCTCCCCCAGATTGGGAGCTCAGACTAGGAGCTCCTGGCGAGGGGGTCTCTGCCCCAATTTGCTTAGCACACCACCCCCCGCAGTGAAGGCCCAGGTGCTGCAGGCTCAGCCGGGGAGCCCCTGGAATCTGGGGGGAGGCTGAACACCTCACCTCCTCCACAAAGCCAGCCAGTCCACGCAGTGCCGAGGGCAGGGGCAGAGTGTCCATTTCTCTGGCCTTTCACCCCAAATCTGCTACCCACAGCCCTGACAATGCTGGCTTCCAGTTCTCTTTTCTTTTCTTTCTTTTTTCCCCCCACCTTTTTATTGAATGTATTGGACTGACACTTGATAATAAAATTATACAGGTTTCAGGTGTATGATTCTATAACACCTCATCTCTACATTGTATTATGTGTTCATCAGCCCAAGTCAAGTCTCCCTCCATCACCATCGAGTCCTCCCCCCTCCCCCCTTTCCCTCTGGTGTTCACACTGTTGTCTGTGCCTGAGTTCTTATCTTTTTTTTTTTTTTTGGCTTAATCCCTTCACCTTTGTCACCCAGCCTTCCACGGTTTTCTTTCCTTGAGGGGCTCAGATGCCTCAAGGAAACCCAAGTGGGGTTGGGGGCTGTTATCTTTTCGAACCAGCCTGCATGGAGGCAGCTCTCCTGAGGCCACGAGCACAAGACCTGGTTCAAACAGGAGGCCTGCGGGGGGGCCTGGCCGGGACAGGTCCCTCAGGAACCACTAACCCGATCACAGTGGAGGCCCTGAGCGCCTGCCCTCCGCAAACAGAGGAACGAACGGATGGGGGGCAGGGTGGAAGGGGGCACCCAACATGCTTTGTCCAGACTTTTCCAAAAGCAGCTCCCACATGTGTACGTGAACTCGCCAACACATGCACCATCAGGAAGGTGCCGCGGGACTCCTGCGGGCTCCTGCAGGAAAGGAGCATTTCTGCCTCCAAAAAAGCCAAACCTTGCTGACACTGGGAGGCCTGGGACCATAGAAAGCTGCACCTGAATCTGCAGCCTGCCAGCCTTGCACGCCTTCGTCAGAATCTAATTAAAAGAGAAGTCAGCGGTGGAAATCCAGGCTCATTTCTCCAGAGACAGAACGAGTCTGTCTCCTGCCCGAAGGGCTTTGTGCAAGGCCTGCGACCCAGCAAGGCCAGGAGGGCAGGGCGAGGGGGGCAGGGCGAGGGCACAAAGGAACCCCAGCGCAGCAGCCCCAGCTCCTGCTCCTCAGCTCTCTCTGGCTCCCCAGGACCTTCACAGGCCAGGTGCCTGCTGCTCGCAGAAGCCAGGCATTGGGAGCCCCGGCTGGGCCTCCTAGGCACCAGCACAGGAGCAATGAAGATGCGGCTGCCCAAGGCGGGTAAGAAAGCTGAGGGGGGGTGGGGGGGCCAGTGAGGCCCCGCCCTGCTGCCATGGCCTCGGGCTGACAAGCCACACACCTGTTTCTTTTCCAAATGGGGTGTTCATTTGCCCAGAAGGGATCAGAAACTGCCAGGGGAGGCTGGCGGCCCTTCAAGTTCCCTTTTCCGCCTGTCAAGGGCCAGTTGAATCACTGCCCACCGGGTACCCCAACTCAGTCATGGCTTCCCATTTCTCACCTCCTCTCATCACTGGCCAGTCTTGGTGGCCCAGGAACGGGAGGGGGCACCTTACCCTCTAAGAAGCCTCTCACCCGCTGTCCCAGAGAAAGGGCCACCCGCCGCCAGCCCAATCTGGCCCATCCTCTGGGCTCTGAAAGGCCCAGCGCTTCCTGCCCCCTCGGCCCCTCGAGTCCTGGCACAACCACTCACCAGCTGCCAACCCTGCAGCAGGAACTACTTCTATTCAGGACTGGGGGGCTGCAAGCAAGACCCTGGGCAACACCAACCTGCTGCCACTTTGGTGAATCACGTTTTATTGGGACATGGTCACATCCACGTGGAAGAGTTCACTCAAGAGGCCTGGGAACTCAGCCCTCTGACCACACGCCCTTGGTCCACGTTTAAGGACAACTGGCCTGCCAGGAAATGCTGAGCCCTACATAGCAGGCTTGGGAAGAGGGGAGACAGGCGCAGCTATCTGAACACTATGTGGGGTGACAGAAGTACACTGATGTCATTGCTAGGAACCAGGGTTCGCACAAAGGGAAAGGAATCAAGCAAGCGTGGAGTGACAGAGGTCAGGATGAAGGCCTGCAATTTCAGTACGGCCTTCAGATTTTCCTCCTGGCTCTGTCCACTGAAAGGGTCTGGAAGCAATGGCACCCCCGTAGCAGTGAGCACCCCAGATCTTGATTCATACTTGCTATTTCCGTGGAAGGAAACCAGCCAAGGCACCCCAGAGAAATGGCTGGCTAGGGCAGGGCAGTACTAGCTGAGCCTAAAACTCCCCCTGATGCAGGGAAAAAGCAAGGAAGTGCTCAAATAATGACAGGGAGTGTCAAAAGGACCGGGAGTCAGCACTAAGAAGTTCCTATTGGCCAAATTTGGGACAATTGGAGCATCAACAATAATAGCGAGAGTCTTAGACTATAACACACTGGACTTAAAAAGATCCTGTGAGTCTGTAGAGGTAGTTAAGGGGCCAGGGTAAAGTGGTCAAGTGGGAGGAAGGAGAACTCTAGAAATAATGGAAGTTTGGGGGTGAAAGTTTGCTGAGGAACAGGATATTCACAACTTCTCCAAGAATCACCTGCAGGTGACCTAGAAAGTGCGAAGAGAATCTGGGCACCTCTATCGTGGGGAGACCTGAGGGACCCACCTTCACCCAGAGATCAAGGACAGGGCCAGCCTGCCTGTCCTGCCTCCTTGGGTGATGCAATAGAAAGTTGCATCTTAGCCCTGGCTGGTGGCACAGTGGGTAAGGCGCCGGCCTGCGAACCCAAAGGTCACTGGTTCGAGTCCCAGCCAGGGCACATAACCAGGTTGCAAACCAGGTCTCCAGCCAGGTCCCCAGCTGGAGGCAGGTGAAAGGCAACCATACATTGATGTCCCTCTCCCCCTCTGCCTCTATCCCTTCCCCTCTCTCTAAAAATAATAAATACAATCTTTAAAAATATATATTGTTTTTAAAAAAAGAAAGAAAGAAAGTTGCATCTGGTCAGTAATCCGGCTAGACACTCAAATCTCCTCAGAAGGAAACAATTGGACAGTTCCAAAAAGTCCCTATCATGGATGCACACACAGGAGCAAAGGGATTACTCTAGATCAAAGGGAGGCTAAAAAGACATGACAACCAAATGCAATGTGTGGGCTCAGCTAAATCCTGGATGGGGCTGTGACGGGGAGCTCTGAAGCTATTTTGGGGCTAACTGGGAAAATGTACATACGGACAGTACACTGATGTTACATTTCCGGGTACAGTAAATGCTACTAAAGTTACTACGTAGAACAGCCTTACTGATGTATTTGGATGTGAAGGATAATGAGGTCCACAACTGACTTTTAAATGGTTTACGCCTCAAAAGATGTGTGTCTGTGTATAATATGGGGGGCAGAGAATTTATGGCAAAATATTAACGGTTGGTTTATTAGGTGAAGAATGCATGTGTATTCACTGTCCTATCAATGTTCCTATAGTTTTACATTTTTTAAAGAAAATGTTAAAAATAAAATAAAATGTTGGAGAGTAGGAAAGCCACATACGTGTGTGTGTGTGTGTGTGTGTGTGTGTGTGTGTAATTTGTTTAAAAATAAAAACTGCCCTGGTTCTGCTTCCCAGCTCCCAGCCCATCTCTGGCCAGGAAGCTGGGTCTCCTGTCTCATCTGTCAATGGTGCTGGGAGGCTCTGGGGACAGAGTGGCACACCGCGAGTGCCCCATGCTCGCCAGCTGCAGTCAGGAGCCAGTCGAGGGAGCTGGGAGGAAACCAGGTGTCCTGCACCCGCTCACAATGCCCTATCCGCTTCGCCTTCTCCCTGCAGCCTCGAGGTGTCCACACAGAGGACTCCAGGTGAGCGACACTGCCCCAAATAGCGCTGACACAGCCCAACCTCCGTCGTACAATATTTATGTGCCTCCAGGTGATGCTTCTGTGCTTGGTTTCTATAAATTCCCAGGTGAGCAGCTCAGAATTCAAAGTCATTAGAGCTAAGATGACACCAAGGAGCCGGGAAGGAACGCCGGCCTTTCCGGGGCCGGGAGCTGCCGAGGCCCAGGCAGAAGGACGGCAGTTACTGCCTGTGGGGGACCTGCCAGGCTCCAGGCCCTTCCCAAGCCGCAGGACTCGCAGGGACCCTATGAAAGAGGAGCATGCCCAGGGAGGGGACATGATGGGCCTGGGTGACCCACTGGGCAGGGTCAGAGCCAAGTGTGGGCCGACCTGCAGGTTCCAAGCTCAGTGCTGCTGTCCCAGCACTCTCAGACGGAGCACCTGGCAGGAGGTGGGGTGTGAAGGCCCCACTCAGTTACCACAACCAGCCAGCCTGGGGGCACTGCCATGGGCCCAGAGGTCAGCCACAGAGCACAGCACCCCAACAGCTCCACCTCCACTCCATGCCCCAGTACCACGATTTCATCCTCATCTAAGGGGCAGGACACCGAAGCTTCTAGAGATCAGGGCTGTGGGGTCACTCTGTCAGCCAGAGGATGGGCTAGGGACTGAGACCCAGAGGTCATGCTCCAACTGCTGCACTGGGCAGGCACAGTCTATCTTTCAAACACAATGATCACTGTTCACAAAGTCACAGTGCTTAGCAAATGGAGAAAAGGCCAGGGTTCCAACTTAGGGTGGCTGACTCATTCCAGTTTGCCCAGGGAGGCCCCTGTCCAGCTCCCTGTCCTGGGTAAACCTAGAAGGTTGGTCACCCAATAGGGTGACCACATCCACTCTCTGAGCACAAATACCTTCTTGTGGGTTCCATCCGATGCCTAAATACTCTGCCTAAATACTCTGCCTGCAGAATCTGACCCGGTCAAGGCTAAAGGACTGTGTGCCTGAAGATCTGCCCTTCCTGGCACGTTACTGACAGAGGCACCCACCACCCCCTCCTCACCAGTACTTGATTAATATCTCTGGTCTCAGTTTACTGATCTGTAAAATGGGGGTAAGGTGGTTCCTGACTAACAAGAGACTCAAATGGACATTAAATTCTCCTAGATCAGGGCCACAATGGAAAACTAAAAGGAATGAGGGAATGAACATCCCCATCAGCTTCAAGACTGAGAGCCAGCCCTGGCTAGTGTGGCTCAGTTGCTTGGACCATCATCCCGTACACCGAAAGGCTGCAGGTTCAATCCCTAGCCAGGGTACGTACAGGAGGCAACCAATTGATGTTCCTCTGTTTCTTTCTTTCTTCCTCCCCCCCACCCCAGCCCTACTCTGTAAAAACAACGAATGGCCTCAGATGAGGATTAAAAAAAAAAAAAAAGACTGAGAGCTAGTTCTAAACTTTTAACAACCCATTTTGAATTGATGGTGCAAACTTTTGAGTTTTTGGTGCATTTTTCTAGAAAGACACCAGCCACCCACACAAAAGTTAAACTCTCCTGTGCTGAAAACCTCATTTGTCACAAAGCATGTAAGACGGTGGCACAGAGGGTAGGGAAGACCCCTGGTCAGACAGAGGCCCAGAAAGCGCCTCCGCAGGGGGCCTGTCCCCCTGCAGCTGTGCTGACGTTCTGCCTTTAACAATAAAATAAACTAAAATCCTCAGCGCATCTGGCCATTCTGCAAGAAGCGGAAAATAAAAGCATCTCAGAATGTGGGCTATTGATAGTCTCCTCATTAGTACTAGTTAATTTCCTTCTGTTTTCTTCAATTATGCGAGCCAGCACAGCAGTCCCTCTCCATGGACACCTGAGGGGGGAGGCTTGGCTGGCTGCCACCAGGGCCACCAGGCACCTGCCTGACTCTGCCCTGGCAGCGGCTCCAGGCTTCCCCTGTACGAGCAGGTGCCTGGGCTGGGCCAGGGGTCTGCCTGGTGCCCACCCGGCCCAGGCACAGCAGGGACCCTGCGAAGCCCCAGCAGTGGGGATGGGGAACCTGCGATCTCCAGCACCTGTGCACGCCCGGGGTGCAGTCACGCAGCTCAGCTCACCTGGTGGCATCCTGCAACCCCGCGAGGCAGCGGGCCCCCTGAGCCTCTAGCAGGTGCGGAAGCAAGACTCAGGGCCAGAGTGAACTGTCCTGGACACAGCAGGCCGCGCTCAGGATGCCTGGTTCACCTTCTGCAAGTCACTCACTGTGGCCAGAGATTATCCTGTCATGTTTCCTGCTTGGGAGAGGCAGGGAGGCCATGGGCCCAGAGCCAGACTGCCAGGGTTCAAGTCCCAGCTCTACCACTTCCTGTCTCTGCTTCCTCAACTTTGAACTGGGGGTAATAGGCTGACTCCCACAGAGGCTGTGGTAAAAATCGCGAGTTGCTGTTTGCTGAGAGCATGAAAACAGCCTCTGAGATGAGCTGAGTTTCGATAAGGGTTCACTCTCTGAGGGTCAGGTGGTCTCTGCCAACCCCATGACCCCCACCACCACACCCACACCAGAGGGGCAGGGCCATGAGGACAGGGATCACGGCTGAAACCCAGAACGTAGTACAGGGGCAGAAGTGCTGGTCAGTGCCCACCCCTGGGCCAGAGGCTGGAAGAGCTAGGGAAAAGGCCGTCTGGGAGGTCCTGAAGCAGGGTCAGGAGTGATGGGAGCTTTGATCAGGAAAGGTCCTCAGTAATCAGGCCTCAGAACATGATTCCAGGTGGCCACCTATGGCTGTTCTGTGCTCTATTTGCTTCCCAGCTCCAAGGAGCAGACCAAGTTGCACCTGTAGACCCTGCCCGGGCCCTTTGCCTCTGGTCATCAGAGCACCGCGTCTGTGCAAAGGCCAAGGGGTGACAGGGCTGATGTAGCCGGGAAAGCTGGGCAGCTCAGAGCCCAGGCAGAAGGGAAGAGCTGGTGTGGGAGGGAGGCAGTGAGGAGGGCCGTGAGAAGGAGAAGGATCGAAAAAGGGAAGTCAGCCCAACGGCTGCTCTTGCACCACAGAAAACACAGAGGGAGTGAGACCCCAGCCCTGCTCACAGGTCCCTGCCGCCCTGTGGGAGCACGCGGGTGCGCACATACGCACCAGACCCGGTGGACTTCAGGCCTCAGGCTGGGGCACGGGGGTCAGAGATACCCTGCCATCCCGGCTCCACAGCCTCAGGCTTAGTCCTGGGGTAGGTTCTGTAATCATCCTGCGTTACAGGGTGGGAAGCAGAGGCGACCAGTGCTTGAGCCAGGAGCTGAAGCCCAGCCGGCTCCCACACCCGCGGGGAAAGCCAGGGCCACCTCTCCAAGAGGCTCCCAGCCGGGCTGCCGGCACCTAAGGGCTCGAGTGAGCAGTAAGTGTCACATGGGCCTCAGCCTCTGCCCGTGTGACCTCATTCAGTCCATGATCACACCCACAGCCTGGCCTTAGCCGCCACTGTACCAAGGCCCCGCACAGAACCCGGCACCCAGTGGGTCTGGCCATGGCCCTTAGGTGTCCTTACCAAGTTCCAGGGGGTTGGGCAGCTGCCCCTTTGGTGTCTGTCCTCCCTGACCCTTGCAGCAGCACTCAGAAGGGAGAGTGACATTGGGAGGGGTGGGAGGAGGTGCAGGAGCTACTTGGAGGGACGGACAGACAGAGCCCTGATAGCCAGAGACGCTGGGGGAATAGGGTCCCAGAAGGAGGCCTGCTGCTTGCTGCCCCCCACTCACTTCCAGCCCCACCCCTGTCCTTTTCCTCCACAATGTCCCTCCTATCTGCCTTTCCCCTCCTGTCTCCCTGTTCTCCTCAGAGGCTTCATAGAACTTGTTCCTGAGCAAACAGCTTCAAACTGCTGTTTCTTCCAACCACGACAGCCTTTCATCATAAATCTTCCGGGACTGGGGGGTGGGGGGACCCAATATTGGATACAAAAGAGATCTTTCCGATGAGGAGAGAAAGGGCCCGGAGTCCTGCGCTGAGCCACCCCCAGCCCCTCAAGACATGCCTGCGAAACCTCCTCGCTATCCGGACACTGGAGCAAAGTCGGCAACTGCAGACCTGGGTCCCCCAACGCTCCCCCAAGAAGGGGGCCCCAGGGTCCCCAAACCCACCTGCACACCCTGTCCTTCACAAGCCTCCTGAAAGGAAGTTCTTCTGAACATCTAACCTCAATTCTTCATGCTGCTGTTAAACACTCACCCTCTGGAACCTGTTATTGTCAGAGCCTCCAGGGAAGTCTCCTCGACCTTTAGGAAAATCGCTTTCTCAAGTTCTACCTGCCAGCTTGTAATTTGGAAAAAAAAACCCAAAACAACAAAAGAACAGGATGACAGCAATAACCATGAGACAGACCAAAAAATTAAGGCAAAACTGCTAAACTGGTATGACTCAATGGCATGACGTGACCCTGACTCACAGGCTCTGGTGGCCAGGACGCAGGGCCTGGCCTAGCAGCTTCCCCACACACACCGGGGATGTGGTGGCTCTTTCCCCCCTCCCATGTCAATTTGCATACCATTACCCAAGAAGCCCTGTGCCTGGATTTCGCTTTCGCAAATTCCCACCCATTTTGTGTCATAAATAAGATAGGAGACAGAAAACTAGTACAGCCCAGCGATGCATTATTCATGCCGTATCACACTGTTATGATAGATTTACAACAGCTAATACATGCAAACTAAGTTTTGGGCGCTAAACGTGAAAATTAAGGGTGGAGATGGGCCGCCAGTGTCCAGGACCCAGAGAAGTTCCTCATCTGATGTGCGTAGTGGCAGAAAGCACCGGCGCCGGTGAGCCAAGCCGACGGGAGGCATTTCCCTTCCATACTGATCGGATTTTGCTAAGGAAAAGGCCCTCCATCCTTCACAGCCCCTCACTGAGCACCTACTACGCACCAGCCTGGTCTCAGCGCCAGGAGGCAACGGAGCAATGGGAGCGAATCAGGCATGTCCTGCCCTACAGAGTGTCAGTCCAATTGCTTCAATAATTGCCCCCAAGGCATCCAGGTGCAGCTGTGACCGTTGCTGAGAAGGAGAACAGCTGGTGCCGCTGCAGCAGGTCACAGGGCTGTGTGGCCCAGGCGTGTGGAGGGGCAGTGGTGGTCCAGACAGCATCTCCCAGGGCGGGGCAGCTAGGGTCTTATGGCAGACGGTTGCCCCAATGAACCCTCAAAGAGCCCGGTGGGCAGGCGCCAGGCTTGGTATCACAACAGGCGGCAGGCGCAGCCAGGAGCTCCCACGTCCCACTCACATCGATGCCCCCGGCCCCAAACCCCCTGCCCTGCGGGAGTGGCTGCCCTGGAGCAGGACCCACCCCTCCTGGCACAAGGTGCTTTATCCAGCCCTTTACCAAGTTCCTTCCCTCCTGCTCCAGGGGTGGCCCCTCTGCCCTGCCTCTTCCAAGGCACAATCCTTCCGGGACACTTCTCCAGCCAACACGGGTGCCCTGAGCCTCCTCCACCCGGGTTTTCAGTTTCCACCCAGAAGGAACGGAACGGCTTCGTGAAGCTCTCCCAGCCGCCTGGGGACCTGCCCTGCAGAGAGAGGAGGGCACCCTCCCCTTCTCCCACCAGCACTGGCCGGAGGCAGTGCTAGGCCCAGGCTCCCTATACACCAGCAAACAGCCCACCCAGCGGGTGCCAATGGGCTGGGGCCACTGCTCTGAGGAAAATAAAGGCAGGAAGTGAGGCCAGGCTGTGGCTGCGGGCAGAGGTGACTGATGGAGCCAGCAGAGCCCGTCCCATGGAGGAGGCTGCTCGGCCGAGTCCAGCGTGAGGAGAAGGAGCGGCCCAGGGAAGCTGTGGGAACGGTGTTCCAGGCAGAGGCGGGACTGGGGAGCAGAGGCGGGACTGGGGAGCAGAGGCGGGACTGGGGAGCAGAGGCGGGACTGGGGAGCAGAGGCCGCAGACTATAAGCAAAAGGCCCGCCTTCTCGTCTGCATCCCCATCTACAATACGGGCCCAGCTGACCTCTTTGCAGCACCGCGAGGCTCCAGTCACGCACAGCACACGCACGGCCCTGCCCTGTCTGCGCCACCCAGCCCTGTGGCTACTGCCACCCTCCGAGGGGCAGGGACCAGGGCCTGCCTGGTGCCCAGACGGCCCCCACGCGGCAGAGCTCACCCCGCATCCCACAGGCCTCCTCCCGGCCTGCCCCCAACAACGTTCCTTTTTTAACGACGATGCAACAATCACTCCACAGCCGGTTTCCCCCTCCAGCAACCGGTTAAAATGAACTCCAGACGACTGGATTAGACTTTGAAGGTGGCTGAGGATCCAGATAATGAACACGGGGGAAGAAGCAGTGTTGACACAGGCTGGCCAGCTAGATGATTATTTAACAGCCTGCTGCTGCCTCCACGGGAGCCCAGGCGCTGAGCAAGCAGTTAGTGGGCCATCGCCGACCCGGAGACGGGCAGCAGGTGCAGCCCATGGACAACGGCCCGGCAAGGTCAGGGGCAGCCAGCAGGGCCCGCCTCGGAGGCCCCTCCCCTGGGGAGCCACCACCTCACCCCAAGGCCCACACACAGTGAGTTGTCTCTGGCCTGGGCTGAGCTCGAAGGGCTCTCTCTCTGCCCCAGGGTCCTCCCCCCACCCTCCTGTCTTCCTTCACCACTCCCTGCTCAGCCTCTTCAGGGGTCTCACCTTCCATAACCTCCCCTGCTCCCGTCCCTCCTCCAGCTGGGTCTGCCCCCCCTGCCTCCCCTGAGCTCCCAGTGGGCCTCCTCGTTCTGGCTGATGCTGACCGTCCCCCCTGAACTCAGCTCCTGGGGGGCTGAGGACACGTCTCCCTCGTGTCCATCCGTCCAGCACCCGACCTGAGGGCCTGCAAGGCAGGACGCCACCTGTGTGTCCTCCACGACTAGGGCACCTCCCGCGTGGGCTGCATGAGCTGGACAGACCCTGGGCAAAAATACGTGAACAGGGTGCAATCCTAGGACCGGAAGACGTGTTGGTGGAACAAGCAGGTGTGTAAACAAAAAGAGTTTCCAAGACTCAACGTCTGATGGGACAGAAACTGCAGGGGACGTGCAGCCCAAAGGAGCCTGAGTCTTCAGCCCGCCACCTGGTTAGGAGCAGGCTCAGCTGTGGGACGCCTGTGCCGAGATGCCAACTCAGCCTCCTCTAGCTGTGTGGCCTCGGGCACGTCACCGGTCACCTCACCTCTCTGAGCCTCTGTTTCCTCGTCTATCAAATGGAAATAACAACAATGCTCATCTCGGGGAGTGATCTGAGGATTCAATGAATGAATTCACGCGAAGTACTGACACCCATACCTGGTCCACGTTACGTACTCAGTACGTGCTGGTTATTGTTACGGTCACTTCCGGAGGTGACAGCTCCTTAGCGTGAATGCAATCCCCAGACTGATCCCCCATGTCTTGGAATTTGGGCCAGAGGCGCAGGAGCCACACCCTCAGTCAGCAGGGCTCTCCTCCAGGCCTGCAGCCCTGAGCAGCTCTAAGTACCTCAGAACCTCACAAGTCTAGGGGGTTTTCGGAGCCTGGGGGCAGGGGCGGGGGCGGTGCCCCCTCTGCAGGGAGGCACTCTGCTGCCCAGATCCACGGTGGCCCCTTCCTGCAGGTGCCCAGCCTAGACACACGTGTGTGCAAGGCCGCAGCCCTGTCTCCAGCCCCCTCCTCTGTGCCCGGCTCGCCGTGCCAGGACCCACGCCGAGACACGCGTGGAGCCGCCGTGCAGAGCAGGGTAGTTGCAGCCACCAGAGCCCAGGCGCTGGGTGGGAGGCTTCCTCTCGGTTCCGGGAGGCAGCGGCGCACAGCTTTATTAATTATGCATGGCAACCACCACGCTGCTGTGCCCAAGAATTGTGCGTGCGGAAGGTGGGCTGCGCGCACGAGAGTTTCCGTTTCCCTGGCCGCAGACCGGGGTGCGCTGCCTCTGGCTCTGCTTTGAAGCCACCCTCACCGCCCTCTCCTGCGTCCGTCTCCCCCACCCAGCGCTTTCCGCCACCCGCCGAAGCATGCAGGGCAGGTGAAAGGCCATATTGATCCCCTTCCTAAGAGCATCTGGTCCAGAACTAACCCTAAAGCATCGCAGCCACACGCGGGAGACGTGGGCCAGAAGGGAGGTGCGCGGCCTGGGCCCAACTGCACCGTGGCTAGAGAGGGGCGGAAGCGGGGAGCAGGTGGGCAGGGCCCAGCCCAGGCCCCTGTGCTTTCCTTTGTCTGTCTGTCTCCCACTCCTAGGACAGCTGTCAGCGATAGGAGGCGTCCCTGCCGGCGAAGGCAGAGGATGACAGACCCACGATGCAACATGGACACACTCCCACCAACGCAGATTCTAAGGAAGCAGTTTGAGTTTCCAAATACGCCACGGGACACAGCAACAAGGATTTAAGTAGGGCAATTGGTCCTACTTTTGGAACATTTCCTTTGTGTCAGGCACTGTGTGAATCAGGCCTTCAACATAAACACTCTCATTCACTCCTCCAGGTAGCTCTCCCTAATTAACCCAGTTTACAGATGAAATAACTGAGGCCCCTGAAGGCTCGGTGTCTTGTCTGAGGGTTAATAGCTTGGCAGGGGCAGAGCCAGGGTCCCCTCTGGAGCAGCTGCTGGCAAACCACACACCTCTGAGGGAGGAGTGCCCAGGGGACCCGAGGTTGGCACACTGGGACAGGGACGGGGGCCGTACCTTTGATGGTGTCTCCCACTTTTGCCCCCTCCAGCAGTTCTTGTGGCCCTGCGGGGGGCCACGTGGGGCCTGGCCTTCCCCAGCTCCTCAGGCCTGCCGCCCACACGCCCTCCCCGACAACCCACAACCCCCTTTCCCTCAGGCCTGTGGGCTCAGGTCCCAGGAACCCCTCCTTGGGTAATCCTTCTAGAAACACCTCTTAGTTCCCATTCTGCCTCCCAGTTTCCTCGGCTGCCTCCTCTCTCGTGTCTGATTTCCCCTGGTGACAGTGCAGAGGACACCCTTTGCCCAACAGGGGCTCTGGGACCCTGCGCCGCCCCTCCCCATCCTCTCTCTCTGCTCCTGGCTCCCCTGTGTCTCTCCCATCTGTCTGGGGAAATGGCAAGGACAGGCTACGTCTCCCTTATTTGTCTGGAGTCCCCCGTAGGCAGTATGTGGCTCCCCTTCACACTGGTGGCCCCCCAAGGGCAGCGCTGGGACCCCTGCCGCTCCCATCACGGCCCTAACCTAGGCCCAGTGCGCAGCGCTGGCTGAGTGCCGCTCTCCTCCGGGGCTGGGTCGGAGCCTGTGCACAGAGCCAGCAGGGAAAGCAGTGAGGACCATGTGGGGACACCCAGGAGGGGCTGCAAGGGGGCAGGTGAAGGACAAGCCTAGTCCCTCTTCCTAACAAATGGCTTGAGACCCAGGTGGATCCAGGACCCCAAAGGCCCCAGGAGAGCTAACCTTCCTGCCCACCTTCCCCTCAGGAGGCTGAGAAGGTGAGAAACCCTTGGAGAGAAGAATGCGGTGGGAATGGGGGGTAGCAGGGAAACCCCCCAAAGCAAGCCAACAGCTGGGATCGGAGTTGGGCTGCAGCTGCTCTGGGCTCCTCAGCTCCCCGAAGCAAGACGACCAAGAAATCAGGACCCCTGGGGACAGCAGTCTCCCCTTCCATTGGCTCCTCCCAGGACCTCCCCAGAGTCGGTCCCACTAACACCACTAGTGACTGGCAGAGGTCCCCGGCCCCATGTCCCAAGCATGGGGGGAGGGGGCCCAGGAGTTACCTTGGCCCCTGGCCCACTTCTCCTCAAAGGACAGTTATAGCCCTGCCCACGGCGCCACCTCCGACCCACGCAAGGTGCTGGGCTGTCTGCCTCTCCTTCCTGCACAGCAACAGGACAGCACTGACCATGGGCTCCCCGGCACTGGCTGGAAGCATGGCCCCCAAGCAACTTCTCACTCCGAGAAGGACCCTCTCCCAGAGGGGAAAACACATGTTCACAAACGGGCCCACGCAGGCGCCCAGGAGTGGGGTCGGGCCTGGGGTGCGGGGCAGGTGCTCAGCGTACCAGGACAGCACTGCGTGCTTCAGCCGAGATGGGACTCGACCCCAGGCTCACCCACTGCTCCCTGCGCTTCGGCTTCCCCCACGTCCCAGACCTGCCCTGATCACTGGTTATCCGACAATGGCCAGACTCCACCAGCATTCTCACCCGACTGTGAGAGATGACTACGTGGGTGACTGAGGATGGCCCTCGCAGGGAAGCTCACCTGGGGGCCTGTCTGTACTAAAGGCCAGCCTATACCCAGAGCTCCACTCTGGGCCTGGTGGCAGGCCATTCCCAACTGATGACACAAGCAAATCAAGTGACAGCCGAAGTCACCAAAATACCACTCGCAGAGCCACGCCCACATCTAACACCAGCAACCCAGGATGGACCCTGGGACGTGGAAGTCTGACAATGCTGCTGGTCAGTGACAGGCGTGGGCCCAGGCTGAGCCAGAAATGAGCTGCTGGGACCAGACTCTCAATGCAGGGCCAAGGCGGGTCCCAGCAGCCTCCGCGCTGTGCAAGAGTCCAGCGTCTAGCACGGCTGTGTCCACACTGGCCATCCCCGCAGCACAGCTGGGTCCTGGGCACCCGTGTGAGGACAGGCACCTCCACCGGCAGCAACAGACGCAACTCAGGATGCAGACCGCAGCCCGGTGTTGTCAGGACCCTCCCATCACGGCAGCCCCAGGGATGCATCTAGGGGCAGAGGGCAGGGCCCAGCAGGAAGCATGGGTCCCCCTGCTTCATGACAAACTCTGACAGATCCCAGAGACCGGGGGCAAAAAGCGGTGTCAGGTAGAAAGTAAGAAGGGTCAGCAAGACTGTGCCCAGTGGATGGCCCTATGCGCAAGGGCCACCGGCTGCGCGGAACTGCCAGTACCTGGGTCTGCAAGCTGGTGGTGTCCAGGACAGTGACCCGAGGCCCACAGCTGGCCCACACGGTGTCCTCCAGGCTCAGTAGGGTGCGGATGGGCCCTGGCCCCACGGTCAGGCACACAGGAGGGCTCTCCAGGTCCCAGGGGACATCTCCTAGGGAGAGAAGCAGCAAACAGGTCAGAGCCCTGGGCTCCTCAACCCTCAGGAGGCACGGCCTGCAGCGGGGGGCGCAGCCTGGCTCCACAAGACCCTCTCACCCATTTCTGTGGTCCCTCTCCCTCCTGTCAGCTGTTCCCATCAGCCTTCATTGCTGGGCCACCCCTGGGGGGCTGTACTCCCCTCTTCTCTTCCTCTTTTTCTCTCCTTTTCATTCATTCCGCACTGACCTGCCACAAGGCATTCTACCACCTTCACAGAAATCTCTGATGACCTTTCTCCTCTAGAGACTGGAAGGAGGAAGTCCCAAGAGAAAATCAAGCTCCGGTCTGCCACCCCTGGGGGTGGACCACACAAGGGACGTGGCCTGGCACTGAACAAGGCTCTCCCCTGCCCACTCCGGGGGCGTTCGGCTCACCGAACAGGCTGAGAATTTCCCCGCAAACAGTGTTCGCTGAGAGTTGTTCTTTCTCTTTTAAGTCACACAGAACCCCAGTGTCTATCCTATCTTGCCAGAGTGCCAGGTGGGGAAGGGGGGTCAAGGAGAAAGTGGGGGCAACCTCAGAGAGACTGGTAGCAGTGGCTGGGCCTGGGCGGCAAGACGGAGCAGCCTGCTGCTGGCTGGCTGGCGCCCTGCCGCCTCACACAGCCTCCACTGGGTCCTGGAGCAAGTCCCGTCACACAGCCTTCCTCTGAGCCAGCTGCCGGTGACAGACAGGGCACAGGTGTCTGCAGGGCTGGAGGGGCCAGCAGGGTACACAGTGCAGCCCTAGGACTGAGCAGTTTCCCCACCGCCCGGCTCTCCCTCTCCCCCTACACTTCTACCCTGTAAAACATGTTTGCCCCCTCACCCTTCTGCCCTACTTAAAACTGCAGATTCCTGGCTCACCAAAGAACTGGAGGATAGGGGCCCTCCCCACCAAACACACAACCAGGTCTTCCAGCCCAGGCACATGTGCACATGGGAAGCAAGCTGGGCCTGAATGCTGGCTGGGGACCCCAAGCTTCTGCATGAACTATGACAGGTGACTTCGCTCGTTGAGTCTCAGTTTCCTCATCTGTAAAGTGGGCATGATATTGTGCCTGCACCTCACCAGATGCTGCAGGGATCAAAGGAAACATGTGGAACACTGAGCACAGGGTTGGCACACAGTAAGGAGGTCGACAGCTGTGGCTACGTACCACTATTTATCTGCATGAATTATTCCTCAACTCCCACCCTGAGCATCCTATCCTTATCCCTATTTTACAACTGAGGAAGCAGAGATAGAGAGAGTCTAAATAGCCAGCCCGAATCACACAACTAGAAAGTACCTGGTGCTCATTTAGCTCATACCGTTTGGTGTCATTTGTCACAACATAATGATCAGTAGAAACAGGTGTTGACTCCATCTGACTCACGTGGAAACGGGGAACAGACAGCTGAACTTGCCCAGAGCCACCCACCCAGGGGGTGACAAGCCAAGCAGGATTGAAACTTCAGCGAACCCTGGCCCTTGGCATCCTCCCTGACCCTCTCGGGCCCCAGGAGCTTCCAAAGGGCTCCGGGGCCATACCTGGGGTCAAGAAGGGGCAAATGACCTCATGGCTCAAGAAGCAGGCACGCTGACCCCACCTTGATTCCAGAGTGCAAAATGCAAGGCTTTGAGTGCCCCCTAGTGGCCACAGGTAAGTAGTGCTTGTAGCCAGAAGCTGGAGCTCCCGCCACTATGTGGCTAAGGTGGGGACCGCGACCTCCTTCCCAGGAAGCAGTTGGGGATCCTGGGACAGCACCCCAAACACTAGAAAATGAAGGCTGTGTCCTGTGGGTGCAGCGATGATGGCCACCGGAACCCCTGCAACCTCTACCTGCACTTCCTGGGAACAGCGTGGCCACAGCGCGGGGAGAGGGGGGCAGGGGCAGGGCTCGGACACCCCTGAGGCGAGGCGCACCGAGGATGCCTCCTCTTGCCTGGCTTCTCCAGAAACCTCTAAGGTGTCCTGACTCCAGGACATCATGATAAACTGACAAGCTTTGTCCGAAAGATCACTGGACAGGAGTCCCCAGTTACAGAGCCCACCATGGGACCCGGAACAAGAGGTTGCCCCTTGCTGGGACCCAGTTTCCCATCTACACCCCAAGATGCTAAACACGATCATTATGAGCTCTCTGCAGGGCAAGGACTCTGCAGCCGGCTGGGGGACACCCCCACACACACACACTCCGCTCCTTGCCCTCCAGGCTCCAAGTACATGCGTACAGGTTCCAGAACACGCATGCACACCCAGCCCTTGCATGACAGCCCATTCATCTGGGCCCATCACCAGCTCTCACGCTGCCAGGTGAAGGGAGATGAAGGCTCTGTCTCAGCAAAGGCACCTTCAAGAGGCTGCAGCCCCTCCTCCCTGGAGGGAGAGAGCCCACAGAGCCCCTCAGGGACCCAGACCCGGTGGAAGCCAGAAGGCAGGACACAGGAAAAGTCACTGAGACCGAGAGGGACCCAAAGGGCAGCCCGTGCCTGGTCGGGAATAAGGAGGCTAGCATCCGCTTAGGTGGGAGGTGACTAGCGCAGGTCTACACTCCAGGCTCCATTCCAGGCACTCGTGTGACTGATCGCAGCCTGTGCGGTGGGGCTGTCTCCCTCCCATGTTACAGGAGAGGAAACTGAGGCTCCAAGAAATGACAGACCCCATATCACAGCTGGGTCTCACCCCCACCCCCAGCCTGATGTCCCAGCCCGTCCCCTCACCATTCATTCCATCATCTGGCTCTCCTCCCCCGACCCCCAGCATCTGACCAGGGATGTTCCCACACCCGCACCCAGGCCTGGCCCGGCTCCCGTGCCTCCTCAGAGAGGAGGGAGACAGAGGGACCCAGTAGCTCTGCTCCAGCACAGGACTGGGCGGGATCCGTGGGGGCCGGGCTCCTCCCTGGGTCCTACCTCCAAATGAACAAATACCACCATGGCCACGCCGAGCCAGACCTTGGTTTCTCTATCTGTCGGCTGGAGGCTGACCTCTGAGACCCCTCCAGCTCTGACAGTCCAGGACTCCAAGTGACCTGGTGGCCTTGGGTTCCTATGTCCGTCACTTCTCAGCTGCTGATTCCACCGGTCGCCTGGGAGTCAGACACATCCCAGGCTAATGCACCTGGCCCTGCCCTCTCGCAGGGCACCAGCATGCCAGCTTCCTCCAGTGTTGCTCAGGCAGGACGTAACCTCTCCTCCTCCACCAGCTCCAATCCAAGCCCGGGATGAGGGTCTGGATCTCACAATCCCCAGACCCTCCAGGCCACCAGGAAGCACCAGAGGTGGGTTCTGCAGGCCGGGGCTCCAGCTCTGGGCTGCGCCTCTGGGGCTGGGATGAAGTAGGGGTGTCTGAGGGGTACCCAAGGCCTAGGCGAGGAGGTCCCACAGCTCAGCCATGGGTGAGGTAATGCTCCCAGGTGAAAGGGGTTGGAGAGGAATCCCCCAACCCTGTGCAGCATGTCCTGGGAGCCTCCCTTCCTGGCCTGGCCGCATCTGGGACCCCAGGACAGGGCAGCACCAGGCAAGGCCTCTTCTGGCCAAAGCCACAAAACGTACAGACGGTGAGCTCAGGAGGAGAAAAGGACCCAGACTCACCGGCCGGCTGCCCGGGGCTGTGGCAGCCTCACAGCCGGTCTTCCGCCTCCACCGGGCAGAGGGTGTGCCGCGCTCGGCCACCTCCAGCACCTCCCTCTACTTCCCATCAAGGGAGGCAAACCCAAGCCCGCAGGACACAGCGTCAGCTCCCAGACCCTGCCCCGTGCCCCTTGCCCCTCTGATCACTGTCCAGCAAGACAGCCTTCTGTCTGGGTTCTGTCACCAGTCCAGCCCCTCTCCTGCCTCCAGGCCTTTGCACATGCCAGTGTCTCTGCCGAGAACACCATCCTCCCAACTCTTCACTGGCCTGGCTGCTTCTTCAGCACTCAGCTCCGGAGCCTGCTCCTTGGACAGGCCTCTCATGCCCAGAAGGGCCAGGCTCTCGCCCACCATCCTGTTCCTCCCTTATTTAGTACCCCCAGGACAATACCTAACTGTAAGCTCCCTCCTTCCCCCTCCACCAATTCCGCCTGCCTCTGTAAACTCTGCGAGGGCAGGGTCCCATCTGTTTTGCTGGCCGTGGTACCCATGGTGCATAGTAGGTCCTCAGTCAGTATTTGGTGGTCAAATGTCTGCAAGGCAGGAAAGGCACCCCAGCCTCCTCCTTCAGCTCCAGCTCTGCTCAGAGAAGCTGAGACCCCCCTTATGCTTGCAGGGGGCTCTAGCCCCCAACTAGACTGGGTTCAGGTCCCGGCTCACCCCTGAGACTTCGGAAAGTCCGTCCCCACCTGGGAAATGAGGGTGGGTGCAGGGTTCAATGGTGCCCAATGGACTTTCCTGTCCTGACCAACTGCCAGGCCCAGCCCAGGCTGAAAGCCAGTGGTTAGAGCCAAAACCCTCCAGGGGTTGAAATGTGCCCCCTAAAAACTCATCTGTTGAAGTTCTAGCCCCCAGGACCTTAGCATGTGACCTTATTTGGACATAGAATTGGTGCAGATATAATTAGTTAAGATGAGGTCATAGGAGAGCAGGGTAGGACCCTAATGCAAAGTCACGGGGCGTTGTTATAACAGGGGACAGCCCCAGCCAACTCGTACACGCCACACCACGCCCCTCCTCCCCGCCGGGGCGCGCAAACTGATGAGTCAGGCACCGGGGGTGGGCAAGGCCAAAGGCGGCCCCAAC
This sequence comes from Noctilio leporinus, assembly GCA_004026585.1. Lineage (NCBI taxonomy): Eukaryota > Metazoa > Chordata > Mammalia > Chiroptera > Noctilionidae > Noctilio > Noctilio leporinus. The sequence goes on from PVIW01000253.1 coordinate 119,240, forward strand.
CAGGGCCCAGGAGGGCCGGAGTCGGCTAAGACGTGGCTCACAGTATTCTATCGGTGGGGGCACAGGGTGGAGGTCCCCGTAGAACCCTGTCTGATCTCCGAGGATCGGAGCCAATGTTTGCAGTTACACGCGCGCACCGACGATGAAATTTCTTCCCTCTCTCTTCCCCCTTTAATTAAAAACTATAAATGCCTTATCAAAAGCTAATTAAAAATACCAACACAGTGCCAAGTGGCAAAAAAATAGCTCAGTACAAATATCCGTTTATAACCCTGCAACAGGCTGTGATGACGCAGCGATTAGAGGCCCGTGGGTGGGAGAGGGATGGGGCTGGGCTCATCGGCCCTCTGGGGGGGTCGGGGCACCAGGGCAGCTACCCTCTGCCTGGCCCTTGTCATCCTCGAACTGCTTGCTGAACAAACCTCAAGGGACAGGGGGACAGGCTGCATCCCCTCCCTTGTCTCCGTGTCAGGGAGGAGACAATTCTCAAGGGCCGTGGTGACAATTCAGACACTGCAAGTAGGAAGCACTTCACTGGTTTCTAGAACACAGCCACTCAAGCATGGTGAGCCCTGCCTTCCAGGCGCCATCATCTGTGCCGTCAATGGCTCGATGACTAATAGAGACTGAAACACTTGACCCAACTGGGCACTCCCTGTGCCAGGCCACTAGGCTGTTTAACCTGCCTGTGCCCATAAGCGGTGGGTTCTACCATTATTAACCCCGTTTTAGAGATGAGGAGACGAGGCATAAGAAGCCACTCACCTACGGACCCAGCTGTCACCAGGACAGAGCCCCACCCGGCAGCCAGGCCTATCCAAGCCCAGAATCCACCGCTCTCATCCTGCCAGCAGGCTGAGCTGCTGGTGCAGTAGCAAGCACCCCATTCCTGCTGGGACCCCCACGCGGGTCAGGGGTCTCCAATCCCCGTAGCTCTGAGCTGCCTCTTCCGCCTCCCACGACCACACTGGTATGGAATCTGGTTCCCTGTCAGGGCCCAGGGCTGCCCCCACCCTCGGAGCCCCGTATCCTCACCGCTGGTCCGAGGGTAGGCGGCGAGGGTGCCGTCCTGCAGGCCAGCGAACAGGTGGAAGGGGCTGTGGCACAGGCAGAGCACGGGCTGAGGTCCGGGGCTCTTGCAGGTCGCCAGGCACTGGGTACCCGTGTCCACGCTGCTGTAAACCAGGATGCTGTGGGGAGAGGCCCATGTGGCTCACTGAGCCCCGCATGCCCTCCAGAGAGAAGGGTGGGGGCTCCCGCTTGCCCAGCCAGGCCCCCTGCAGTGTGACCAGCCTTTGCTCCACCTTTGTGGGGCTCAACTTTCCCATGGGGAGCTTCTTGCGGTGGTGCCTCCCCGGCCTCTGTCTTATGGATGACTGGGGTGGGGCGGGCAGGAAGCAGCAGCACGATGCAGGTGCTGGCCAAGTTTTTACACCAGCCAGAATGCGGATCCAGCCAAGCCGCCTTCCACCTGACTGGCCCCAGTTGCTGAGCCTCGGTCCTCTCCAGAAACTGGGGCGCTGGTGCCCACCTGGCAGCCACAGAGAGGAAGGAAGCGCTGGCGGGCACTACGCTGCGCAACGGGTCAGCAGAAAAGGCCACGCGCTGTATGATTCCGTGTCTATGAAATGCGTGGCAGAGGCATGTCCACAGGGACAGGAAGCAGATGAGTGGTTCCCAGGATGTGAGAGCCACAGGAAATGGGGGCGACTGCTTCATGGGGACAGGGTTTCACAATCGCCAGCACTCATGCACAGCAGCTACCCTGCTGCCTGGGAAGGAGCCAGCGTGCGGGAAGCAGCCCAGAAAGGGTCTCCCTTAAAGTGTCAGAGATTCCTGACACTTCGGCTCCCACACCGGGCAACCCTGGTCCCCACCTTCCTACTCCCAACCAGGGATGGAGAACTTCAACCTCGGTGGGCGACGAGCTGATCAGAATAGCCCCTGCCCCTGCCCCACCCCCAGCCCTGCCCCTGGCTGTGCTCAGGCCCTCCTCCCACGGCCCCTCACCTGCCATCCTGGAGCCCCAGACAGATGGTGGGGTGCACTGCAGCTGAGGGGTCAGCAGCCGTCTGGCTCTCGTCTCTGTCCCTGTCTCCGCTCTCCCCCTCCTCCGGCTCAGGAATGTACTCCATGCAGAGCACAGGGGCCACCACTGGGAAGGACTTGACCGTTCGGGGCGAGGGCCGGTTCAGGGAAAAGATCTCCACCTGGCCTCCAGCGCCCTCCTGCCCACCCCCGACCTGCGGCAGAGACCCAGAAAAGCCATCAGAGGGGACCCTGAGAGCAGAGGTGGAGCTTAACTCCTACCCTCTCAGGGCCTGGCCCAAACTATTGCCACTGAGAACAGACAGGAGCATCCCCTCTCCTGCCCACGGGCATCCTGCTGTCACTGAAAGTGACTTGTCTCAGCTTCCATGGCAGCACGTTAGATTCAAGGTTCACAGGAAACCAGATAAGGAGCTAAGGGGGACTAGATACCCAATCAGCTTTCTATTTCCTTGTATTTAGAGTAAATTTCAAGCAACAAATAGTGGACATACACTCTGATCCTCTAAAGTGTCCTTTTCTGCTGGTTCAGTTTTATTTCAGTGTCTAGCAAATGGTAGTACCTAATATATACTCGCAGAGTGGATAGAGGAATGGGTGAGTGGATGAATGGATGGGTGGATAAATAAATAATGGAAGGAAGAAAGGAACAATGATAGAAGGATATATGGGTAGAGAGATGAAAGAATAGGTGCATGAGTAGATGGATAAATGGATGGATGGGTAGATGGGTAAAGGAAGGAAAGAAGGAAGGAAGGACACATGGATGGATGAACAGATGGATGTGTAGATGGATAAATGGATGACTATATTGATGGATTGATGGTGGATGGACATATGGATGGAAACATGGATGGATGGATACATGGGTGGGTGGATGGATGGATGGATGGATGGGTGGATGAATAGATGGATAAATAGATGAGTGAATGGAAGAATGAATGGTGGATGGCTAAATATATGAATGGATAAATGAATACATGGATGGATAGATAGGTGGATGAGTAGATACATGGATGGATGGATGGATACATGAATGGGTGGATGGACGCATGGATGGATGGACACATGAATGGATGGATGGATGGATGGATACATGAATGGATGGATACATGGATACATGGATGGATGGATGGACGGATGGACGGAAACATGAATGGATGGATGGATGGATGGATGGATGGACATATGAATGGATGGATACATGAATGGGTGGATGGATGGATGGATACATGAATGGATGGATGGACGCATGGATGGATGGACACATGAATGGATGGACGGATGGATGGACGCATGGATGGATACATGAATCGATGAATGGATGGATGGATGGATGGATGGATGGACACATGAATGGATGGATGGATGGATACATGAATGGATGGATACATGGATACATGGATGGATGGATGGATGGATGGACGGAAACATGAATGGATGGATGGATGGATACATAAATGGGTGGATGGATGGATGGATGGATGAATAAATAAATGGATGGATGGACACATGAATGGATGGATGGATGGATGGACGCATGGATGGATACATGAATGGATGAATGGATGGATGGATGGACGGATGGATGGACACATGAATGGATGGATGGATGGATGGATGGATGGATACATGAATGGATGGATACATGGATACATGGATGGATGGATGGATGGATGGACGAAAACATGAATGGATGGATGGATGGATGGACACATGGATGGATGGATACATAAATGGGTGGATGGATACATGGATACATGGATGGATGGATGGACAGATGGACGGAAACATGAATGAATGGATGGATGGATGGATGGATGGATACATGAATGGGTGAATGGATGGCTGGATGGCTACATCATATGCTACATGCTACATATTGGAGAAACAGTGAAGAACAAGTCACCCTCAGAAGGGACCCTTGGGTTGGACTCTGAAGCATAAGGCAGCATTCTGTCGAGTGCTGGAGTCAGGAATAAGCAGAGAGTTAGAGGATGGCCAAGGGGTGGTGGGGCTGGAACCTCAGGGTGTCTGTGGGAGGCCACAATCTTCATCCTAAGAAGCCTGGGGGTCACCTATTTGAACCAAGGGAAGCTTTGCCAGGAAGCCCAAGGTGGACTGGGATCTCTGAGAAATGGGCCATAACCAGCCCCACCTCCTGACCCCCAGGCCTCCGCACAGCTCCCACTCGCTTCCTTTGTAGCACTACAGCCACTTGCAAGGTTCATGCTCACTTATTTGCTCCCTAGTTTTCTGTCGTCCCTGGTGAGGCTGCTGTCAACTCCAAGCACAGGGCCTGGGGCAGAGGTCCCCAGGAAGACCTTGCTGGGTAAAGTGCCCAAAATGGGGACAGCTGGCAGAGGGGTTTTCTCCAGCACCCCCACCATCTGTGTGAGACTCTCCCTGTTCCTGTCCTGAGGCCAAACTCTTGGCTGTGGACTGAGGTTACTTACCCAGAGGTAGCCTTGTGGAAGGGAGGTGCTCACCGCAGAGAAGCCCAGCAGGGGACAGCTGACAGGACTGTGGACCAGAGCCCCAAGCTGTGGAGACAGAGATGGCACAGGTGGGGTTAAGTGTGAAGGTACCCGAGGGGCCAAAGTTGGGCTGCAGAACCTTTGTCCAAACTACCTGCAGGGGTCGGAGATCTTTAAGTCTGCAGATCCCTGGGCCCCATGCAGGCCCCAAATGAGAATCCCTGAGGATGGGCCAGGAAGTGACAGGTTTCACAGGCTCTGGGAAGCTTCTATGCACTTGCATTGGACCATTGCTCTCCTAGAACCTTCTGGCTGGAGGGGCCTAATGATTCTCTGGGGCCCCTAAGGAGCTTTCAAACTGACCAGCTTCCAGTTAAGATTTGTTGAAAACCACTAGCACGCACCCATCCTCCTTTACTTTACAGATGGGGACAATGTGGTCCAAAGGGGACACAAGATTGCCCAAGGCCGCAGGGAAGGTGAGTGACAGGGCCTGTGCCCACCTCCCTCCTTGGCCCTCCTGCAGCCTCCAGAGCAGCACAATGGAGGGGTGACCCCGGAGCCACTCTGTGGGGAGCCGCCAGGACAGAGGGCTGGGAGGCTGGTGCAGCCTCCCACGGGGGCTGGGGTCCATCTGCCACAAGCCATCCCTGACAGCGACCTGACTCCTCCTGCAACTGCCTCCCCCAAATCCATGCCAGGTGGCTTTCTGGGGCGTGTCCTGAGCTAGGCCCTGCCCATCTGGCCAGGACAGCAATGCGGGAGATGGCCGGGGAAGGAGGCAGAGTGGGGACAGCTCCGATGGGCCCCTCTGGGGAAACACGGACCCTTTGCCAAGCCGGTGCTGCCCTCTGCTGGCGCTGAAGGCCCAGGCCTGCAGGAAGCTTCTAACAATTTCCACTGGCCATGGGTGAGGGGGCCCAAATAGGTCACCTCCTGCAGGCCCCCACTTAGGTGTCAGCGGCCTTGAAATTCGGGCAAGGGGGGCGGGGGGCATGACTGGCTCCGGAGTCACAGAGTAAGTCTGCGTCAGCGTGACGACAGGAATTCCATTTCAACTTTCGGCCCAGGGTCTCTTCCGGGTTGAATTCTACCCAGAGGCCATGCTGGAGACCTTGGGGTCCCCCCTCTGCCCAGCTGGCTGGCTGCCTCCTGGGCACCCCAGGACCCTGCTCCCCATAATCCTGTTCCTTGACCACATGAGCTGGGGCCCCAGCCTTTCTGCCAGGCTGCGCCTGCGCCTGCGCTCCCGGGTGGGGAAGGGGAACCGAAGCCCTGGTTCCCATGGCAACTCCAGTGGGCCCTGATGTCAACAGCTAAAACTCAAATGGCTCCTGGACCCAGAAGTGCCATTTGTGCCAGGAAGCTGACTCCCCCACATCCACATGCCCTCGCATTACAGAGGGAGGGACGTGTCACAAGTGTCACAAGGCTGGTGCAAAGAGCGGGCTTTGGAGGCAGCTCAGCAGCCACCAGCTGGGGGACCTGCTGGTCATGGTCATGGGGATAGAGACAGTGTCTGTAAAGCACTTGGCACAGGGGTGGGCACCCCAAAGTGGAATATTCTAGCACTTTACCTGCAGTAGCTCACTTGACGCAGCAGTGTGAGGAGAGGGGCTATTACTGATAAGGTGTGACAGAGTCAGGAGACAGGGTGACACCCAGGACAGAAGCCATTCAGCCTGCATGCGGCTGCAGATCATCTGTGGGTTTCAGATATAGCACCCCCCGCCAATCCCACTCCACCCCCATGCTCGCCCTCCCACTCCCCAAGGTGCTTGCATATTAAAGCACCCCAGAGCAGGCAGGCCACACCCCTTCCCCAAGCTCCTGTCCCCAGGCAGGCCTCTTGGCCGGACCTCACCCCACCAGGGAGATGGGTCTGGGATTCACCCACGGTTCCCTCGGCTTTCACACGGGGGAGGAGTGTTCCACAGCAGGCGTGGGGGGCTTGGAAGGGCTGTGGGGGATCCCAGCTGCACCTCCCAGCCCTGAGAGCCCCAAACGAAGAGCTGGGTGCTCTTTTCCCCCAGCTATGAAATAGCAGGTGACACCACATCTGGAGGTGTGGACTGTGTGTGACTCCAGCACCGAGAGGGTAGTGGGGGCTGACCTATCAGGGCACCACCTAAGTCCTGTAGCCCCAAGAGGCCCAAGGCGGAAGGGAGATGGAGACCACTCCCTAGCCCACCTGGTCAGCCTTCCCCACAGACACCCTAAGGCCAGGTGGGCCCCTGGCAGGTGGACCCTGAACAATCCCCATTCTGAGGACCTCAAGGCCTGGTGGGAAGGAGCTCAAAAGACTCAGCAGGCCTTTTGTCTCTCAGTAAGTAAGGACCAGCGCCTTACTTATGAACAGCCCTACAGACATGAACAGCCTCCTGGCCACCCCCGGAAATGTTTAGTGGGGAAACCCACGCCAGGGCACATGCCGCCTAAGCCCCGTGCAAGGCAGGAAGAGGCAGGATCTGGCTGGAGTCTGCGCAACTGGGCACGTGACTGCCCTGAATCCCCTTCTCTCAGCCTCAAGGACGCGCAGCCCCACCTCCGAGGACAGCTGGGGGGACTAGAGTGTGAACCCCTGTGAAATGGCACCTGGAACGGACCTGGCACATGGATACCTCATGGGAGGGCTTGCCATCATGCCGTCGAGATTGAAGATTTTAAGTATCACTGCTCCTGTTGCAATGGCCACTGCTTACTGAACACTGCCGACAGGCGCCAGGCGTGGTGCTGGGGGCCTGGTTGCTCTCCCACTGAGCCCCTAAATCAGGCTGTGGCACCAGGAACACCCCACTGCCACTGGTGCCACCTTCCAGGTGCACGAGCCAGACCTGGGCACAGCCTTTCTTCCCTCCGCCTTGGCCCCCACCTCATCTCTCGACATGGCTGCCCTACACCACCGCACTCCCCAACTGTGTCCCCATGTCCCCCACCCCTGCCGCACCAGGGCCAGGGCCAGGGTGAGGACAAGGGGGTGCACTCACCTCAGGTGGAAATCCTCAGGGGGTGTCAAAAACACTCGGACATCAAGAAAAACATTTTAATGCAACTTTTAAAAATCAAAATTAATGCCCCCAAAATGCATGATGAACAAATTACTAAGAGTTTAAATGAAGAACAGGACCTGACTCTGCCTCACCCTAATCCCTTATTCACAAAAACACCCCACGAAACAGCCAATCCAAGGTCACAATTTGCTGACTTGGAATTTTCAAACGTTGCATTAAAATATCACTTCTCCGGCTGGCTGGGATCATCGGCGCCCGAGGTAAGTGCCACCCTCGCCTCACGTGGTCCCAGCCTGGCCCCCAGCGGCACCTGCACCCTCACTGTCCTGCTTCATCTCAGCAGGGCCCCGCTAAGCTCTGTGCTGGCCTCTCAGTTTCAGTTCACACGCACAGACAGAAGGATCAGATGATCCTTCCAAAAATATAAATGCGACCATGCCAGTCCTCCGCTTGGAGCCATGCTTGGCGTTTCGTTGCTCTGAGGATAAAATCCCAACCTGGCCCAGCTCACCCATCCGCAGACTCACTGCCCAGCCTCTCCACCTGGCTCGCCGGTCACAGCCCCATGGCTGCCCTGACTGCACCTATGGGGGGTGGAGGGGCTCTGTGTTGCTTTGTCTGTTTGGAACATTCTTCCCCTGGGCCCTCGCAGGGTTGCATCCTTCTTGCCTTTCAAGTCTGTTTAAATGTCATGTCCTCTGACAGGCCCTCTCTGGCCCCATAACTATGTTTTGGCCTCATCTCTGCACATGTTATATCTGATTTATTTTCTTTATAACACACATAGCTCTTTCCTGTTTCCTTTTGTTTGCTGGGGCCTTTCCTGTCTCTCTCTAGAGTGAAAGCTACATGAAGGTATGTTGCATGGTTTGGTCACCACTATATTCTGTGTCCAGCACAGGGCCTGGCACATAGTAGGTGCTCAAAAATTATTTGCAGACAGCCAAAGGAACGGATGAAGGAATAAGCCAATGAATAAACCAACATCTCAAGGCTATGTTCTTTCAGCTACTTAGAGCTGCGGAAAGAACCTGCAGCCCCACCAACTTATGTCCTAGGATTTGTCCCTCTGGGCCCAGGGCCCAAGATCGCTCTCACCTCCCCAGAGCTTAGATGACCTTGCCTCCCTGGGAGGACGATGGGCAGCAGTTGCTCCAGACAAAGGAGTGCGGTTGGCCACGACACTGGGGACAGGTGACCAGTGGAAGTTAAGATCACAGGTGTTGGAATCAGACTGAGCAAGGTTACAATTCCTGGACCCATCCTGACTGGCTGTGTCATTTTCAGAAAGTCACGTCATCTGTCTGAGCCTTAGGTGGTCCTTACCTGTGAGATATACCTAGAAACAGCTACGTATAAGGCTCTCATAAATATTAAAACCAGAGAATGACGGCCGAGCAAAGGGTACACACACAGCAGGTGTCTGACGAATAGGAGGCCCAGTGGCTATGGGGTGTGACCCCCCATGCCGGGCCCACATCAAAGCCGGCTCCTGCCTGGCTCCAGCCCACAAAGTCTGGCACAGCCACTTGGACATATTCCGGCCTATCTTCTGGGCTGGAGTGATGCCATCAATAGATGAGGTCATTGCTACTTGTTAGCTCAAAATAATAGAATTTTCCATTCACTTGACCCAAAGAGGGCATCGACCCTCACATTTTGGGGAGAAATCTGACTCCTGGAGCCATAAAAAGGCTTGACCAGCTCCATCAATGAGCAGCTGGGGAGCTGGCTCTGGAACCGGGGTCCCTCCTGCTTTGGGCATGGCCTGGGAAGGCTGGTTCCCCCAGGACAGGTGGGCTCAGCAACATCTGCCCGGCTCACCTGGAGGCTGAGGCCCCGGGCGGAGAAGGCGGGGATGCAGCAGGCCAGCGTTGGGCACCAGAACGGGGCCTTGCTCTTCTTGTCCTCGTCCGGACATTGCCAGCCCGGTTGGTTCTCCTCTCCTACGGCAAAAGGAAGGAGCTGGGTGAACCTGGTCGGAGTCTGAGGACCAAGGGGCCAGCGAGCAGCAGGGAAACCCAGGGAGCCAGCGTGTCAGGGGGGCCTCAGCGGCCCAGCCTGCCCGGCAGCCACACACCCTCCAGCCCCACGCTCGCCCCTGTGAGGTGAAATCCGGCCCCACCCTGTGATCACGGCTGTGGGTCCCCAGCCAGGAGCCAGGACGCCTAAGGTTTGAGTCCCAGCTTGACCAGCCTTTGGCTTAGCAACCTTGCGCAAGTCACCCTGACACCCTGAGCCTCGATGTCTTCACCTATAAAATAAGGACAACAAATGCCTTCGTCCTGTGGTTGTTGTGAACATCCAGTGGAATAACGGACAGAAAGGGGTCTCAAGACGCGCTGAGATGCTGACTCAGCCCAGGCCCTAAAGCGGGAGATGGTCATAAACCAGCCAGCACGCAAGATGATTTTGGATTGTGATGACATATGTTCAGGCTGCTTTTCTACCTGTGATGATGATGGTGAAGTGGAAGTCTCTCCCTTGCTTCCTTAGAAGCTGTCCTAAAACCTCCAGGTCCCCCAGTCCAGCTGGGCAGAGAAGCCCCTCAGGACCTGCTACAAGCCCAGACTCTGGTCTCACATTTGAAGACCTCTGATCACTGGCTAAACTGTGCAGTGGCCCCTTCACATGGGTCTGTGCTCCCTCAACATGCTCCCACCCCCAAGAAGCCCTCCCTGACCACCCTGGCTGCAGGGGCCCCCTTCTCTCAGGGGGAAAGGCCTTGACCCTGTCTAATTTCTCCCATAGCCTTCACCACAATCTAATATCATTGTGTCTACTTCCTGTTTGTAACCCATTTCCATGTGTCTCTAGAACGTAAGCTCAGGGCGGAAGGATCTGGCATATCTCATTCGTTACTTCTCCCTGGCACCCAGCAGGCTGCCTGCATGGTGAGTGCTCAGCAAACATGGGTTAAAGGAATGAAGAAAAGGAGTGAGTGAGTGAGTGGGTGAGTCAACCTCCATCTCTTCCAAAGAGTTTTCCCTAATAAGGAGTCCACAAGGTGGCATGGCACTCCATATGACAACTGCCTTCCCAGGACCCAAACAGCAGGGGTGTGGCGCAGCTGAAGCACACCTACTGTGTGTCCATGCATCAGGCTCCCACTGAGTGCTACCTGTGTCCCATGGCTTTGTTTTCACAATAACCGAGCACAGTCAGGTAATACTCTTCCCTTTTAGGGATGATGAGACCGACGTCATCCTAGAAGGCCAAGCCCAGCTGGGGACCAAGGTCTGTCTGACTCAAAGCCAAGGTTCTTTGTATTAAACCAGGCCCCTACTGACAGCCATGGGTGTCACTGACCCTGGACGTGGTGACACTGGACAACAAGGAGGTGCCAGAGATGCTGGGACACCCCAAGCGAGAGCAGGCATTTAACAGTGACGAGCTGAGGGGAGTGGGGAGCTTTGGAGATGGGAGGAGAGAGGAGAGATCATGGACTGAACTGTTGTGAGGGTGGTCTCCCCAGCAGGCACTGGGGAGCTGTCATCAGCGAAGGGGCAACCAGGTAACGTCAACAAAGGACATGAAGTTTGAGCTGCACAAGATGACTAAGCCCTAGACAGCACAATGCCTATAGCTAGCGACTCTATTATGCACTTAAAATGTGCTGAGAAGGTAGATAATACATTCATGGTTCTTGTCACAACAAAACAACAGATAAGTAGGCAGAAGGGAATTTTTGGAAGGAATGGATTTATGACCTAGACCGTGGTGATGGGCTCATGGGTACAACTAACCCCTAAACTCGTCGAGTTGTATGCATTAAATACGCACACTTTCTGTATTTCAATCACACCTCAGTGAAGTGGCTTTTTTAAAAATGCCATTGCTACCAGAGAAAGGCAGCACCTGAAGGTCAGTCACAGCAAAAGGAGATGGAATGAGGTGGCAGGTGTGGATGTTCTGTGAGGGGTTAAAGACGTTGGCAAAAGTCAGGCACTGCTCCTTGGGCACCCGCGTTGACAGAGGCTCCAGTGTCTGCCCAGCACGGGCTCCCAGACGTGGCTCACCCACGCCCTCAGTCTAGTCGGTGGTCGCCAAACAGGCCCTGGAAACCAAGTCACATCAAACCTGGTTCCTTCCACTGAGGAGGAGAGCCACCAAGGAAAGGGCAGTCGTGTCACAGGACGGGCACCTCCACATGTACCACGTGTCACAGCTTACAAAGCTGCCCCACACAATGTCTCATTTCAACCACGTGGCCACAGGGGGAGGTCAGTATTTCCACCCTCTGTTCAACCCTAGGCAAACAGGCTGAGGGCAGTCAAAGGCAGGGCCCAGCCTGCCATGCAGGGTGATCACCGATACAGCCCACAAACCTGTGGGGCAGCAGGAATAAAGATATTCCTGAGATCTGCGTGTACCCCTACTCTGGAGGAGCCGACAGTCACACAGACGCTCACCTAGACTAGGCAGGATCCCACCCAGCAAAGCACCTGAATCCCCAGCCCCCCAACCAGCCAGGCAACTGCCTGGAGCTCAGTCCATGAACACAACTGCCCCCAATCACTGCACCACCCTGGGCTCCACCCCTCTCCCTGCCCCTGTGCCTGTCCCCACCCCACCCCTACCCCCCGCCACACCCGCAGCCCATCAAGTGCTGGCAATTTATTAGTATGTATTTCTGTAATGATCTGACCTTCTCCTTCCAGATGGTGCCTTCCCTGCCTGCGCCTGGGAACGTTAAAAGAAAATGGAGCTGGGGCTGCCCATCTGCCATTGCCATTGTCCCTGTCACAAAACCGGAGTGGCTGGGACCAAATTAGAAGGCTGTGGCTGCTGAAAATTGAAGGCCCACTTGGGATAAGTGACATTAAGAACTGGCGCTGACGGCCAAGCTGTGATTTCCAAATGACATTAAGTGGGGGCTTATTTAGTACCCAGCTCTGCAGCACCCACTGAACACAAAAGTGCTTGCAGGGCAGCGGAGGCCGCTCAGGGCTGGGGACCCTGTTCCCTCCCGCTGCCCCACCTCCCACCCCCGAGCCCGCAGGACAACCCTGCAGGCTGCCTGGCAGATCCCGACTCAGCTGCTAGCTCAGTGAGGCACTGACAGGGACCTGACCCCTCTGAGACTGTTGCCCCATCAGGAAAATGGGGGAATAATTCCAGCCACTTGGGGCTGTTGTGAGCATTGGAAAGAATGGATGTAGCACCTGGATACCCCTGGCACTCATAGCAGGTCCAGTACTACCAGCACCCGCTGCGCCCATTGTCCTGGAGGGTAAGGGCGTTGCCCATTGCTATGCAGTAGTATTAGGTGATGCCCACAGGGGTCCCCCACCAGCACCGCTGGCCTGCCCTGCTTCTCCAGCCCTGACCTGCCTCCCCAGCACCTCCTGGTTCAGCCCCAAGGTGGAACCTCCTGTCACTCTGCCCCTAGGACAGCCAACGCGCCCTGCTCTACCTTCCCTCCCCACTTCCCAACACGGATGTCAGGGTTGGCAGGGCCCAGTGGAGTCTTCCCCTAAAGCCCCTCCTCTGCAGACACTAGCTTTCCGGGAGGCCAGGTAGGTGGTCCCCAGGGTAAAACCCAAGTCATGTCCCAAAGCCACCTCAGCCCCCGCCTAGGGGCAGACCCACTACTTGCGGTGGGGGCCTGGCCAAGTCCCGAGTCAGGGGTGGTTGAGGGTTCGGGGATGGGGGGGTTAGAGTAGAACACTCCCAGCAGGCACCGGGGATGTGCTCAGACCTCCGACCTGGACCCATTGCAAGGAGGAGCATGGTGTTACTGAGGGCTGGAAAACCAACCAAGTCAGAGGTAGCGAGGGAGGCCCGCCGGGGTTGAGCCTTTGAGAAACCACCCTGTGAGCGTGGGATCAGCCCTCGCTTGGCCTCCCCTGCCCATGGGCTCTGGGGGGTTAGAAACAGGGAGCTGTGGTGGGAGAGGGTCCAGGGGTCCAGGAGCCAGGGGTGCTGAGCTTTAAGAACTGCGGGTGGGGGAGACACAGGAAGGGAGCACCAGAAACCCCAACCTCACCTCTTTCTTCTCTAGCACCTTCCACCAGCAGCCCCTTTCTGGAGCCCATACAAATGGGAAACTAATCAGCAGAGAGGTGGGAGGTTACCCCAGCCCAGTGCCGCACTATATCACGTGTGACCTTAGGCTGTGGGATGCAGGCCCTCTGATGCTAGGGGTTCCTCCCACGTGCCAGGTGCTGGCCATCCCAGACACCCTCCACGCACGTCTCCCTGTATGCTCACTGCGGACCCACGCTGGGCTCTAGCCTCTTCCCCATTTTCTGATGGTAAATCCAAGGCATCTAGAAGTTATACCATTTGACTGAGAGCACGGAGCTGGTAAGTAAGTGACAGAAGCTGACCCCAGGCCATCTGGCTCCACTTCATGAAGTGCTAAGATCCCAAAACACAGCGGGGAAGGGGCCCCAGAAAGCCTCCCTTTCCCAGAGCCACACAGCATAGTGTGGCCATGATGGGATGTGAACTGGGTCCCCAGGTTCCCTGGGGCCCCCGCCAGATCCCAGGCACCCCCAGTCCTGCCCGCTCCTCTCTCAATCTTTAGTGGATTATGATCTCAGAACTGTAACCAGAGAAAGAGTAAGATATAGGAAAACAAAGGAACAACATCCTTTATGAATACATTTTTTAAATATATTCTAACGGGCTCATATTATTTTCCCCTCCCCACCAGGCACTACGGATGAAAAACAAACTGGCAAAATAGAAGAAACGAATTATTCAGACCCCAGGGAGACCCAGGCACTCAATAAGGTTTCAAATGACTGTCGTTCCAATTAAACTTTTTGCTGTGGTGAAACCGTGCAGAGAAAAGGGCAGCTGTGCTTCACAGGCAGCTGAGAGCCGAGATGCCACGTCCGTCACCTCCTCTCCCTCCAACGCCAAGTCCACTCCGCAGAGCGTCTGGGGTTCAAACTGGAGGTTCCTCTGCCTTTAGAGCAGGTGCGCAATCAGGACGTAGGCACCTGCCCATGTCGCAACTGCTGCACGGGCAGGTGTCCCCGCAGGGGGGCAGCTGACTTAGCCTTTCCTCTGGCCAGAATTCCCGTAGTCCTCCTCGAGGGCAGGGACAGTCTCTGCTTCAAATCCTTCCTCCACCCCCTGGTCACCAAGACTTATCCAGCGGAGGCCTGGGCGACATCGGCACCAGGTCCGAGAAGAGGTTGGATGAGCATAAGCCTCTGATCCTGGCTCCCCTCACGCCCCAACCTCCCCTCACTTTCCGCCCTGACCTCCACATGCCCTCTGTGCTCAATGTCAGAACGCCACTTAAATAGAAGCCGGCCCCTTCCACCATCAGGCTATCAGCACTGCAACTAACTGCCCCCCAAACAAACTCCATGCACCTCGCCCTGGCGTTCTTGAAAACCTGCCCCCACCTCCACCTGCCCCCAGCTCTGGCTGCCTCAGGACCTTTGCACTCACTGTTTTCAAGCTGGGATCATCTTCCCCAAAGCTGTGTGTGGCTCCAGATGTCACCTCCTCAGACACCCTCCATGACAGCACTCTCAACCCCCAGGGTTGGTGGCAGCTGTGTCAACCATCTCTATGTCCCTCGCAACACACCCCTCCCTGTGGATTTGCACTACATGTCTAGTCTGCATGCCCCTCCTAAATTGTGAGTTCTGTGAGAACAGGGATCTTTCTGTGTTTGCCATTGCTCTCTTCCCATCTGCCTAAAGTTACTGTAGAGACTCAATAAATAGCTTTTTAATGTCAAAAGCTTCTTTCCATAAATATCTCAGAACCTATTGGAAATGTATACTTATCTGTAAAAAGAACACAGGCCTGGCCGGTGGCACAGTGGATAAGGTGCTAGCCTGGGACCCCAAAGGTCGCTGGTTCGATTCCCAGCCAGGGCACATAACTAGGTTGCAAGCCAGGTCTCCAGCCAGGTCCGTGGCTGGAGGCAGGTGAAAGGCAACCACACACAGATGTCTCTCTCTCTCCCTCTCTGCCTCTCTCCCTTCCCCTCTCTCTAAAAATAATAAATAAAATCTTTAAAAATATATAGAAAAGAAAAGAAAAAGAAAATCAGTTTCATCTAACCAGCATCACTTCTTGGTAACAGCTTTGTTGATCTATAACTCAGCTTCCATAAAAACCACCCTTTTCAAGTGTACTATTCCCTGGTTTCTAGTATATTAAGAATTGGGCAACCATCACTCCAAAATTGAGAACATTTTTATCACTCCCATAAAAAAAAAAAATCCTTAGCAATCACTCCATTTTCCCCTCCCCCAGGTCCCTGAAAACTGCTAATTTACCTTCTGTCAATTCCTACTGTCTTACAGATGGGGAAACTGAGGCTTGGAGAGTGGAAGTGACTTGTCCAAGGTCACTAGCAGTCTCAGGACTCAGAACCATGGCTCTAGCTGTTTCTCCACCACCTCCCCTCAAATCGGGAGTCTCTTTCCCCATGAGCCTAGATGCCCCGCAAGCCCACATAGGTACACACACCAAAACCCTGCTCTTCCAAGCCTGCCTTCTGGGGTGCTCCCTTTACTTACGGAGTCCAATCTTGGCCAAGTGCAGCCTGTTGACCCAGGAGATCTTGCTCAGGGGGTTGGGGGTGATGAAGACCACCATGAAGCTGATGGGGCGGCCGGACCTTCGGTGAGAAGAGCAGGGAGTGTGAGTGCTGAGGACGAGGGTATGGTTCCCGCTGGGCAAGCAGCCAGCTCTTCCCTCAACCCACGTGCCCTGGAGATAGAGTGGGGTCTGCACACAGCATCCTTGTGTCGCCTGCCCGCAAAGCCTCAGTCCCCCGGGGCCCTACACCGACCGTGCCCCAGGAGGAAGGCACCTCCCCCAGAGTGGCCAGGCCACACTCCAGCCCTCCCCAGGTGCCTCGGCCTCTGCCAGGAGGAGCAAGTCTCACTCTGGTCTGGGCCCAGTATGTGACACGGGGCAGTTGTCTGGCAAGTGTTTGCCAAAGGTCCACATGAATGAATAGAGATGAATGAACGGGGTTACACCCAGGCTTGGGGCAACTGGAGATCACGATCGTCACCACACTGTCATCTCATCTTGAAGCACTGGGGACCCCGCAGTGCTCTGTGGGATGTACACCCCACCATGGGCCATCCCAGCCTCCAGGAGGTAAGCAGGACCAGTGTCACTGACCCTCAATGGCTCATGGGCAGAAAGGGGCATAGAAAAGGGAAAGGAGGCCACTCAGAAAGATGGTGACAGATCTGGTTAGAGCTCCAAGTTGCTGACTCTCAGCCTCACGTCCTGAGCCTGGCATCCTGGGCTCAAGCCCTGCCTCAAGCAACCATGCTCCAATATTCCCTTCCCTGTCCCTACTTTGCTTGTAACATTCTGTTCCCCATCGTCCCCCACCCAGGAGGTGAAAACCTGAGTTCTGAGCCCCTCGCTGTGCCATCCTAGGCTTCATAGTCAGAACTCTGGGAACCCAGCTCTACCTCTTACTATATGGTCCTAGGCCTGTCACGTGACTCTCTGAGCCTCACTTTCCTCATCTGTAAAACGGGGTAATAACACCCACCTCACTGAGCTTCGGGAGCACCGACAGACACCCTTCCTGATCTCTGCCAGGCTGTCATCCAGCCCACAGACAGCGGCTGAGGGGGTCCTGAGCACAAGTTGCGGTGGGGGTATTCCGGGACAGGGCGGGACAGGAGGGGCCACGACAGGTGACCCAGGGCCTGGTCCCAGGGGACTGCACAGTCTGATGTAAGTGGAACCAGCCAACGGTGTCCGTGTGCCCTAGCAGAGGACAGGTTTACCCCAGGTATAGAAAGGTGCTACTTTTTTCCTCCAGCCCCTCAGTCGTTTGTTCCACTAGGAGCACCTGCTCTGGGTGTGGCCCACAGTGCGTGCGCTACCACTCCCATCACAGCAACACTAACACACGAGCACCCCAGGGCCCCTGCCACGCCCCCACTTCGGTGCAGGCACCACACTCCCCCTCTCACTTGTCAGGTTTCCCGGGAAGCAGGAGCCTGAGGCGGCACTTGTTGGCCGAGTGGATCTCCTCTTCCTTCACCCGCATCAGCCGCTGCAGGGCCAGGCACCAGTCTTGAGCCACAGTCATGTTCAGGTTCTAGGGTGGAGAAGGCGAAAGCAGTCACCACACAGCCCATGAGCTCCCCCAAAGCCACACCAGATCCTACAGCAGTCGGGGTGCCCCAGGGGAGAGAAACTGGGGAGGAATCATGGAGCGCAGCCTGGACACTCATTCCCGCCGCAGCAGGAGGCCGACTGCCCTGAGCTCTGGACTGCACAGCCCTCGCCTCAGTTCAGACCCCACCTGGCACCTCTGCTCTGAGAGGGACACAGCCTCCTGGCCGGCCTCCTCTCCAGCCTGGGCAAGGCCAGGAAGGGGCAATAAGACTGACTGGCAACTGTGCGAAAACGACAAAATGCCCGGCAGCCAAGCCCCTGCAACCTGAACCAGGGGCCGCACCGCACACATCTAGGTAGCAACAGGGGGCAAAATCACTCCTGCTTGTGGAAACTCAGGGCCAACGCCACCTCCGGAGACTAGGCCAGGAGACTAGCCCCCAGTCCTGCCCGCTGAGCCTGGGCACTGCCCACAGGAAGGAGGCTGGAGCCCTGAGGGCAGGCTGCGTACCTGGTAGGTGCCGTGCAGCGTACTGACGAGGAGGGTAATCTGCTCCA
Source organism: Noctilio leporinus (assembly GCA_004026585.1). NCBI lineage: Eukaryota > Metazoa > Chordata > Mammalia > Chiroptera > Noctilionidae > Noctilio > Noctilio leporinus. The sequence continues at coordinate 137,412 of PVIW01000253.1, forward strand.
CCACGGCCAGGTCCTTCTGCAGGTCCTGCAGCTCCTGGAAGAGTCGCGGGGGACCGAAGTACACCTTATCTGACAGAAAGAGACCCAACCCAGCCTCAGGAGTGGGAAGATGCTAATGAGGACCCCCCACATCCACTCACTGCAAAATAGAAGAGCTGTGGCCCTGGGGATATGGCACCAGAGACACAGAAGGAAACATTACCGGGCTCTTGTCTACTGGGGGACACAGATCCAATCACAGGTAAAGTCTAGCACCTGCAATCCAGGACAAACTCAATCTGGTTTCCTGGTCAAAGGAAACTAGAACACTGAGACCAGCTGTGCTTGCAAGAGATGAGGAGCCTTCACGGAGCCAGAAGAGTGGTGGGCACAGCCAAAAAGTAGAGCAGCATGTGCAAAGGCACTGTGGCTTGGGAAAGCCCACGAACAGCAAGTTGTTCAAAAACATCCCAAGGACCTACTATGTGCCAGGTTCTATTCCAGGTATTAAAGAGGCTGCTGTGAACAAGACTGATAGAGGGTCCCCCCTCTTTTGGAGCTTGTGACCTGGGGGAAGGGGAAGAAGTGTAGGGAAGAGGTCAACTAAAAGCACAAGCGGAGGGAGATACTGAGAATGATATCAGCAATTGGACAGTGGGGGTTGGGAGGCGTTAAGGATGTCCAGGTCTCCGCCGATGATACAAGTGGAGTGCTGGCACCATGGGGGATGGGCAGCAAGAGACAGAACAGGGGTCCAGCAGGGCTGGAAGGGGAAGTCCTTGAGCACCACGCTAGGAGATCTGGGCTGTGTTCTCCTGGTCATCGTTTCTCAAGCTGCGACCTTATGGAATCCCGGGGAGAGGAGTTATTTTGGGTTGTCATTTAGATGATTATCTAAAAAAACAGATGAACCCCCTGAGTCACCTGGATATAGTGACTTTAAAGTCATGTTCTGCCTCATGGAGTCAGATGTCCGTGGGCTTTGGTACTGAGCAGGGCAACTTGAAGGGTCATCAATAAGGACCAAGGAGCAAAGTGGACAGGCGAGGCAAGTGACAATTCATACCGCAAAAAGGACAAGACAGGCTGTGCAGGGACCCCAGTGGGTAAGCTGGCGGGGCGCCCTGGGCTATGGGGCCAGACTCAAGAGACCCTGCCCCCCAGGGGAGGCCACATGCACATGGTGAGCAGTTTGGTTCCGGCAGAACAACATCACCCGTCCCAAGAAATTAATGCTGTTCATTTGAATGTTATTGTTTCATAGCTTCATTTTGATCCCATTTGTGATTTTTGCTTTGGTTTTATGGTTGTTCAAGGGGTATGAGCATAAGGCGTCTATTATACCTAGTCTTGTATTTGCACACATTTGAATAACAATAAAAAAAAAATCATTCGCAGACAACTGGGGTTCAACAAGAATTTCTTTCTTCCCCCGTGAAGGGAGTCTGGCAGCACATTACTCTCATTTCAGACAAAAATGGTCACTGAAGGCGGGTCCCCAACTGAGGGCAGAGCGGCTGGGGCAGTGGAGTAACGCTTGGGCCGAAGGAGGCTCCAGAACCCTCCCTGGTCCTTCCAGCCTGACGGCCCAGGGGAAAGAGATGCAGCCCCCAGATGTGGGCACAGCTGTTGGGCTCGGCCCTCCAAGGGTGCGAGTGAGTGATGCAATCCCCTCCATTTCCAGATTGCCCAGAGCCCTGTGAGGCAACTCCAGGGTCAGCTGATGGCCAGAGCCCCAAGGCCGAGCCCCAGCCTGCATGGTGGGGAGAGAGTACAGCCACGTGCCTTCCGGCTAACACTCCTCTCTGCTGGCCCTTGGTTCAGCAGCCTTCATTCATTCAACAAACTTTTGGTACCCCACCTGGAACCAGCTCCAGGCAGGGCGCCTTGAGAGCACTGGGGAGAGTCAGGAAGGACCTGGTCCAGTCTAAAGGAATTAGAGAAGGCTTCCTGAGGAAGGAGGAGCAAGGGCAAGTAGACAGAAACAAAACAGCAGGAGCAGGCCCTGGCGCAGGAGGAAACACCCCTGCCCCTACCAGCAACCAGGAGACCCGTGTGGCCACGCCTGGGGGCGCAGGGGTGGAGTGGGCTGAGGAAGGGCAGCGGGCACCTTCAGGAGGGGCGCACGGCCTGAGTTAGGACCCAGGGGAGCCACAGTGATACACACATATCTGATCTGCATTTTGAAGAGGGGTACAGGGTGGACAGGAAAGGGGCAAAGGCAGAAGGCAGGACACAGTCAGACAACTACTATAGCAGCACTGAGCAAGGTGGTCTCTATGGAGACAGAGAGAGAGATGCATGACAAAGAGGCCAATGAGTGTCACGCCCAGGGTGACATTCTCCTCAGTTTCAGAGTCTAAGGGGATGGCCAAGACAGGGGAAGGAGACCCAGGCAATGCCAGCCAGCCCTGAGCCTGGTCGCTGAGGGGACAGGGGACAGGATGATTGTCATGGGGACCTTGTAACAGAGCAGCCAACCCCAAATTCCCCACAGCCCACGGTTTGGGGGATGGGAAAGGAGATAATTCGGCTTTTAAGGCACTTTGCATATCTATGGCAGGCTGATCAATAGAGCTGGTAAAGGGACAGATATACTGTTTAACATACTTTGCATATCAAGGACAAGGAGGGAGCTGAGCCTGTCCTGTAGAGGGAGCAGTAAGGAAAGGCGCCAACCATAAGGAAGGGGGCCAGGCTGTTGGAAAGGATGAAGAAGGACTCCACCCTCTGCCAAGAGAAAGCAGGAAGGAAGGAGCCTGTCAGAGGGGCGTGATGGCGGCAGGCTGCGGCAGCCCTGTGAGAAGCGGCCGCGCAGCGTGCGCTCAGGACCAGGCCCTGTGGCCTGGGCTGGCAGGAGAGCAGGCCTGCAGCTGCTCTGTCCTGGCCTCTGCGGCTGACTCTGAAGCCACCAAGGACTCTGCCTTGCAGACCCCAACTCTATCTGGACTCTTGGAACTCAGGACATAAGGGTCAGATACTCTCTTAGGACTTACACCTTTCCTGGACTTCACCTGGAACCAGTGTTAACATGGCACATGATTTTCTGGACTACCAAACAAAGCCTAAAGGCAATGTACCCCAAATTCTAAGCCGACAGATAAGGGATGGAGAACTACAGGGCTTGGGCTCGGTGTATAGCCTTTTGGGAAGCAAGGGAAGTGCTAGGTCTTGGGGGGAACAGGGCTCTGAGAAGCAGTGCTCCCAGCACCCCCAAGGTTAGAATATTGTAAATAAAGACCCGTTTTTCTCAACACCCATTGTTGGGTCTTACACCAAGGCGCCCCATGACCAGTCCCTTTGCTTGATAACACCCTCACTGTCCAGAGGGGTAAACTGAAGCACAGAGAGGGGGTGACCACTGCCCACGTCACACAGGGAGGGAGGCGGTGGCCAGGCAGGGACTGGAAGTCACACTTTCTAACTCGAAAGTCATCGCCTGTGCGTGTACACGCTGGTGCATGAGAGCACGTGGGGCAGGCGCGGGCCAGCAGCACCGTCCAGGGTGAGGCTCAGAGGTGTGACTGCAGGCTGTGCGTGCGCGCGTGCAAGTTGGTCACGGGTCTGTATTTGTGCATGGTGGGGGCTGCAGACCAGCAAGAGTCTCTGGGCCAAGCAGCCCACTGGCCTGGGGGTCCACAAACGGGCACCCAAGCCTGGGCAGCTGCTCCCCAGGGAACAGCCCGGCGGGTACTTACTCTGAGCCTGGCCCGAGGTGGAGGCCTTCTTGGCGCCTGCGTGCTGGATGAGCACGTTGTCCTTGTCGTAGGAGCCGCCCTCCTGGCCCGCCTCCACCACCTGCACCTGGGGCAGTGCCGTGTTCCACTTCACCACGTACTTGGGCCCCAGGGGCACCAGGCTGCTGATCTCCAGCTGGCCCCTAGGGACAAAGACAGCGGGGCCTGTAGAACTCCCAGCCCCGCAGCCCCAGGGCCAGCCCAGAGCACCGCCTCTCAGCACACCAGCGCAGCCAGGCACGCAGCCCAAGCACAACACCTCAGGCCAAACCCAAGCGGGCAGGGCAGGGGCTGTCTACCAGGCAAAAGCACCAGGCACCCAGGGCCCAGCCCCAGATCCAGAACCGCATTCCTCTCTAGTGCCCCCCAAGCCCTTACCTGTGGTTGGCAGGCCTGAGGAAAAAGACAAGGAGGGAAAGGCCATTACCATCACCAAGTGATTTCTATGGGGGATGAGACTTCAGGGTACCGGCCCTGGGGATGGGCCAGATGTGGGCCGAGGGGACCACACAGAGGGCCTTCTGTCACTGTTCCCACAAAGGTCCTGCTAAGGAGTTTGTATTATTCCGCACGAGGATACTGGTGCTCAGGCAGGTCGCATGACTCATCCAAAATCACCCAAACTGACCCCCCCAAAGTGGGCCACCAGCATCCCCGTCTCACTTTCACACCATGCTCGGTGGGTAGAGAGGCTGGGGGTCAGATATGGTGCCTAGGACATCAATGGGACTTAAAATTACGGTGCACGAGAGCACGAATGACTGAGCGATCTGGGACAGGGGCTTCCTTGCTGGAGTCCCCTGCCAGGGCTGGGTCTTGTTCAGACATGTGAACTGGCACAAAGTAAGGGCTCAATCAACATTTGACGGAGTCCCCGGGTATCCCCCTGCTTGCTCCCTTCAAGGGCAGTCAACCCCCAGCTCTGCACCGCCATGGCAATGGCCATGGGCGGCCATGCACGGCGACCCCAGGTACGGAGTCCACGCCAGGCTCCACGGGCACCCAACCCCACGTTGTTCCAGGCTGGGGTGGGAGAGTCAGGCTGCGATGAACATCCAGCTATGGGTGGCTGCTTTCCCTCTTGGATCTCGGTTACTGTGGCCACGTTGTGATGTTTTTTAAAGTGACGTTAAAAACTGAGAGCAGCAATTTTCCTGCACAAGTGGGTAAGGGCCTGGCTGGTAAGGTGCCAGGGCCAAGCAAGGGATGCAGGTGAGTGAACCAGCCGATGGGGACGATGGGGTGGTGAAGAACGGCAGAGCGAGAGCCCCCTTAGAGGGGTCATGTGACCCAGCTCCAGGGCTGTGTGGCCCTGGGCAACGTGGGCCCAGAATGTGAAATCTTCACATTTTCAAGAAAAGTTAAATGCCTGTCTTCGTGTGAATTCCATGTGAGTCAAACAGGATTTCTGGAGGCCTAATGCAACCCATGGGATACCTGTCTACAGACTCTGGTCTTAAGATTCACCCTCCTCCATCCAGGGCTCCAACCCTTTCGGGCAGCCCAGCTCTGGGCATTTCTACAACCTCTGACCCAGAGCAGGAAACCAGGTTCCTGCGGAAGAAGATGCTCTGGCCGGTGAAGAGAAAGGCGCAAATTCGTGCTGAGAGATACCGAGACGTAGCCCGAGGGAAAGCTACGTGAACCACGGCAGCTGGGATTCGGGCTGGATACAAAGAACACTCTCTTGCACTTCTAAGTGGTCAAAACTCAGGAGGCTGGTCAGGGACCAACTGCAAAGTTCCAGAACAGACCACACTGTACGATGGACAGCCGTCTGCCCAAGGCCCCCAGTGACATCTCCTAGGTGCTTCTTAGCTCTGGGGACCAGGCACAGAGCAGGCCGGGAGGGAAGAGAAAGGGAGCTGGTATATCGGAGACCACATTCATTGAGACCCTGCCCTAGAGAAGCCAGGCAAGGAACCGGGGACAGGACAGAAATGGGTCCCCAAGGAAGAGTGACAGCCCAGGCGGACTTACTTGAAGTTGATGTTGGCACAGACCAGCATGTCATTGAGCAGGAAGACCCTGCGCTCCTTGGACTTGATCAGCTGCCCGCGGTCCCCATATACAGTTTCTGTCAGTGTCTCACAGAGAAGCAGCTGCCTCTGGCCTGAGGTCAAGAGCTGGGGGAGGCAGACAGAGCAAGGTCAACACCAGCAAGCATGTAGGCTGTTATGCAGATGTCACCACGCCAAAGACCCAGAATTCTCCAGCTATGAGGACACTGAGGCTGGTAGAAGCAGAGGATAAGGCAGGGCCACGCCCTCCGCCTCTGGGAGGACCACATGCTAGGTCCCCTGACCACCCACCTTGCCCAGTGGCCAGCATCCTTCGCAGGTGAGCTGGCCACTATGGCCATCCTGTGTGACCAGCACTTCCAGGGACACAGGCTCTGGAGTCACCAGCTGTGAAGCTGCCTGGCAGGGCCCCACACTTCCTCTCTCAAGTAGGGTGACAACTTCTACCGCTCAAGTCACCAAGGTAATGCATGAGCCGACCTGGCCACATAACTCACCAAGCCCAGGGCGGGAAGAAAATGCAGCCTTCATTCAAAAGTTATTAAGAATTTCAAGAATGCAACAGCAGAGATTTAAATACAGTGTGGGGCCCTTCGAGCGCTGGCCCTGGGTAATGGTACATGTCACCCCAGAGAAACTGACCCAGCACATGGCACACGGTGGGCACTGCATAGACCACAGCCATCCCCGCTGCTGCCATCTGTGGCAGAGCTCACTGTGAAGAGGTGTGGCCTCACACAGGGAGAACACCTGGCCTGGAAGTTGGTCCTGTCCCTGGACCCGGGCCTGCTGAACTGCCTCGTCTGGCCTCGCTCCCTGGAAGGCTCCCGAGGGGGTGAGGCAGGCCAGCGGGTCAACAAGCGGCCCTCGGAGGCAGCCAAGGGCCTCTAAGGCTCAGGCATCTCAGCAGCATCTGCCAATCTCAGGCTGGACACTAAGAACCCCCTTCTGTCACGGCACCGCCATCCAACCTAGGGCCCCTCTGGGAAAACATCATTTTATTAATAGGGAAATTATAGAGTGGTGGGGAGCGGGGTGGTCAGCAAAAGTCATTCCCAAAACCCCCGACTCTGAAGATAAGAGTTATCCTTTCCTTCTTCCCCATCCTTGCTGGGAAAAGGGCAGGGTACCCCAAAACCTCTCTTGGAAGGAACACCTTGTCAATCTCTAAAGAACCACACATCTCATGTCAACAACATAAGTCCACGCAGCCCAGAACCCCACCGTGTGCCAGGCTCAGGGCTCAGCGCTAAATACTCTCCCTCTCCTCTGCTTGGTGCACCCCAGAGGCCACCCCCATCCCCAGAGGAGAAAACGGAGATTCTAGAGGTGATGTGACTCGTCAGCCCCCAGTGTGGATGCAGTGAGGCCATGTGCGCTGTCTGTCCCTCCAGCTCCTGGATGGGCCACAAGAGTAGTGGGAGACCCCACTGATCCTAGTACGAGAAAAAGGTTTGGGGTTCCTCAGGTTGCCCCCCACAACTGCTAACACCAGGCTCCTACAACCCACCACTTCTACCAAGAAGCTGGCTGACCACCGGCTCACAAAAACAAGACTAGGGCTCTGAGGACGACAGGCCCTCTGGAAGACTGCCAAGTGTGTCGTGACCCAAAACTTGGATGAGGAAAGTCCCTGGGCTCCGGACAACCATCTCCTTGCCTGTCAAGCAGATTGCATTTATTTAAAAACTCAGATATTGCACAAACATCCCCCGGAGGGTCCTGAGCAGGCACATTTTGAAATAGCCAAAAGGTTCCGTTTGGGGCACACCCAGTTTCGTTTCCGCTTTTCCCTGGTGGGGTGGCCAAGAGAAAATCACGGGCCTGGTCTCGGAAGTGGCTGAGACCGCCCAAGGGGCCCTGGGACGCCACCACCATTCCCTTCACAACATCCACACGTAGCAAACATGCCCCCACGCACTGGACAGGTACAGAAACAGGCTCAGAGCCTTCAGTTCTTTGCCCAAGGCCAGCAGCTTTCCCTCACCTCCAGCCAGTGACCACGGCTCCTACTGCCCCAGTCCCCATGGTGGGCAAAGCAGAAGGAATGGATGGCTCTGCCCAGAGTAGCTGCTACTCGGGGAAAGGGGCTTCCTTCTCTCAACCATCTCCCCGCTCCGCGGCTGCACACGTGTGTGAGCAGAGGTGGGAGAAGCGCTCCTGGCCACCGAAGAGGAGCTGACGGAAAGGACAGAAAAGATGCTGCCCAAGTGCAAACCATTCACTCTCAGCTCAGGTGGCCACGGCTGAGCTGAAGTCTTTTACTTGAGAGACATTCCAAACGTGTGTGTTACTGAGAGTGTCCTGCCAGAGGCGGGGAGGGGGCGAGGGACAGCCCCCGGCCTTCATGCCCACCTTGAGCAATCCTGCATGGGGACATGCCCCCAGGAGGGGGCTCTGTCTTCTACCCCATCTTTTTTCCCATCTCCTTCCTCCTGGACTGGCAAAGCAAACCCAGATGCCCAGGGGGCCTGCGGGCAGCCTTGCTGGGGGCTGAGGGGAGTGGGCAGCTGCCACTCCGGTGACCATGTCGGAAGGGAGGCCAGCAGGCCAGCTCTTCCAGTCCTTCAAGGGGATCCATGAGTCTGAATTTTACGGATATCTCTCCATTTTCAAATGCTGGCAATCCATTTTTTTCAAATCTACGGCAGGGGCCCCAAAACACACGTGCAGCCTGAATTTGGTCTGAGGTGGGAGAGTCTTAAGGTGTAGGCCCCCTGAAGCTTAGAACTGTAAGGGACCCTGCGGGTTGTCTTATCCCCGCCTGGCTTCGCAGGCCGTGGTAACGGTCAAAAATGGCAACGTAAGTTGGACAGCATCGTATCCTGTAAAGTGCGGTCCACGCAGAAAGGGCTGCTGTCTCCCTGGCAACCCTTCCTGTTCTCTATTAGAAAATTCCACCCACATGGCTAACCTCTCACTGGCCTTAGTCACTGGCCTTAGTTCTGCTTCCAGGCCCACAGAGCTGGAAGGCTCCCAGTTTCCCCACAGAAGATTTGAAAGCCTCCCTGGGACCCCATATGAAGTCCCCTTCCCAGTGTGCCCTGGGGCAGGGTCACCTCACCCTGAACCATCTGGGCAGGACTCCACCCTCTAATGAGTGAAAGACAGAGCCCAGGGTACAGATCCGGTCGGTTGCAGGCTGCCCACGTCACATGCCACTAGGGACACAGAGCACTGAAGTTTACCAACAGGTGACTCGAGCACATAGTATTTCTTACTTTACTATTGTGTTTTCATCCTCATCTGAGGCTATGTTGTTGATTTTTAGATACAGGGGAAGGGAGAAGAAGAGAGAAACATCGATGTCCCCTGAGTGGAGACCGAACCCAGGCGTGTGCCCTGACCAGGGTCAGAACTCAGCCTTTCCGTGCAGGGATGACTGTCCAACCAAGCCACCCAGCCAGCGCCCTGCCTTTGTATTTTAAAAACAGAGGACTCTACAGGTCCATTTGAAAGTTTTTCAAGATTTGGGGGGGGGGGGGGGACAGAATATTCCTTAGTTGCAACCCCAACACATAGCGTGGATTTTCCATCTTTCTCCTTCTTTAAAAATAGCACCGATAAAGACAACAGACACCTTATGTTAAGGGCTCTGGGCCTGCAGCTTTGCTGACTCCCTCATCTGCCCCCAGGGTCAGGCACCCTTGACTCTGCCTTTCGGCAGGAGCCAGTGAGGTTCAGAGAGGGTGCATGACTCCCCTGCGGCCACAAGTGAACACCAGCGGCAAAATGTGGATTCAAACCCACACTGGACTCCAAGGCCCCATTTTAAGCCCAATAGCCAGCTACTTGATAATTACATGGATGAACAAAATGAGTTTTTATCCTAAAGTAACATAAACAGTAATAAATGTGGGAGTCCTGTTGAGACAAGCCTCTAGGTAAGGTTGGTGGGTTCAGACAGAAGGAAGCCCCCCACCCTCCACCCCCGCCCCCCCAGAACACTGCCGCCTAGTGGTGGCCACCAAGCAGGTGGCACAGAGACAGGTGAGGAGATAAAGGCTGCAGACAGGGAGAGGCAGCGGGTGGGAGGTCCCCGCACGCACCTTGTTGAGGCTGCTGCGGTCGCTCACGCTCTTGGTCAGCTGCTGGATCTCAGCCACCTGGTCAGCCAGTCGCTTCTGCTCGTTGAGCTTCTCAGCCAGCGTCTCCAGCTCTGTGAGGGCCAGCTGCAGCGAGAGCCTATCCGGGTGGCCCCTGGGGGTATTCTTCAGCATGTCCTGCCGGGGCCCAGAGAAAGCCGGAGCTGAGAACTGCCACCCTAGCAGGCCCTCCCCTGGCTGAGGCCGAAGGCTCGGCCTCCGGCCTCCACACCACCTACAGAGACCGGGTCTGAAAGACGCAGCTTGCAGCCAGGACAGGTGGCACATGACAGAGAGCATGAATGGCCTCAGGAAACAGCTAATGAATGGGAAATATATATATACGTGTGGACTAATCCCTGCAGGAGTCACCAGTCAATGGCATGCTGACAGCACACTCCCCATGGCTGGCAGCTTTGAGGCCAGAAAGGAAAACACTGCTGGGGGTGAGTCTGGGGGCAGGGTTCTCCCCGACAGAGGCTGTCGACCTCTGGGGACCCTGTGGTGTGCGGGGAAGCCCACGCTCCCAGGAGAACCTGAAGTAGCCCACGTCTGCTCATTCCCTGAGCTCCCCCGCCTGCCTGGAGCCCACAGGACCTGGGCTCCCGTGTGCCTTCACTCCCTTCCCTTCACCCACCACCAGCCCCTCGGAATTCCACCCCAGGAGTGAAGAAAGATCAGGGCAGGGACACAGACAAGGCCCTGGCTACTGTCACCAGCAGATGTGCAGGTTACAGACAGCGGGTGACGGGTGAGAAGCCCCCACCCATGAGGCTGCGTCCCCGCAGGCTGCCGGAACCCCGGGCGCTACCTGAAGCAGGAGGATGAACTGCGGGAACCTCTGGATGGGCTTCACCATCAGCCCGTAGAGCGTGACGCGGTCGGGGCTGCACACCTGCCGCCGCTGTTGAAGACGAGGCGGAATCATTCGCTGACCCTCTGCAGCGAGGCCCAGCGCCGCGGGTGCAGACGCCGCCCGGCCTGGGCTCCTCTCCCCAGACCCAGGACTCGGCTCAGCCTCGGGCCTGAGAGAAGAGCCAGGGGAGGGGAGGGTCTCTGGTCCTGCTGCCGGGGCCCCCTGCCAGCACGGGCCCCCACACAGCCTCCCTCGCCGTGGAAAACTAGAGCAGTCACGTTACGGTCTCTGAACGAAAAGCCTAACTGGGAAAGTCAGCAATTGGCCGCAGAGGTCTGCTCTCTGGGCAGCACGCGCCCTGGGGTAGGGTCTCCATGAGCCTCGCCTGGCTGTGCACCCAAGGAAACCGGGGACAGCTTGGCCACAGCTCCAAAAGGCCTTTGATCCTTTCACCTCTGATCGCCCACATGAGCCCCGAGGTACCCCATTGAGAAACCCTTCTGGCCCGTTTACAAGTAAGGAAAAGGACAGCCCAGCGACACCCTGAGCTCACCCAAGCGCAGCCCACCGGAGGTACAGGCCCTGCACTGCTAGGTCTCCCCACGGCAGGACCACCGCACCCCCCACCCCATCCTGGAGCCAGTGCAGCCCCCCTCCCCCAGCAAAGCTCAGGATCCCAAGAGGCTAACTGATGCTACAAATCGTTAGCACTCTCCTGTTGGGGGGCAGGAGGAACCCACTGTCTTGGCACGGGACTGGGGGTGCCCCGAGGGAGGGAAGAGGTGTCCAGGCCAAAGCGATGTGATACCTAAACCTGGGCTAAAATCCCCCGTCTCTACTGAGAAGCCCTCCTGCGCCCACCACGGCCTGCGCCCCGCTGAGAGGCACCCCAGCCCGCCACCAGGCCCACCTTGAGGAACTCGAGGAAGGCGGGCTTGGTGAGGCAGGCCTTCTTGATGATGGACATGGCGCTGGTGAAGTTGTTCACGTAGTCGCTGTACACATCCAGCACCATGGACTTCGAGAACTGAAACAGGGGTGGGGGCGGCGAGGGAGGGTCGCATCGATGTGAGGGGCTCCACACCCCCACCCACACTCACTGCACCCCCGCTGTCACCCACTGGGGGGAGGAAACCAGGCTCAAAGGGGCTCCAGGGGGGTGAGGGGGGGACAAGGAGAGCCCAGACGCTCCTCCTGCCCCAGCACAGCACCTGGCCCACAGGTGAAGGGGGTGCAGGCGTGACACACCTCTTCCATACGCATTTCCTCACCACTCCCAGGAAATAAAATGCCCCTGGCCCTCCTCCTTCAAGGACAGGGCTCCTGACCCCGAGTGGACACACTGACCAGAGTGTTGGATCTACTGAGCATTCAGGTTTTACAGAACAACACTTTTTCTTTTAGCGGAGCCCAGGTATCTAAAACAGATCCACATGGAAGTTCACCAACATCCCCCTCCTCTTCTCCATGACTCTCTCTGTGGCCCATCGATTTCAGTTTGAAAAACCACCAGCCTAACGCACCCCTAATTCCACAGAGGGGGCCTGGGCCTGAGCGGGCCTGGAAGCTGCCAGGCGTGGCAAAAGTGAGCAGGCCAGGCCGTGGGGAGCATGACCCAGTGCACGATGTAGACCCTGACACCCAAGGCATCCCCGGGGGGCGAAGGCATGGTCCGTCTGAGCCTCACAGGTAGTAGTCACCCTGGGAGTGCTCCACAGGGGACCTTTGGACCGCCAGGCCGCTGCCCACGGTGGCCAGCCTCCTGGCGGTCACCACCATGCTTACAGACAACTCCAAAGGCACAGAAGGTGTCAGGCCTACCCCCAGCTTAGGCCACAGAGCAGATTTAGGCCCTGCCACCTTCTGACCCCATCGACTTGGACGAGGTGACCAGGCGGAGGCCAGAGGCTGGCCCCTGTGACCTCGAGACCAGGGAAATAATTTGGGGATACCTACCGAAGCCACGAAGAGGTCCCCGATCTTCTCGGTGGAGTCCCACTCCGCCACACGGGAGGACAGGGCGATCTGGAACATGGAGTGGCAGTGCAGGATCTCCTTCACGCGGAAGAACACCACCTGGCACTTGCGGACGCTCAGCACCTTGGGCTCCATCTCCATCAGGGGGTTGCGGTAATCCTGCCAGGGCAGGCAGGGTGAGCACAGGGCCACGGCCCCTCACCTGCCCTGGCCAAGGCCAGCGAGAACTCAGCAGGCCGTGGGTGGACCTTCCTGTCATGGGGAGCACCTATCCCTCACTTCTCACTCACCTGTCTTCTAGGGGGATCTCTCTGCATGTAACGCCCCTGGCCCCTCTGCGCCCACCCACAACCCACCCCCATGACTTATGTGTGAGGCTGGGTCGGGAGGAAGACGCCTGCCCCGGGGACCTCCATGGAGTCAGCCCTAAGGCTAGGCTGGCTGAGTTGGGCGCTGCTTACGCCTGAGCCAGTCTGTCTGGTGGGGCAGTGGCAGTGACGTCCTAGCCCCCAGCCAGCTTCGGCAGAAGCACAGGATGCTTTCATCTCCACCTGCCTGAGGTCGGGGCTCCCCTGGGTGACTCCCACACTGACCATTCCCTTCCCTGCTGGCCCATATCCCAGCAGATTCATCTTTCAGGAATGCACACGACAGACCAGCTGGACAGGCCTTAATCAAAGCCACATGACCATCCAGCACTCCCTGGGCACCTGATGGAGCGAGAGGATGTGCCCTCCTCCCGCCCTGAGGAGCAAGCTCTAGGGTGATGGGAAGGCATGGCCGTCCCAGGGGGCTCCCGGAGTGCTGAGGAAGATACAGTCCCTTCCCTGCCCTGGACTCTCTGCAACAGCCCTCATTTCACAGAACACCTGTTTCAGAAAACACAGTCCTCCTATGAACACCAGCCTTAAAATTGCCCACAGTCCCCAAAATCTCCTTGCAAAGTGTCCCTGTGGGACCCTCCCTGCCCTTTCCCCAGAGGCCCCGGAGTCCTACCTGGAGCACCCGCTTCAAAGACTCCACGTAGCTGCCCTCACTCTGGACGATGGAGCCCAGGATGTGCCTCCGGACCACCTGCTCAGGCAGAGATCGAGGTCAGCGCCTGCCCCTGCCCCAGCCCCAGCCCCGGACCAGCACCTGCTATATGCAGAGCCCCCGGTGACAGGAAGAGGAACCGACAACTGAGGGTCAGAGGGATCTGGCCCTCCCAGAGCCCACTCCTGGGACCACCTGGGGCAGGAGGGCCAGCATTTCCTTCCAGGGTCCCTGCCAACCCCAGATAACACCTGTGTTCCCTGCTGCAGAACAGGACTGGGGTGCTGGCCTCTGCTCAAACACTTCCAGGGAAGGTGGTATCACCACCCCTCCACCAGGGAGGGGACGGTGGCCTCCTCTGTCTTTGAACAGCTTTGTAGAAAAGTCTTTCTTAGACAAAACTGAAATCCCAGTTCCCACAGCTTGCAGATCCAACCCCTAACCAATCCCTCTCCGCATGACAGCCCGTGGGGGGCGTTCCCTCATGCCACCCAGCGGGCTCCACTTCGGGCCAAGCACCCCAGCCCCTTCCCTGGGGGAGTCTGTCCACCTGGGTCCAGGGCTGGGACGCTGACTGACCCTCACTGTGTCCCCACAGCTGTCCTGAGAGTGCCGTTCCAGGCACCCACCACCACCTTCCCTGCTTCCCTCTGCCACGGCCCTCTGGCCCCTGGGCCCCTCTCTTCTCCCACGGCCTTGCCTGTGGCCCAGGCCTGACCACGGCCCCAAGCCTGTATGACAGGCCAGGCCACTGTCCTTCAAGCTGTCACACAGTTGAGTGCACTGCCACCGATCCCCAGGTGCCCCAGTAGCATCTCCCAGCTGTGACAACCAAAGACATCAACCAGACATTGCCAAATGTCCCCGGGGACACAAAATCACCTTGGTTGAAAGCCACTGGCCTAGAATAACTAATCTTGCCTGATCCAGGAAATGCACAGGCTCCTGAGCGGAGATCAGCCAACGCCAGGAAGCGGAGCCCTGGGTCATGAGCTGGAAGCCTGGGAGCCTGCCCGGCTCCAACTGCTCTGACCATCACTTGCTGCATTGGGGTGGGGGGGTGCCGTGGTGGTCACCATCACAATGCAATTCACAGGCCAGGCAGATAGCAAAAATGAAGGGAGCAGGCAGACAGAGTCCCAAGATGAAAGGTGTGACCATAGCTCCCTGGGTTTTATAGGAGGCCAAAAAATAGTACTTTCTGACACCCAAAAAGTGACAAATACCCTCACTGAGCTTGGTGCCCCTAAGGTGCCTTGCCCCGTGTCCTCACAGCCTGAGGAAAGCAAGAGTCTCTCTTCCCGTTTTGTGGCTGGGAAAACCTAGATTGGGAGGGAATCAAATGTGACAGCCAAAGCCCCAGAGCAGAGCCTGGGTGTGACATCTTGGTGTGACCCTGAGAGATGGAGGACATCAAGTGCAGAGGCCCAGCTGCCCGGGTGGGGGATGGCTCTGATGCCCCAGCCTGTGACAGGTGGACAGAGGGTGGGACCAGGCACCTCCAGTCCTCTCTGGGTTGCATTAAGTACTTCTCAGCGTTTTTATTTGTAATGCCTTTCATCAAAACCACCTTCACTTGAAGTAGTTCAAAGGGAGCTGCTCCAAGTGCCATGGGCGTGGGAAGCAAAGCTCCAGGTGCTGGGGCCACACCACCCAGGACACGATAGGGAACCCACGGGGCCCAGTTTGGAAAATCTGTGCAGCTGAGTGAGAAGAGAAACCAACAAGTCCCAGCTGGGGTTCTGCCCGGAGCCCCTGACCATCACTCCCCTTCAAAACGCAGACCTTGTGGCCCCAGGTCATAGGGTAGGACCCCAACCATTCCTTCCCCTGAAGAACCCACCCCCCAGTTCCTCCCACAGACCTGCTGAGGACTCAGGCCATCGGGCATGGGGCCCAGCTCTGGGGCGGGGGGCTTGATGTCCGTAACGCTGACCTCCAGGAGCCCCATGTCCTCCTCCTCCGAGTCACCTGGAAAGTCAGATGGGCTGGTGACACGTGCAATTCAAGGCCAACACACCCTGCTCAGACCCCAGGAGCTGGGAGCCACCCTAGCCAAGGGTCCCAGGGGCTGGGCAGCTCCTGGGGCCACACAAGGTCAGAGCCCATCCCTGCACCCACGGCCACACTCTGCCGCAACAGTCTGTCCCTAAACAAACGTGAGCAAAGGAGAGACCACGCAGCAGAATCCATCCTGCCAGCAGTCACTGCCATGCTCAGACCCGCCCGCTGCTGGCCCGGCGAGGGCCAGGCCGCCTGTGTCCCCATCACTAGGCACTAAAAATAGTATTCTCCTGGATGCCTAAAAGGGGGAAGAAAGCCCCCCAAAGAAGGAGCTGTTTGGCTTTGTGTTTTCATCTTCCAAGAAAGTGTGCAAAGACACAGAAGGGGAACAGTTCAGCTGACGTCCCTAGGGCAACACAGGGGGTCGGTGTCAGACAGAGGACACAGGATCCAGAGGCTCAGGCGGAGAGAAAAAGGGGAGGCCAGGCGAAGCACAGGGTTCTGGCCTCGGAGGTCCGGCCTCCAAGAGAGACGCAGGCGCAGGGAGACAGGCCTCTGGCTGCCCACGGCTCTGAAGCCCCATAGTGCTGGCCGTGGACAGCAGGAAGTGGCACTACGGGGACGCTGGGAGGAAAGAGGAAGTGACAGTGACTCCAGGGGCCGAGGGAACAGGGACACCCAGACAGGCCCTTACCTGAGCAGGAGACAGAAGAGGAGGAGGAGGAGGAACAGCGGACCACAGCGAGAGGGCGGGGATGGTGAAGGCCCTCCTGCCTGGCCCACATGGTACACCAGCCATCCCTCTGCGCCCACCCCAGCCACAGGCCCTGCGGCTTCCTCTTCCCCCATGAGCCACTGGGTAACATTCTTGGCTGGTGATTCGAGCCCTGCCACAGCTATTAATAACGCGGCGGTGGGAGGGTCACTTTAGGAAAGGCTCTGGGCTAATGGGTCGGGTGGGGAGGGGCTGGGGAGAACCCGCTAGCCATCTACCCGGCCTGGGGGTGGGGAGGGTGACCAGGAACAGCTCCTCGCCAGTCGGCCTGGCCACCCTGCCCTTACTCCATGGCCCTCAACGAGGTTTGGAATGACTGCTGGGTCTGTTCTATTCCTCGTCGGGGGCCGCGGCTCCCCCAAAGTGTAGGTCTGCATCCAGTGCGTGCAGCGGTGTGACTGACTGTTCAGGGCCCCACAGCCAGGAGGCTGTGAGGCTGGGATCTGGACCCAGGACAGCAAGATTCAGTCCTGGCACCAGGTGCCAAGAATAACGCCTGCCACACGGGGGCTGGTCACCCTCACCACAGCCCGCTGAGGCAGAGCCATATCAGCCCATCGTGCCCCCGCAGGCAAGTCACCAAACCACTCTGTGCCTGCCCCTTCATCCCTACATGGGCATGGGACGGTCCTCTGTCACACGTTGGTGTTTATACAAATTAAGTGAGGAGCTGTAAAGCTCTTAGGAGCACCCGGCACTCAGTAAATATTAGATAAATTGGCGCTACCACAAAAATGACTTCCTGGCCATCTCACATGTCCCCGCCCCCTGGCCTCTGCACATGCTCACTCCTGCGCTCTGAGCACCCATTCCCCCTTCTCCTGCTCTCACCCCTGCCCTGACCTTTCACTCCCACAACCTACCCGTTTCTCCACCTCTCGCCTTGGGACCCTACCACGCCTCCATGCTGCCTGCCATCTGTACTGACATCTCCTGTCTGCAAGCCTGTCTCCTCCACTGAGCCAGGAGCTCCTGGAGTTCATCTTGGTGTCCCTGCACCTGGCACAGGGAGCAGCACTTAGTAGGTATTGAGTAAATACCGGCTGGTGGAAAGATGGGTGGTGGATGGGTAAAGGAACAGCAACACTGAAAGATGAGGTGAGCCAGACAGTGTGGGAGGCCAGAAGCCAACGGCCAGGCCAGGACAAAGGGCAAGGGCAAGGACACTGAAGGGAGAGGCCACGCCTTCAAGAGAAGGAGGAAATAGGCTGAGAAAGTGGCTGGACACTTGGGGCTCCGTCCCCGAGCCCCACAGCCAGAGGAGCCAGGCACCAGTGGCCGCGCCCACCCGTCCCTCTGCCGCAGGCCTGAGTACCAACCCTCCTCCCTGTCCAGCCCCAGCGCCTCACCGAGGACATCTTTCCTATGAAGAAAGGACACTTTGCGCAGGACGGCGATCCTTGTCTTCTCCAGCCCATCCTTGGTCCCGCTCTTGGCAGCCTTCATGAACTGTGTCATCTGGGCAAAGGCAGGGACTCGTCAGAGAAGCGGAGGGAGGCCCTCAGACACCTGCCACCAAAGGCCACCAGCCCCACCCAGGCCCCCAGGCCAGCGTTACAAACATCAAGACCCCAGGGCCCACTCCCTCCCAGGGAGGTGGCAGAGGGGCCAGGAGGGGCAGCGGGGCAGTGCAACCCTGAGACCTCCCGGGACAAGGTGAGAAGGGGCACTCATGCCCCAGGGGATCTCCCTCTCTGTGGGCAAGGGGAGGTCCTAACTTAAACTCTTCTTTCCCTTTGGGACAAATTACACAGCACCTACTCCCATCAAACTAAGGAGAAGGCGTCACGTGGGGAAAGGACTTGAGCCCAGGAGCCCTAGCCTGGGTCTAAATCCCAGCTCCACCACTCCCCACAGACGTGACTAGACAAGCCCTCCCCTCAGGGACCTTCAGTTTCTCACTGAGACACACCAAGGTCCGTGCGGGCTAAGCACACAGGGTCTGGGGAGGCGCACTGAACAGAAAAACGAGCTGTGCGAATGTCAGCGGTTACTTATGGGGCAACTAACAGGAGGTGAGTACACAGCGCCATCCCATCTGCCGAACCCAAGTGAGGAGCCCCGTCCCCTGCCGCCCACACAGCCAGGTTTCTTACTGAGCCACTGTCCGGGGAAAGGGAGGAGGCTGAAGTTGCCACAGAGCAGGGCACAGCTTCCCCTGGGCAGGGAGGGCCCCGAGGACACAGGCACAGCAAGCTACTCAGCATGCAGGGCACGGGAGGAGGCGTGCCCAGTGCGGGGGGGTGGGGGTGGGGGGGTGGGAGCGGGCACCCTGGGCACTCGGGGAGACCCAGGGCCTGCAAACGGAGCTGCTGTCCCCAACCCATTCTTTTGTCCCCTCAGCAGCCAGCCCCGCCCTGACATCTTCCCCGATGCACAGAGGTCTCTACAAGGGTGGAAACGCTTCCTCTCTGTGCTGTCCAACATGGTAGCCACGAACTAAATGTCACTGTCGGACATTTGCAACGTAGCTGATGCAACAGAGGGCCTAAGTTCCTGACTACATTTCATTTTCATGAACTTCAATTTAAATAACCACGTGGCTATCATAATGGACAGTGTGATTTTAGGAAAACCCTCTCCTTCCTGAAGCTCTCCGCGGAGGGTGGGGAACATTCCCCTGGGGGCCCCTGGTCTCTGTTCTGTCACCTTCCTCCAAACACCCCCCTGGGTCCCCAGCATAACATTTGGGGCACTTTTGTGAGTCTGGAAGAGGAGGGCTTGCTGAAAACCCAGTGGGTGCTGAGGCCGGGGGTGGGCGGTAGCTTTTCAGGAACAAGGCCAACTTCCTAGAGAGGAGCAACAGTGGGGGAAGGAAGGCCCCGCCCGGCCCGCATCTGCAGGAGCAATTCTAGAGCAGCAACTCGCAGCCTTTTGGGCAGGGAGGGTCACAAACACCTTTGAGAGCTAACAAGAAGGACAGAAGCCAATCCCCAAACTGCTCATCCGCTTCTAGGGGAGTCACCACCCCCCCCCCAAAAAAAAAGGGAAACCTCGGTCCTGGAGCCCAGTTCTTGTCCTGACAGACAGCCGTCGGGACACTGTGCTAGAAACTGCCGAACTGGTCTCTGGGGGACACCTGAAGCCCTTCTGTTGCCATTTTCATGAGCAAGAAAAGAACAAGCAAACACCCAAAAGGTGTCCCTGCCCGCCCTACCCGTGTTCACGGTGCAGAGGCCAAGATCAGGAACAGCACCCTGGTCTTGACTCTTGTCCCTCATGTGTTCCCTGCTCTCTGGGCCTCGGCTTCCTGAAAAGTTAAACCTGCCCTGCCCCCAGGTCCCAGGCCTCTCAGGGGGTATCTGTAAAAGGGCCCCACAAACTGTAAAGTGCCTCTTCCTGCAGAGGCTTCAGGAAAGAGCCCAGGTTTGAACCCCAGCTCTGCTGCTGACATCTGGGATTAATTAATCCTGATCATCCTTACTAGGACTAAATGACAGCAGTCAGGCAGCTGCCTTGCAGGCTGCCCTGGGGATGGAATGGTCAGGCACACAAATAATAATGCCACCGTCCACTGAGCTCTTGGGTTGTGCCCACTGCAGACCTGAGCACCTAACAGACCTGAGCTCACGGAGTCCTTACATCTGCCCTGGGGGCTGGTACTGTTAATGCCCCTACTTCACAGGCAAGAAAACCCAGGTCAGAGAGGTCAAGAAACCTGCTCAGGATCACACAGCAAGAAAGTGGTGAGATGGGGATTCAAATCCAGGCATATAGGCCTTCAAAGCCCATAGCACATAGTAGGTGCTCAACTAACGGAAGCTACTGCTGTCAACATCATCGTTATCCACAAGTCCAAGGCCCACCTGAGAAGATGGTACCCTGAATCACTCAGAACAGCTAGGAGGGGAGGAGCATCCAACGCCATCAACACTCACATTTTTCAAAGTGCAACCCAAACCCACCACTGCAGTTATTATTTGGGACCTTGGTCCAGACCAGCAGAATCCACCTCTCTGGGAAGCGGAGTTCAGGAATCTGCATGTCTCAAAGCCCCCCTGGGGATTCTGGGTACCCTAAGTTTGAAATCCCAGCCAGGGAGGGATTCCTGTGGGCAGGTAAGGTTTCGCGGGAGGCTGAGGAGAGAGAGAGTTGAGAAGGTGGAAAGAAATAAGTCTGCTAACGCACCCGCTGGTGCCAGCACAGGTGTGACATGTGGCCAGTTCTGGGTCTCGGGGGCAGCCCAGGCCTCAGGCCCACCCCCTGCCGCCCTGGGGACTTGGGAGGGACAGACAAACAATACCTTACAATCGTACTTGTGCTTCAGCTCCTGCATGTCTCTCCCCCCAACTCTTAAAGCCAAGATGTCTCTCTTAGTCCTGGCGTATCTCTCCTTTAGCCTAGTCAGGTCTGGAGAAAGCTGGAGCCCCCAAGCGGCCAAGCGGAAGGACAGCAGGTGAGAGGAGCAGGCGGGACAGGGAGGAGACAAAACAGGGACAACAGAGGAGAAAGGAGACTCAGGTGAGGTGGCGGGTGGACAACTTGGGGCAGGCGGGATCGCAGACCTGCGGACAACCAGGACCCAGGCAGCAGTCCAGCCAGGCTCCTGCCTGGCACTGGCTCCAGCACTGTCCACCCCCAACATGGCAGGAAGCTGGGGCTGCGTCTCTGCAGCGGGGAGCCCCACTGCCGGGGCAGAAAAGCGGAAGGGGGCAGCCCAGGCCTTCCCGGGGAAGGGAAACAATGCTGGGAGGACAAGGACTGTGTCTTTGTCATCTCCCCACCGGGGGCTTATAACCTAAGAGGTTCTTGGCAACTTTGTGAGATGGAAGCATGGCGGGTGGATGGAAGGCAGAAGGTGCAGGCAAGGGGATAAATGGATGCATAGGCAAATGCACAGGAAGATGGGTGAATGGATGGAGGGCTCGCTGGATGGATGGAAAACAGAGAGACCATAGATGGGTACATGGATATGTTCATGGATGGATGGATAGGTAAATGGATAGGTGAGTAGATGGATGAATTTAGTTAAGCGAAAGAATAACAGCACATGGATGGAGGGATGAATGAAAAAAATAAAAGGATGAATGAACTGGTGGATGGATACAGTGCTGTGCTAATAAATATCTAACAACTAGTTCTCCAGGAAAAAGAGCTCTGCTTCATGGCATTTCCGCGATTCGAATGCTCCTACCTAACCAATTTCAAGCTACCAACCTGACACCACTGAACGTGGAGTTGGAAAGAGATGTGTATAGTTGGTTCTCGGGTTCTTGTGAGCCAGGACAAGCTGGCTCTAGCGGGGCACTGCGGGGGAGGGAGGGAGGGAGGGGGGAGAGCAGGTGGACAGCTGGATGTCAGGATGGACAGGTGACTGGCTGACATACGATCTGGAAAGATGGATGGACACATAGACATTCAGATGCATAAGAAGTATATAAGCAATAGTGCTTTTTGGTAAAGTATCCAGAAGACCAAGACAGGCATGTCTTCCAGAGAAGGAAGTAGACAGGTAGGGAGGTCAAGGGTATGACCTCTGGAGGCGGGGCAGCCCGCATGCAAATGGCCACTCCCTGCTTGCTAGCTGGAAAAGTCTCTTTGCCTCTCTGAGTTACAGCTTCCCCTCGGGTGGACTGGTCATGACAATACCTACCTCCCAGAGCTGTTGAGAAGGTGAAATGGACGGTACATGTAAGAAGCTCAGAGCTATCGTCATACTATCTTAGGCAAATAAGCGCTTAATATCTGTTGAATGGATGGACAGTCGATGGGATGGAGGGATGGAGGGATGGATGGGTGGGTGGATGGATGGATAAGGTATTTTCTTTCAAACCATTTGTGACGATGACGTGTGGCTGTACCACTTATTGGCTGCATGACCCTAACCACATCATCCAACCACTCTGAGCTTCTGCTGCTAGTTCCCCTGATGAACAAAATGAGACTCTTAATGCCAACAATACCAGCCACTCTAGGGTATTAGGAAAAATAAACGAAACTGCTTTGTACACTGTCCCACACCAGGCAGAGGTTCATGACTGTTCTACAAAGAAGTAACAGGACGGAGCTCCTGGTGTGAGTTACTCAAAACTCCCTCAGAACTGGGAGCTCGAAATAAGTACTGAATCCTGTTTCGTTGGTAAATGAGATTGACACAGTAAAATCATAAAGCCAGCACAAGCAGTCTGATCTGCCTTTCTAAGGGTCCGGAGGACCAGCATGGGAACTCGCCTGCAGAGCCGGCCAGAGGAGAGCAGGGCAGTGAACCAGACTGAAGTCAGCGCTGGCCTCTTCTGCCTGGTGCCCTGACCAGCTGGGTCCCAGGGCCCTTGGTTATGAAAAGGCCACAATCAGAAAGCAGGAAAGTTCAATGCGGCCCATTCCACAATTGAGAAAAAATAGCACCACTGACCATGGGTGACAGCCAGCAGGTGCTTATTAATGTAAGAGGATCAGGCTCTTGCATACAGCTGGGTCAGCTGCTTCCAAGGAGGTCCCTCTGCAGACCTTTCCTTCACTTTCTTTGGCAGAAATCCGCCCACTGAGAGCTGGCCCCTTAAGACCCCTGAAAGAGGGACTCCACAGTCCTGCAGCTGGGCAGGGCAGGCCCCTGCTCAGTCTCCAAAGATAAGACAAAACATTTCCCCAGATCTCTGCTGCCCAGTGCCCACACAACACACAGCCAAGCAGCGGTGGCCCCGAAACCTGCAGCCACTGTAGTGCCAGGCACAGAAGCAGGTGCACCCCAAGAAGCTCAGGAGGGCAGAGTACCACAGGCAGGGCTGGAGGGATTCTCAGGCAGAGGTGAGTATCAAAGGAAGGGCCCCTCCACAATCTCCTGTCCTCCTGGGAGCAGGGGGCCTTTCCCGTGGCCAAAGGAAAAGTTCTCGTGGTTAGAAATTCCAACAACTCTGCTGAGGAAGTGCCCGCACCCCCGGCCTCAGGGTGAGGGCCTACCCTTAGGCAGCAACCAGAGGCCCATCCCGGGCCAGCATCTCCTGCGGGCAGAGCACTGGTTAACAGACAGGCTGCCCTGCCACACCCAAACCCTGAACCAGAGTTCCTGCGGGGGGCAGGCCCTGGCATCTGCAATTTCAACCAGCTGCCATGCGATCCGAATGCCCATGCATGTCCGAGGGCCACCACTGGAGCCCCAGTTCAGCGTAGGCGTGCCTTCTGACCTCTGGAGGTGCCTGTGGTACCCTTCCCATCCCCAGCAAGTAGGCAGGGGCTGGGAAAGTGGCTGCAGGGAATTAGGAGGAACAGCCAGAGGCTGGGAATAAGGGCTGGCCCAGGCTCCCACCACCCAGAGCAGGGCTGAGACGCCCATCTTGCCCTCCTGTCGAGAGACCGCCCAGGGGACACAGTGGCTTCATAACCGAAGCCCCTTTCTCTCCTAAAGTGGTGCGAGCTGCCCCTTTCTGAGGACAGAAGCAGGAGCAGCCTGTCCTGGGCTTTCACCTGGGCCATCCCTTCCACCTGAGACGTCTCTCCACCTCCGCTGGCATCTGCGCCCCAGCTCCCAGCTCCCCTCTCTTAGGATGCCCCTCTGAGCAACTCCACCAGGGCCGCCCCGTGTCAGGCGGGCAGCCACGGGTCTAAGGGCTCATGGTTACGGAAAAGCACTTGTCTTCATTCTTGACAGATGGTTTCATTTTTGGTATTTCCTCCTAGACCACCAAGGTTCCCCAAGCCTGGATGGGTCTTCCCGTTCCTGTGCAACCCGGACTATACCCTCAGATATGGACTAGGGGTGCATTAGGTGCCACATTTCTTAACTTTTTTGCTAGCCAAATGTCAAGGCCATTTTCCGCAGTCCGGCCTGTGGAGGCCCAGCCAGGAGACCTCGGGAGAGGGCTCAGTGCCCAGGCCTCCTGAGGGCTAGGGAAGTGCTTCTTGATCTGAGCAGAGTCTGTCTGAAGACTCTGGCCAGCAGCTCTCTCTCAGAGGGGGCCCCCAAACTTTGAACAGGAGGCTCCAGGAACCTCAGCCCCGTCTGGGATCCCCCCCTTGTCCCTGCCCTGCCTTTGCACAGGACTGGCCAACAGGTTGAGCTCACCTGCCCTTTTGCGTCTTTTCAAAAGGAGCCAAAGGGGGACCCAGTCACCTCTGGTCATTCAGGGCCTGCCTGCAAGAAGCTGCTCGGATTAAATCCCAAATGTCAGCATGGACAGAATCTGCCTCCTGGAGGCTTCTATGGGATGCATGGGACACGTGAGGCTGTCACAGGAAAGGAGGAACCAGACGACCCACCCTCCTCGCTCTCTGGGGCTCCCTCCCAGAAACCAGCGGAACGAACCCTGTTCCAGGCAAACACAGCGGAGGACACCGATGCCCCGATGGCGCTGAGGGGCCGTGGAAGGAAGCCTCCCGGTGGCTCCGTCTCAGCCACAGCAGCCCCCGCGTGGACACCTTCCCAGGCAGGGGCCTGTGTCGCCTCGGACTGGTCTGAGAACACAGAACCACGCAGGGCAGGAGGAACAAATTGCTTTGATCCAAGTGCCAACTCTAATCGTCTGATCGGGCTGCCTGAACCCCTGTGTTGAGGAGGATTCCGGAGCCAGGCCTGAGCCCATGAGCATGGTGACCGAGGCCGGGATCTGCTGCAGACACGGGGCGGGGGCAGCGCACGTCCACCCCAGGTCCGAGGCTCTCACAGCCACAGAGGACATCAGCGGGCTGTCTCCTGTTCCCGGACACCCGGGCCACTTCTGCTGTCACACATTCCTGGGATGCACTGGCTCTCACCCCCACCTCACCCCCTCCCTGAGGGGCTCTCAGGGGTGCCCTAGCTGGGGTGAGCAACGCCCCCACCTCCTTACCTTGGGCTGGAAGGACACCCGGTGCTTGGTGGGCTCTGCGTCCGGCTTGGCCTCCTCCCCTGAGTCTTCGCTGTAGCTCTCAAACTCGCTGGAGCTCCAGCCTAGGTCGTCCGCCTCCTGGGGTGCCCTGTCCTGGGGCGCATCCTCACAGAGCAGGCTCCTCTCTGCCCCTGCCGGCCGAGGGACAGGGCTGGTGAGCGGAGGCCCGGAGCACAAGCCCACTGGACCCCGTGTCTGAGCCCTGGTGAACCGCTGGGGGGTGGGGGTGCATGTGGTCTGGCCCTGGGGTTCCACCCCCATTCCCTTGTCTGTCTGTTTTATAACAGAGGTGGCAACACAACATCCACCCAGTCAAGGGAGGAGGACACAAGAAAATGTAGAAAAGCGCAGAAAATGGGTCAGGCACACAACAGGCCCAATAATTTCCTCTCACTGTCAGCATCACTTTTCTGGGCTCTGATACTCATCCTGGGCCCCCTACGCATTTTTCTTTTTCAATTATCGATTGATTTTTAGAGAGGGGGGAAAGAAGAGAGAGAGAGAGAGAGAGAGAGAGAGAGAATGAGAATCAGTCTGTTGTTCCACTTATTTACGCACTCATTGCTTGATTCCTGTATGTGCCCCGACCTGGGACCAAACCCACAACCTTGGCACTTGGCACATGCTCTAACCAACTGAGCCACCTGGCCAGGGCTCCTAGGCATTTTTTAGTAGAAAAGACAAGGCCTAGGACCAAGTCCTGACTCAGGCCCTCAGCTTTGGCCTCAGCACACTAGGGGTCAAACAGAGATGGCCAGGCATTAAATGAGTCAGGGTCCCTGACCCCAAACCTGAGTTTCCCACATGGGTCCAGGAGGGCCCAGTAGGGGGCGCACATGGTCCAGCAAGCACGAGCACCCCGGTTATTCTAAATCCCCATGGGAGATGACTTGAACTTGGGGACAAAGACCTGCGAGTCCACTAGCCTAGAGAGACAGGTGCCACCAGGGCCTGGGCACTCTTGGGGTCTCTGCCAAGTCGGGTGTGAGGCGCTGCTTCCAGGCTGAGATGCAAGCGAAGCCACCGTCCTAGGACTGCAACACGGTAGTCCCAGCTCAGCCCAGCCCCAGCTCCACCACTGGGAGATCCTGGGTTTCACCTTCAGGGCTCTGGGATGGATCCACTTCAGGGCCTGTTACCTGCAGGACTGAACTGCAAACCTCGACAAAGTGAGGCCAGGCTCCAAACAACGCCCGAAGATGAAAATGCTGTTCTCAACACAGGAAAAAATAGGGCCTTGGGAAGGGCTTTAAAAATATGCGCAGAAAGCACATGTGCTGAAGAATGGGGAGCTTTGGTTTTCAGAGACCTCTCTGCAAAATGAGGTTGATAACCATAAGCTAAAAGGTGCAGTAAATAAAATACGTACGTAAAGCTCCGGCAAAGAGCAGCTGAGCCTTACTCATGGGGACTCTGGGTGGGCTTGGTGTCATCACCCTGACCTCAAGGTCCCACCTGCACCCCATAGGAGAGCTGGGGGTAGAGGTCTGGAAGACTGTCAGCCGAAGAATAAGAGACATACTGAGATTTACCTGGAAACTCAGGTCCCAGGACCAGGAGTGAGCATAAAGCTTTCGGGTTTTTTTTTTTTTTTTTTTTTTTTTTTTTTGCTTGTTTGTTTGTTTTTAAAGATTTTATTTATTATTTCCAGAGAGAGAAGAAGAGAGGGAGAGAGGCAGAGAGGAAGAGAAATATCAATGTATGGTTGCCTTTCACTTGCCTCCAGCTACAGACCTGGCTGGAGACCTGGCTTGCAGCCTGGTTATGTGCCCTGGCTGGGGAATCAAACCAGAGACCTTCGGGTTCGCAGCCCAGCACCTTATCCACTGTGCTACCAGCCAGGCATACAGTTATTTTTAAGCAAAAGATAATAGTGACTAATGTCTCCAGGGAGTGGAGCAGCTGGTGACTAGGCTGTGACCTTTATAGGACTGGGCTGGTTGTCCTGTTACTGCAGTGAAGGCCCCTCCAATTCTTGGGTCAGCAGGGTGCAAATTATCTCCCCTCCTATTAGATGAGCAAACAGGACCGGAGAAGAACTATGACTCGCGCAAGGTCAGGCAGTGAACGGGGAGGGCTTGCACACTCCGGGGCCAGGCCCCATCCATTCACCACATGGCCCTTCCATCCCGATGACCACCCTGGGCTCATTCAGAAGGACTCCCTCCAGTGAAAAGTGTCACCAAATGCCTCAGCCATCAGGGGCCTCTCAGTGGTCCTGGACCCTGTCCTCCACTCCCTAGGGCCTCACGGGTGCTCTCAAGATCAAGGCCCTCTTGTTCTGGTGTGACCCTCCCCAAAATCTTGTGAGGGCCAGAAGACATTTTGATTTTCTATGAAGAAAGCAGGGCCCAACGGCACAGCTCCCTGAGCCCTAATCAATGGCAGAGCCGTGATTTGAACCCACTGGTGTGCGTGGCCTGCACCTCGGCAGACCGCCCCCTCTGCCAGTGCCCTCTGAACTGACATCAGTCTAACACAGGTCCATGCTGACGGATGTCATGCTAACAGCAGCAGTATCTCTGTATAGCGGACCTACCAAAGGCTGGCCACAGCCATGCAGGTGGGGCCTCAATCTGCCCAAAGAGATTGTTAAATGAGTCTCAGGCCACTCAGATCCCCTGGGTTGGGACCATCCCACGAGTCCCCCTGTCTCCCTATACAATGTGTCCTTTCCCCACCTCTCCTAGATTCCAATGAGCTACAAGCAGGGATGTTAAGCACCTCCTGGGCATGCAAAAGGATGCACCTGTCCACTGTCAGTGGCCCATTTGTCCCTGTTGCTGAGACAGGAGTCAGGAGTGTGGCTCTGGAGGCCCTGAGGTCTTGTCATGTCAGTGTATCTCTCCCATTGGACTGTGCATGGCCCAAGGACTGTGAAGGCTGTCCCTATCAAGCTAGGCACTCCTCAAAAGCTGGGGCTGTGTTTCCCGACACGGGGAGCACCTGGAAGCAGATAGAATAGTGTAGTAGAAAAAGCAGAGTCAGGCAGATGTCCATAAAATCAAGGCTGTGTGATCTGGGGCTGGTGGCTTAACCTCTCTGATTGACTCTCAACCGGAGGAGCCACAGCCCAGCCCTGCCAACCTCTCGAGATTGATTGAACAGTGGGAGCAAATGTGCCTCATCTGTCATAAGACAGAGCACCGGACTTGGAGTCAGAATGACCCAGGTTTGAATCCGAACCCTGCCTCTGCAATTCCTTCGCAGAATGAGGACAAAATATACCCCAAATCAAAGTTTCAGAGCAGGCTACTGGAGACCAATGTAAGCTCCGCTGGCCTAACGTGTTCAATAGAGATGAACCAACGACAAATACCCCTCCCATGGGTGAGTAAGCAGGGCCCCGCTCCAGCAGGACTCAAGCCCCGCCACCCGGGTTCCCCTCCGAGGCCACATCTCCCCGCCTTCCAGGCCCACTGGTGGCCTCACCCCAGCAGGGCACGGGCTTCCCAGCATTCCCTGCTTCACCATTCAGCTTTAACAAGCTGTCACTTTCCCTGCAGGCCTGGGGAGCCCAGGCTATTCCCCCATTTTCTTCAGGGAGGAAGGAACCCAGGCTTGGAGGGGTGAAATGGCTTGCAGGGCCCCGGGGGTGGGGGAGGAGGAGACTCAGCCAGAGGCCCTAATCCTGCCCCTGCCCCAC
This sequence comes from Noctilio leporinus, assembly GCA_004026585.1. NCBI lineage: Eukaryota > Metazoa > Chordata > Mammalia > Chiroptera > Noctilionidae > Noctilio > Noctilio leporinus. The sequence continues at coordinate 166,328 of PVIW01000253.1, forward strand.
CCCCACCCCAGCAGGCCCCACCCTCTGTCATCCCCAGACTCTCCCTGGAGGGCTGCAGCGGTTTTTAAGAGGATGAAGGAGAGGCAATGGGCTGGGTGGGGAGGGAAGGAAATGGAAGGAGACCCTCCCCAGTCCCCGCCCCTCCCACCGAATCCCAGGAGAGAAGCGAGGGAGGAAGCGTGCAAGGGCCCTACCAGGCTGATGGGCATCCAGGTTCTCGCAGGGGACGTCGTCGTAAATCACATCTTCCTCCAGGGCAGGGAAAGTGAACCGGTCGACTGGGAGCAGAGGGACGAGGAAAAGCGCACGGATGAGGCTGTGGCGGCCCAGGCAGCGGCGGCTGCCAGACTGACATCAGGCTGCGCTCGCCGGCAGCTCCCTGGCCAGCATCACACAGCCCGGGCCCTGGGGAGCCCAGGCCAGCCCTCCAAGGACACTGGTTCCGCTCCTTCTCCCCGCCCCCCAGCTCTCCGAGGCGCCCTCCCAGTGACCAGGGCAGACCCCACCTGCCTCCCCACCACCCACAGGTCTGCCCATCTGGCCGCGGGACAACTGCTGCGGGTACCTGCAGGGAACAGACCCAGCACCCACGGCCCGGCCCCCAGGGCTACCAGGGGAAGCCACCTCCCAGCCAGAGGCAGGGGAGGGGAGGGCAGACCAGCTCTAGTGGGCAGTGGAAATAAGGGGGGCGGTTTGGAAAATGGAGTTAGAGTCCCCCCCCCCCAGACTCAGCCAGCACTGTCCTGATAGGCAGGTGGACAGCCAGCAAATGAGCACATCCCTCCCCAGACATGCCACTGGGAGGTCAGCGAGCAGGGCAGCGTGTGCACCCTGCCCATGTGAGCAGCCCCAAGATGCACCATTTAAGGTCACCCCCAAAACCGCGTGCCCACTCTGCTCCCTTTAGGGGCCTAGGGGCCCTGCCGTCCCCACCGCTGATGGGAACCCCACAGCCCTCCAGGAAGACACGGGCTGCATGGATGCTCAAGTCACCGCCATCCTGACTGACTGCGGTGCTTCCGGAGCCCTGTGGGAGCTTCGTCCTCAAACCCCTCTTCCTCCCCCCACAACTATGCCTCCCATGTGGCTTCAGACCTTCCTGCCTCTGTCCAGCCACCAGCCTCCTCACGGGATGCAGCCCATCCCACCGTGTCTCCTCCTCCCCCACCCCACAGAGACTGGGCTGAATGCAAACATGGCTGCATCACCAGCCTCTCCTGAGGCCCAGAGGAGCGGGAAGCTGGAGGCCTCACCTGGTCCGTCATCCCTTCGATGCTTACGGCTCCCTAGTGCCAGGTGTTCATTCCCTCGCCCCCAGACTCCGTCACAGGCTGCCCTCTGCCTGGACACTCCTCCCCTGAGCCCTGCACCCTGGCTCTCCCCCTCCAGGGCTCATGGGCTCCCCCACCCAGGTGCCTGACCACCTGCCCTCTTCAGATGACTGCTGGCTGTGTCTAGCCCTGCTCCTGGGAGCACCTCTTCCTGGTCACGGGTGGCGGAGAGGGACGCCCACCGACTGCTTCTAAAGTATCCAGGGAACCAGGGAACAGCTAAATGTGTGGTTCCCTCCCGGGCCATGGCTGTCACTCCTCAGCTCACATGGGCCCACTTAGAGTAGGATACTATCAGGGGACCCTGGCACCGCCCTCCTGGGGCTAAGACCTGGGCAGGGTAGGACACTTACTTCGACGGGAGCTCTTGCGCTTCCAGCTGGAGCGCCGGACCCCGGGCAAAGCTGTGTCCACAGCGTCTCCATTGCTCACCACGGCCGGCACCCTGTGGGCCAGGACACAGTGCCGTGAGCCGAAAGGGAGGGGGACAGAGCTTCTGATGGCAGGACAGACAGAGAAAGCTGGCGCTTGAGGCCTGCAGCAGCCCCTCACAGAACAGCAGGGCTCCTGACGGGCAGGGGCAGGCGGAGTACAGGAGCCTTGGGCCCCCAAGGCCATCAGTCCGTCAGGAGGCTGCGGAGGCTTTGGACAAGCCCCCACTTCATCTTTAAAAGGCACCACAAGCCCACCTGCAGCTTTAAGCGCATGAAGACCGCGTGTCACGGTGATGGAGACCAAGTGCTCCCCAGGCAGGGGCGCCTGTCTCCCCTCCAGCGCAGGCCCAGTGGGACTCCATCTCCCTGTCTTTCTCCCGCAAGGAGGTGGAGGCCCAGGCTGGGAGACCTGCCTCTTGGGAGAAACGAGGGCTTATTCATGTTCACAAAACCACACATGGAAGCCCTGGCTGGTAGCACAGTGGACAAGGTGCCGGCCTGCAAACCAAAGGTCGCAGGTTCGATTCCCAGCCAGGGCACATAACTATGTTGCAAGCCAGGTCTCCAGCCAGGTCTGTGGTTGGAGGCAGATGAAAAGCAACCATACATTGATGTCTATCTCCCTCTCTGCCTCTTTCCCTTCCCCTCTTTCTAAAAATAATGAAATAAAATCTTTAAAACAAAACAAAACAAAACAAAAAACCACACATGGAAGGCAGGGCTTAATGTCCCACACACCTGAGGACGGAATGGACTCGGCCACTCACTTCCCAGGAATGGACGCGCAGAAGGAAACAGCGGGGACACAGCAGACCCCACCCAGACCAGGTGGTCACGTGACTGCCTCCCATGACATCACTTGGGCATCATGTACCTCGGACACCTACCTCTGCAATTGCCTTACCCAAACCCATCACCCCAGGGCAACCACGAGAAAAATGCCAGACAAACCCAGATTGGGGGACATTCTACAAAATACCCGCCCATTATTCCTCAATGCTGTCAAGATCATAAAAACCAAGAGAAGCCTGAGAAACTGTCAGTGACCAGAGCAGGCTAAATGACAACTAAATGCAACCCGAGATCCTGGATAGGATCCTGGAACAGAAAAAGGACGTGAGTAGAAAGATGGGCAGAAACGGAATAAAGTTTGGAGTTTAGCAAATGGTTCCTTAGTTTTGGCCAATGTTCCCTGGTCACGTAAGATGTTAATTATGAGAAAGCAGGGAAAGGAGGTATGTAGAACTCTGTGTACTTCCATTACAACTTTTCTCTAAATCTGGAATTAGACCAAGTGAAAAACTTTGGTGTTGTTGATTTTTTTAAGCCCATGATCAGAAAACAAAAGCCACATCTGCCAATCTAGAGGGTAGAGACTCCAACTGTCCAAGACAGCAGCCACTGTTGTCAAGAACTGATTTGAACTTCCTGGTACCCTAGCCCAGAGACCTGAGGCCTTAGCAGAGGACAGGAGGGTGGGAGGAGGCGCGGGACGGTGCAGAGAGAAGGGAGTGGGGAGAACGAGCAGCACCTCCTGTGCCTGGGCCCTTGGCCCTCGCCCTCCCTGCTCTGCAGCAGCAGGCTGAGGGACCTGGCCAAGATCACACTGCCCACGAGGGGCAGAGCCAGACCATGGAGCCCACTTGCCTGGCCCTGAAACTGGGCTTTTACGGCTGCTTCTTGGGTGACAGGGCCCAGATAGCCTTGACAATGGAAATGTTCCATGTTTATCCCCTGAGCTTCACATGGCTACTTGGAATGTGGCTAGTGGAACTAATGTGACTAAGGAACTTAATTTTATTTTAAACAGCTCCACATGGCTCGTGGCCACTGCATAGGGCAACGCAGGTCTAAATCACCTCCGTAGCTGGAGGCAGGTGAAAGGCAACCACACATTGATGTTTCTCTCCCTCTCTGCCTCCCTCCCTTCCCCTCTCTCTAACAATGAATAAAATCTTTAAAAAAAAAAAAAAGAAAAAAAAAAGTACGTTTAAAGTTGTAATACTGCACAAATAAATAGTACAATAATTCATAAATAATAAGAGCAAACTCTTATTATTAGAGTGTTTTGCATACTCACAAATGTAAACCTACTTTTGCCCACCCCAGTATTTGCGTATTTCCTTTCACAACCAGGCCTATGAGGTAAGTATTCTCATCCTTGTGCTATATATAGATGGGGAAACTGAGACTCACAGAGACTTAAGGACTTATCCAACATTCCTCAGTACATCAGAGGGATCTAGGATCTGAAGCCCAGGCTGCCTATATACATACCTGCAAAATTTGTGGTCTTTCAACCAGAAGTAGGGAAGTAGGGAGCATGCATTTAAATATTCTCTGATATCAGATTCACTGTGACATATGGTACTGAACCTCCATAGCCTATTTAGCCATTACGAGTCTGTGTTTTTAAGGAGGAAGAGAAATAGCGCTCAGCACTGAGCCAGAAACACAAGTTCAAGTCTTCGTCCAAAAGAAATTGTAATGGTTCTATGCACTTTTGTGGTAGACATTTTGCCATGAACCTTTTCACTGCAAAACTAATTGGTCATAAGGCAATACTGCCGTAAAAAGCAATAAAATAAGTTTGGTTTGTTGTTGGTTTCATTTCTCCATTGACAACGCCTTCAGCAAACTTAAGATATATTTAAGCTAGTTGTCCGTTGGCATCCTTTCTCCACTGACAAACTGGTGGAGAAAATAGTTAAACAGTGGTGGTTTTAAAATAGTCAGCATTTCTTCCAGGTGACAACTTGCTCAGGACTTGGTTGCTTATTTTAAAACACTGCATCAGGAGGAGAGAAAAAGAAGTACCCGGAGCCATCTTTGAGGACAGAGAGATGAACTCACATATCCCCTGGAATGAGCACAAAATAAAATCAGTTATTTGCATAGGATTGACATGAATCTATATGTATTTTAAATATGTTCATATATTTTGTATTTCTCAGTAGCCTTTTTAATTTTCTTTTTTATTATTACTTATTGATTTGAGAGACAGAGAGAGAAAGGAGACAGGAACATCGATTTGTTGTTCCACTTATTTAAGCATCCATTGGTGGATTCTTGCACATAACAGGAAGCCTCTCTAAATAACTGAGCTACCCAGCCAAGGCCTGTTTTCATTTATTTTTTAAGATTTTATTTTGTTTATTTTTAGAGAGAGGGGAAGGGAGGGAGAAAGAGAGAGAAAGAAACATCAATGTGTGGTTGCTTATTGGCATGACCCCCAACGGGGCACCTGGCCCTCAACCCAGGTATGTGCCCTGACTGGGAATCAAACCAGTGACCCTCTGGGTCCCAGGCTGACACTCAATCCACTGAGTCACACCAGCCAGGGCTGTTATTCATTTTTATACCCCTCTTGTGTTTGTCATGACTTTATCTCTTTTACGGCAAAATCGCCTTATAGCCAGTTGGTTATGCAGCAAAAATGTCTATGGCAAGGATGCTACAACAAAAATACTAGATATGCATCGTAAGACCCCGCTGCTAGGCAGCAGTGCCACCAGAGACGACCCGACAGCTTTAGGTACACTCTAAAGATGGCATCCAGAGGGAGCGGGAATGGGTGGGTATTTTTGGATGAGGTCAGGCAGCTTTAGAAGGGAGCTGGAAATACTTTATGACGTACTAAAATCCAGGGTGGAGCTGAAAATATGAGCCTCTTGGTTGCACGTTACCAAAACATAGTGAACTTGATTTGAAATAACTTCATGTGAAATAGCTGCATGCGGCCTGAGGCCGTCCTACAAAACAGCACACAGAGCTTAGGCCACCTGCACTATCGGAGAAGCCGGTCTGGGCTCACTTCCACTGAGCAACCAGCCCAGACACCGGGCCCAGCTTCCTGGGCTGAGGAGTGGTGGTCACCTTCACGCCCACCCACACCACCTCTGGCTGAGGCAAGCAGACACTGGGAGTCCCAAGGGAGGGAAGACAGGTCTTCCTAGTGCGGCGTACTTCACAAATGGGCAAAGTGAGAGTCAGGATAGGCAAGTACCTAGCCCCAGGTCACCTGGCCGGCCAGCCCCAGAGCTGCGACTTGCTGCAAAGCCTTGCGCTGACACAGGCTCTGCTGCCCCAAGACTTGAATTCCCCAGGCAGATGCGGAGGCAGGAAAGGGCCTCCCAGGTAAGGAAGAAAGAGGGAGTGGCAAGAAATGAGTCTGGGATGCCTCCTCCTACCTTGCCCCATCCTCCCAAGGCCACTAACCCCCCTGCCCTCACCCAACTTTCCAAGTTGCCGCCTGCTGGAAAGTCTAATCCTCCCGGGTAAGCAAACACTCCTGCTGGGGCCTCCCCAGATAACAAAAGAGCCATAAAAAGCAATCAGAGGCCAATTAGCTCAGCCTTATCTGAGCTTCATGCACCTCTAACGCCTCTCAGCTTGCACAGGAGCGATGGGCCAGCGACTAAGATGACAGCTGTCTTCCAAGGTGAGGCCACCGGATACAAGGAAAGTGCGGAGGAGCCCCCAAGAGGAACTGAGAAGGAGAAGGTCGATGAACAAGAGGAGGCGGGAGACAGACCTCTCCCATGTACTTGACAGTGTTCGCCACTGACCACACTACAGTCAAGGACCCCAGAAGGCCACCACCGAGCTCCCGGCACTTTCTATGCCACCTCCTGCCTCCAGGAACAAACCAGGGACAGGGGGAGCGAGTGCCCTGTGACAGCGAGGACCTGCTCTGTCCTAGTCACCCCATCCCATCAGCCCTGGCTCCCAGTGGACACTCAGTGACGGCCGATGTCCTCCCAGCCTATTTTAAAGGCAAGAAGCTCCATGCAGCACATACAGGCCCCAGGTTCTCAGCGAATCTCAATGACAACAGATTCCACAGGGTCCCTTCCTGGAGCTTATAGAGTGTGGTCAAGGAGAAGACCCCCAAACCCAGAGCGGTCTGAGGACGGCCCCACTCCCAGGGCCTTTTCCAGGACTAGGTATGGCTAACATGAAAGGGGAAAACAGTCCACCTTTGGCAAATACAGAGGACAGAATAACCTTGGCCTTATAAGGCTTTGAATAAAACCCAGCCTGTAGCGCACAGAGGGCTGTGACAGAGGGCTTGCCCAGGACAGGGCTTCTCAGAGCATCGCCCCAACCTGCACCCCCCATCCCCGGCCAGGGAGTTTCCCATCATCCCCAAGTTCAAGAGACACAAAAGAAAGGCAAAAACATTAAGCCTAGATCAAGCCTGCTGTTAGGTTTCTTTTCAGCTCTGACCTCCTTCTCTCTAGTTCCCATAACATGTTAAAGCCGTAGGGACCCTAAAGATCATCTGCTCAGATGAGTCAAAGCATCTGCCCATTGCAGTCACCCAAGCCGTTGCCCCAGCAATTCTGACCACTGGTCCAGAGGGTCCACGGTGCTGGTTCTTTAAGGTTCCCACTGGGTCCAATGTGCAGCCGGGGTTGGGAACCAGGGGTCATCAGCCTGAGGTGTGAAGGGCACATTCTGGAGCAAACAGATCTGGATAAAACCACACCTCTGTGCCCAGGGACAGTCATTGAATGTCCAGGAGCTGTTGAAGGGAATAATTGATTTACTTCCAACTGGGAGAATTAAAAGAGAGAATGCAGGTAAAGCAATTAGCTCTCTCTGTGCCTCAGTCTCCGTATCTGTGAAATGGGGCAACAATATCTCCTTCCTCTCAGGGTTCTGCTAAGGAATAAATAAAGAATGATATAAAATACTAAGCACAGGCCCTGGCTGGTGGCAGAGTGGTTAAGGCGCCGGTCTGCGAACCGAAAGGTCGCAGGTTTAATTCCCCAGCCAGGGCATATAACCAGGTTGCAAACCAGGTCTCCAGTCAGGTCTGTGGCTGGAGGCAGGTGAAAAGCAACTATACATTGATGTTTCTCTCCCTTCCCCTCTTTTAAAAATAATGAAATAAAAAATCTTAAAAAAAAAAAACAAAAAACTAAGCACAGGGTCTGGCGCACAACAAATCCTCCTGGGGTGCTACTTCTGGTCCCCATCTGTCCCCCACCCCTCCTCCAGTTACAGGGTCCCTATGTGCACTCATATTTTCACGCTGCGGCCCATCATCCAGCACACGTAGAAGGGTCCCAGGACCTAGTCTGCCTGTCCTGTGCCTCCCCACCACAGCCACACATCACTTATTAAAGTAAGTAGGAGCAGTGAGGAGCCCCCTGGGGGAATCTGGAAAGGGGCCCCTCACACAGTATCCATACCGCAGCCCCCCAAGAGGAGTGTGCACCAAGGGTCCACAGGGAACCATCTTAACTCAGGAGCCCGGCCTCACTGCCCCATAGGCTGATCTAGGCCGTGCCGCTGGCCTTCTGTTCTATGACACACACCGCCTCTGCCCTGCCACCCCAGGGCCCCGGGCTCCACGGGGAGAGGCGGTGCACTTCCAGCAGTAACTTATCAGGAACCATGTGGGGTTATGAAGAAGAACACAGGTTCCCATGGGAAAATGCTCACACTATGTAATTAGGTCACAAAGTGAGCCATGAAACAGCATGTGTAATAAAACCGCAGTTCTATAAATATATGTACACTCATATATGTGCAGAGCAAAGCAGCTGGACAGAAACATGCAGTGGTAGAATTAAAGCTTGCTCTCAGTCTGTCATTTTCTGTACTTCCCAACTTCTCCACAATAAACATGCCTAACCTTGTGCTCTGGAGTCTGCCCCCAGACAGGCCTGCACCTTTTGGGGACAGTGGTAAAGAGCAGTTCACAGAGCATCTGCCCTGACATCTCATTTCCTCCTCCCACAGGCTTCAGCAGGTGGGTCTACGGTTCCACGCTACAGAGAGGAAACGAAGCCGATAAGGTCCAGGGTCAGGAGCTGATAATACAGGGCGGATGGGTCCAAACCAGATCTCTGTGGGAGACAGCAGGGCAGAAGGTTGCCACACTGGTTGGGCTCTGCCTCTTCTCGGCCCTGTGACGTCAGGCTGACAACAGGTCCTCCCTGCACTGGTTTCCACATATGTAAAATAGGGATTAGGATAGGGCCCACACCAGAGGATTAATGAGATAAGGCAGATAAAGCTCTTAGCACAGAGTATGTGAATAATAAATGCTGATGATGCACAGGCCATTATTATCTGGTGCTAGGGCCCAGACACACACCAGGGCACGTAAGAAGAACTCAACCTTCCTTTGAATGTCAGCCAGCACTGCCCCCCGCCCCCACCCCATTCCAAGGGCAGGGACAGTCTGCCTGGGTTGCTGTAGTGCCCGTCACATCATAGGTGTTCAGTAAGGATGTGCATGAGAAGAGGATAAAGGATGGGGGTCAAGAGGTCAAGAGTAGGGAAGCCACCAGCCAGCCAGCAGAATATTGACCAAGGACAGCCCCGGCTCAACCTCAGTGGGCAGGGCACCAGTGGAGGAAGAGCAGAGACCTTGGCTTTCAGCCCATGGGCTACCACCTGCCAGCCCAGCCCTTGGACCAGTGACTGCACCTTTCTGGGTCTGCATCATGGGCCCCATAATAGTTTCCTCTTTCCAGGGCTGCTACGTCAGCCTCTTTTTTTTTTTTTTTTAATGTTATTGTTGTATTACATCCATCCCCTTTTTGCTTCCACTCTGTCTACATCAGCCTCTTATTGCTGCTATGACAAATTACCACAAGCTTAGTGACTTAAACAACCCAAATTTATCATCGTATAGCTATGGAGGTCCAAAGTCCAACATGGGTTTCGTTGGACTAAAAGCAGGGCTTTGGCCATGCTGTGCTCCCTCTGGGGCCCTGGAAGAGAATCCATCCCCTTGTCTTTTCTCAGTGCCTGGGGGCAGCCTGTAATTCTTGGCTTGTGGCCCCCTCCTCCATCTTCAAAGCCAACAGCAAGACACCATTCAGTGTTTCTCTGACTCTGACCCTCTGGCCTCCCTCTTACGAGAACCCTTGCAATTCCATTGGGTTGACCGGGATAATCAAGGAAACCTTCCCAGTTTAAGATGCTTAATATAATCACATCTGGAAAGTCCCTTTGGCACATAAGGTAACATTTCAGAGATTCCGGATATTAGAACATGGACACCTCCAGGGGTGGGGTGGGGGGGCATGATTCTGTTTACCATAGTTGTGAGAACAAAAATGAGATGTGTGTGGGCAGGCTGCATAAACTGTAATGTCCATGCACATGCAAGCTGTTAATATTGCAGCTTCCTTGTGCCAGGCACCAGCAACAAAAGCTGAACCAGGCAGAATCCTCGTCCTCCTACAGGGATCCGGGGATGGATCTCACAAGATTCCTGAAAGGGTCCTCAGTGTCACAGATGAGCAGGGCGTACCTTGTCCAGGGAAAAGAATGTGCCGCCTTTATCCTGGGTTCTCAAAGGGTCTGTGGGCCAAAGGTCATAGCTCTGATGTGGAAATCCATTTAACGAGGGAGAAAAAGAGGAAAAAGCAAATATACAGCTTTTCCAATATAGGGACCGGCAAGGGGCCATGCAGAGCCATCCATGCGGGAGTCCACAGTGGGGAGTTGATCTCTGCCAGGCCCTGGGTCCCACTTGGACCCTGCTGAACAGGACACAAAAGTCCATTGAGCCCTGGCTGGTAGTACAGTGGTTAAGGTGCCGGCCTGTGAACCCAAAGGTCGCAGGTTTGATTCCCCAGCCAGGGCACATGACCAGGTTGCAAACCAGGTCTCCAGTCAGGTCTGTGGCTGGAGGCAGGTGAAAGGCAACCATACATTGATGTCTCTCTCCTTCTCTGCCTCTCTCCCTTCCCCTCTTTCTAAAAATAATGAAATAAAATCTTTAAAAAAAAAAAAAAAAGTCCATTGAACACTTGGGATTTGGGAAACTGACAAATTTAGGACCAGGCCCAGGGTTCCAAACAACTCTAGGCTGGGTCTGCAACAATCTGGAAAACCTTAAGTGACAAACCCGTGACTGCCCTCCCCAGGAAGAAGTTCCTCTGGGGGCTGGGAGCAACTCCAGCCTTGTCCACCTGTTCCCCATGCTCCTTTCCCGCTGGTCTCAGGGCCGCGACCAGGCTGCGGGCAGGCCCTCCAGCCCGTTCCTGCTCTGCCCAAACACTGCCCCCTGAGCCTGGCCTCCTCTGGGCCTGACCCTGTCAGCTCCTGATGTGTCCAGGGGCAGTGGTCTCCTTGGCCCTTCCAGGAACCCAGCTGCCCAGCTGCTTCCCTCCGGGTCCAGGTCCAGTGGGCAACACGGTCCATCTTGTGTGGATCAGCCCAAAAAGGGGCCAAACTGGTACCTCTAGGAGGCCACTGTACGTCCCTGCGTCCCTGAGGCTGGGCCAGGAGCCAGAGGCCTGACCAGCAGGGAATGCTGAGACAGCAGGGGCCCCTCTGGGATGGCAGCAGACTGGGCAGGAAAAGCAAACAACTCCACAGGGGGCCAGAGTCCATAGCCTGCGCACTGAGTCAGGGGGAGAGGGGCAAGCTGCATCCAGGAAGACGCAGGAAGCCATCTGCCACCGGGCACTTGGAGCTGCTCTTCCAGCCACGGTTCCCAGAGCTAGAGGGCTCAGACTAGCTGTAAGTACACTGGCCACAAGCCTACCAGGAAAGGCCCACCCTGCGGGCTCCAAGGGCGGACTGTGGACAGTGAGACAGGCCAAGCTCTGGCCCTGCCACTTACCAGCTCTAGAAGATCTTGGATACACTAGTCACCTCTCTAAGCCTCAGTTCTTAATCTGCAAAATGGAAGTGATCGGCAGCCCCTGTCTCCAGGGCTGTGGGCCCAGCGGACGAGATCATGCGCAGGCAGCACTCGGCAAACGGCAGCGGACACCGGCAGGATTGGGATCAGGGACTCTGGCTACGTGGCCTTGAGCCTTCCTTCCCACTGGTCTCTGTCCGGGACTACCAGCTGCCAGAGTCAGAACCCAGGTTCAAATTCCATTTCCACGCCAATCGTGTTCTCTTCGTTTGCATCTCCATGACAGGGACACTGAAAGTCCCCGTCAAACCCACTCACCCATCCTCTGTCCACCAGCACCCTCATACATTCCACAGGGACCCCCTGAGCATGTACCCTGTGCCTGGCCCCATGCTGAGTCATGACACCGAGGATACAGCGGCAAGCTGTCCCCACGGCACTGGCCTGCAGGTAGGGGGGCATTTCCTCACCCCTCCACCACCACAGACCTCAGTGTGAGCTGCTCTGACTCTGCCCCCATTTCCAGAGCAGAGGCCTCCCCCAGTCACACACAGGCAACACGGAGGCCACTCTGCTGGGCCCCCCAGCGGGGTCCATGGGACATCCCAACTGCTCGAAATTACCCTCCCAAAAGCTGGAGAGCATCTCTCTGCAGGCTAATTTCTTAAATAAATACACAAACAATCAGATCATTCAGAGGGAACCAGCCACACCCCCCACCAACAGCCAAAGCCTGAGGTTCTGGGCTCCAACCCGGAGCCCCAGTGCGCCCTGGAGGATGGTGTAGTGCCCTGGGGCCTGGCCTCCAGTCAGAGACGCCCCAGTTCTAGTCTCCACTCTAAAGAACAGTGTGTCTACATGTAACCTTGGCTGCCTCACTTCTCTGAGCCTCACTGCCCCACCTGTGACATTGGTGATGACAGGGCCCCCTTCCTAGAGACGGGAAGAGTGCATGGGCTTGGGTGTTTGGCTCAGTGCCTGGTACACAGTAAACAGGGCCATTGTCATCACCATTGGTATCTGCTGCTAATTCATCATCATCATCATCATCTGATCCTAGATGTGTCCTATTGAGGAAAGAAGAAGCGCTGCCAGCTAGCTGAGCACTTTGAAGGTCGCTTCTCCCCAGCCTCAGGGCTGACGGCATGCCAGCCACGCTCACTCCTTGGGATGGTTGAGCAGGGTAGCCCAGCCCTAACGCTTGCCCACGGGCCTCAGCCTAGAATGCCCAGCAAGGCCAGCAGCCCTGTTTACCTCATCACAGCCTAGCTTCCTCCTCTGAGCAACCCAGCCAAGCAGACAAAGGGACCAGGAAGTCCACAGGCTGCAAAGCCAGAGACAAACCCAACCCCCCTGGACCTGACTGCTAACCAGCTGCTAACCGCCCACCTGGCAGGTGCAGCCTTCTTCCCCGTGCAGGCAGAGGGTAGCTGGTCGGTGAGAACCACATCAAACCCAGGTCCCTCTGATTCCCAGGGGACAGAGCCCAACCAGCTCCTTCCAAAACCAGGACCCAGAATAACAACAGCAAATATATTTGGAGCAGCCGGTATGTGCCAGCCCAACTAAGCAGTGGGTAAACATTAACTTACGTACTCCTCCCACAGCCCATTTTACTAGGTAAAAAAGTGAGGCCGGGGACAGGAAGCCACTCACCCAGGGACACCTAGCTAGTGAGAAGCAAAGCAAGACGCCAAGTCAGCTCTGGCTCAGAGCCCCAGCTCCCAGGCCCTCGGAGACGCGGCCCCCAGCCCTCAGTTCACCCACCACGCTCGGCCACCAGCTGGGAAGTAGCCGTTAGGACCGACACTGCCTCTTTGCCTCCGAGAGCCCTGACAAGAATGAGGTCACTTTGAGGCTGCAGTTCTGCCTGGATCGGGGCAGCGACCCTCTACCTGCACCGTCAGGAGCTTCTCGGAGGCCCGGTGGGCAGCCAGGCAAAGCCCCAAGGCCATTTGCAAAGCCGGGGGAGGGGCGGGAGCCGTGGAGGAAATGCAGTCACAAGACGTGAGATGTCCATCACTTGAAGATATGTTTTCATGTTTTTCAGAGCAGTGTTTGCTTAGTGACTACCCTTAGGAAAGTTTAAAAAGAAAATCAAGACTTTTTTCCCTTCGCTTGGGCAATGAGGAGGAACTTGATCGGGAGAGTCGCCTCCCAGAGGACTCCCACGTGGAAAATCACTGCCCACGGAAGGAGCTGGAACTTAGGGACATGAAGACCGGGAATGGTAGAAACGGAGCTGGCTGAAGGCTGTAGAGCCCTGGACAAGGAGTCAAGAGGCCACCAGCACCCCAGACATCCCAGGGTGTGACCCTGGACAAGTCCTGCACCTCAGTCTCCCCATGAGTAAAATGAGGCGGTTGGAACGGAGCTTCTTCAGACTCCTGCTGTGATCAATGCTCTGTAGAGTCTCGAGTCCCATGAATGCCAGTCCCCACCCAAGCATGATCCTTAGTCACACCTGTGGACGGGGAGACTCCAGCCCTGGCAGCGATCCCGTCCAGGCAGCCCGCAGCGCCTCTGCCCCTCCAGCCCCGTCGCACTGGAGTTACCCACACCGGACAGGAGGTGGGGGCAGGAGCAAATGCATGTGGATTTCCTGCGTCCCACAATCAGGGTCACTTATTCAGAGGGTGCTTTGAGGTGGCTGTTGTCATTTCCATTTTATTCATGGAGCAACTGGGACTCACAGCAGTTCACAGGCAGCTGGAAGCCACCCAGCCAGTGAGGGGCTGAGTAGGGACTGGAACTCCAGAGCGCTGGCCCTGGTGTCTCCTGGAGGTGGTGTTCAAGGGGTGAGGGTTGCTCAGGGACAGGTTGTGGGACAAGAGGCGATGCTGCGGGGTGGCTGGCAGAGGGACTGGGCCTCTCTCTTTCAGAAACGCCTGGCCCACCCTGGGCCGCCCTGACCAGTGGGCTGATGAAAACAATGCCCCAAGCCCTGGCTGGTGGCACAGTGGATAAAGTGCTGCCTGTGAACCCAAAGGTTGCCGGTTCAATTCCCAGCCAGGGCACATAACCAGGTTGCAAGCCGGGTCTCCAGCCAGGTCTGTAGCTAGAGGCAGGTGAAAGGCAAACCAACCATACATTGATGTTTCTCTCCCTCTCTGCCTCTCTCCCTTCCTCTCCCTCTGGAAATAATAAACAAAATCTTTAAAAAATTAAAAAAGAAAGGAAGGAAACAACGCCCTGGCAGCAGCTCTGGGGGCCACTGTGTCACAGCCTCACAGACACCCACACCTGCCAGACACACAATCTGGCTGCAGGGCCATCAGGTCCCCAGGATACACAGAAAGTGGGCAGGGAAGGGTCAGGCAGCTATGCACCTGACCCCAAGGTTGGGAATGGGGGTCGCTGGAGGCTGGCCTGAGAGGACCGTGCATGCCAGGTGCTGGGTGGGGAAGCACTGGCTGGGTGCTCACACCCCTGCCTCAGGAGCTTCCTCCATGCGGACACTCCCCCGCCCACCAGGAATTTACCTCTCTCCTCAGCCATGACCCCCTCCTGGCTTCCCTCACCGTCCCAGTTCCCTGGGGCACCCTTCTCTGTCCCACTCCCGAGTGCCTGCCCTGCCAGACAGGGAGTTTCTGGGTAGCTGCACTCCGGGCCCACCTGGAGGGATGTAATCCTGGAAGGTCACAGCCATCTCAGAGTTCCCCGGTACCAGAAAAAGACTGCTGATTCATTTCTGGTCCCTAATCAGGAAGGAGAGGCTGGCTCCCACTGGGGGCCTTAATTACACAGAGTCCACCCACTCCAGGCAACAAATGAGCACATATAAGGTCTTGTGTGGGCACACACTTGAATCCAGAGCTACCTTCTGCCCCAGGGGCCCAGGACCACACCTGCCGCTCTGAGACCTCCGGCTGGGCAACACCTGCCTGAGAATCAGTCACCCCCCAACTTTCACCTGGAAGACAAAGGGAGTTTCAAACATCCCTCCCACCCAGGATGGCTGCCCCTGGCCAGAAACCCCAGAGCCTGGATCGACCACCAACACTTCTCTTAGAAAAGGACTCCAGGCCCTGGCTGGTGTGGCTCAGTGGATTGAACACAGGCCTGCAAACCAAAGGGTCGCTGGTTCAATTCCCAGTCGGGGCACATGCCTGGATTGCAAGCCAGGTCTCCAGTTTGGGACACACAGGAGGCAACCAATCATGGATGTTTCTCTCTTTCTCTCACCCTTCCTCTCTCTCTAAAAATGAATAAAATCTTTAAAAGAAAGAAGGAAAGAAGAAGAAGACTCCCTAAGCACCATGTCCCCAGAGCTGGGCAGTGGGCAGCAGGTCCCCAGCCCCAGCCCCCAAATGCACCATGCAACCCAGCGCTGACCTGCTGAAGACCCCAGGGGGAAGGGTTAGGGCCTTGGCCTGGAGCCTGCTGCAACATGGGGCCTCCTATCCAATAGAGTGTCCTTTTAGGGAAGGAGCAGTGGCCCATTTTACAGATGAGAAAAACTGAATCCTGTGATTTACACAATGACCCACCACCAGTGCTGGAGCCAGAGCCAGATGCAGGCAGTCACCCCCAAACCCAGGCTTTTAACCATGAGGCCTCCCTGCCCCAGACTGAATCCCAGGTAGAAAAGAACAAAGACCCTTTCTGGCAAAGACAATGGGCCAGACACGGAGCTGGAAACCTGAGAGCCAGCTAATTCTCAGCTACAGCCCAATGGGGCGAACTCTTCACTGTTTCCACTTTGCATATGAACAGACCTACGCGTGGGGAGAATTCGTGTCTCCTTTAAGCCACACAGGTAGCTAGGGGCAGAGCCAGGCAGGGTTTGGAGCTAGTTCTGCCTTCTGCCACTTCACAGGTTTGCGGGCAAAAGAACGAAAAAAGTCACATGGGTTTGAGGGACCAGCCTCCTCCCTCTGGCCCAGAGATCTTGAAATTCGTTTCTCCTTAGCCAGAGACCTGATGCGGGCCATCTCGGCTGCTGCGGCTCCTCTCGTTCCCACACCTCCTGCCCAGTGCCTCCTCTTTTTCTAGCCACCAAAAATTAAAGTTAAAAAAAGGAAGAAGGCTCACTTACTGTGTCTGGGGCAGTGTGGCCGCTGGGACTGGGTCTGTGGAGGAGAGCAGAAACAGCGCCTGTCAGGCCAGAGGCTGGCCCAGCGGACTCCCCAGGGTGCAGGAGATGGGGCCTGGCCAGCCTGAGTGCCGACACTGCCCGCCTCCCTTCCCCCAGCCTCTACTGTCATCAAGCTCCCCTACCTGTCCTGCCTGCACCGCCCCCACCCCCACCCCATGGCCCACATCCCAACTCCAACCAGAACCGGTGGCCCTGCCTGCTCTGGGCCAGCCCCTCAAGGAGTCCCTGGTCCCCAAGCATTCAGGAAGTTCCTGCTGGTCTGGTCCCCAGCCTCTCCCAGATGACAGAACCCAGAGCCCGGAAGCTGCCATTTAACACCAGGCTTCTCATGGCCTTCCTGCCCACCCGCAGGGCCACTGGCTTCCCAGTCCTCTGGGAGGCTGCTCCTCTGGCTGGTGATTGCCTGGGAGAGGCTGCGGGGAGGGGGGGCTCCCATTTACTTTGTGCCAAAGTGCACCAGATGCTGCAGGAATGCTAGGAATCCTAGCTCCCAGGGGAGGCCGTGGAATCTGGCTCCTTCCCAATGGCTGGCCTCTCCCTTCCTGCTTTCTGGGGACAGCAGAGGGGCCAGAGGCATCACTGGGAGCCTGAAGCTTCCACCTCCACCCAGAGGCCTGGAAATGGGAGGACCCAAGGCTCCCAGAGCAGCTTACCAATACCAGAGGCAGAGTCCAAATGGGTCAGTGGGGCATCTGTGTCCTCTGGTGCAATGCTTGGCACGCCCAGGCCAGCACTGGTGTCCTCCTCATCGTCACTGTCATCAAACTCGAAGGCCTCTCCAGGGTCGTCCTCCGCCTCTGAGGAGGGGCCTAGGCCTCCTCCAGGAACCAGCTGATCTTCTGGAAGGTAGGAGGAGTTATCAGCTGGGCTGCAGGGTCTCAGGGTCTGGCCAAGGGAGAGATGGCTGGGTAGCTCTGCAGGTCGGGGAGAGGGAACAAGGGCAGCCCAGGGACTGGCTCAAACCCAGATGGCCCTCCTGAGCCCCTGCGGTGTCCTGGGGCCGGGTCAGGTCTCTCAGCAGATGGGCGGCAGCAGCCAGAGAGGAGGAGGGGACAAGCTTCCATGTGCACATGTGCACATCTGTACTAGAAAGCATGTCTTTCATGTGCACATTTTCTATGTTCCTACTTTGTAAGCAAATGTTAAATGCATCTGTGCATGTGGGTATAAGTACACTTAGTATGTTTCCATGGGTGCATATAGGCTGTGCATTTTGCATGCACCTGCAGGCTTATCCTGCATGTCACACTATTTTGCATGCACGGTGGCATAAAACATAGCTGCCTGGCAGGGTTTGGAGCCTGAAGGTACCTGGTGCCAGGCTGCAGAGTGGCTGGGGCAGGGCTCAGGAGCGCTCGGCCTAGGGTGGCCTCATGCCCTGCTCCTCCCCCCTTGGTGACCCTTCATGGTCATGTCCTCCTGTTGTCCCTCAAAGCTCAATTTAAGCAGAGCCACTCCCCACCCCGAGCTCCAGCCACTGCCCAAACTAAATGAGGTCCTGCCTCCCTTCTCTCTGTCTTAATCCCTTGTTTTCTTCCTCTGTGGACATGTGAGGCTATCCTTGGTGCCCATTTAGAGGACAGGTCCCGGCCTGGCCCCGGGTTGGAGCCCAGCATCTTTTATAAACAAGTGAAGGAACAGAATCTCTCTCCTGAAGCACAGCCAGCCCTTGCCTTTCCACCCATTTCACTCAGCTGTGGTCGCCAGTCTTTTCCCCTAGAATCTGGGGCAGAACAAACCCCAAGCATTCACTAAGCCCACCTCCCTACCTGGTGCAAACCTGCTTCCAAACCAAAGGGCAGTGTGGTCTGGTTTTAAAAGTCCACAAGGCTGACCACCCATCCTTGGGCTGCCCTGGGCGGTCCCGCTGAGCCTTGGGCTTAGCCCATCCTGTCTAGGCCCCCTTCCAGCTGTGTGGTTCTGAACAAGTCACTTCACCTCTCTGAACCTTGATTTCCTCCTCTGGAAGCTGGAGAAAAAAACAACCTGACCCCATAAAGCTGATGCACACGTGACCTAAGACGCAGGTCGGTTTCCCTGCCTCGCCACCACTGACATGGAGGCTGCATGGTCGTGGGGACAGTCGCAGCACTCCTGACCTCTTCCCACCAGAAGCCAGGAGTACCCTCCAGCTCTGACAACCGAAAATGTCTCCGGATATTGGCAAGTGCCTCCTGGGGGACAAAACTGCCCCTACTTGAGAACTGTTGGGTGGACAGAAGGCTTGGGGCAGAGAGAAGGCTTGGCGTAGTGCCTGGTATCTGTGTCACAAAGTGCCACCTGGTGTTGTAACAACGCCCCTCCCAGCCTGAGAGCCTTGCTGACAGGCCTGTCTGGTCCAGGTGTGCTCACAGGTAGAGGGAGCAGAGATGGGTGGATGGACCCGCAGATGGACAGATGGACAGATCTGATTCCAGCCGTCTCGCTGACCAGAAAAATCCAATCCCTCCCCAACAGTGACCTGGGGCAGAACATTTTCAGTGCCAATGTATCGGATTCAAGGAGCCCGTCCCTCTGAGCTTTGCTACAGCAGAAACCAGGGGCTCATCCTCCCTCCCTAACACCCTCTGCGGGGTGATGACCAGATGGAGGCCACTGAGGTGGGGACCCAGCCCCTCCTGGGAGCTGGGGACCCCGTGGGTGGACTCCTTTGGGCAGTGCTGTGCCTGTGGCACCAAGTGCCTTCCCCAGGTGTGGAGAGACGAACCCAGCGGGAGCCTGAACGGTGCCCCTGGAGCTCCCTGTGCGGACCTTACACCCACTCCCCTGAGCTCACGTGACAGGCCCACGCAGCTGTCAAGTTCGGGGCCACACTCGAACCCAGATCTGGCTTCGCTCCCATCCACACTCCTTCCACCTGCTGCCTCCTGGAAGTAGAGTAGGCCCCCGGCCGCCGGGCCCCACGATGATGCATTAACAAAGGAAACGCAGGGGCCAAGCGGTTTGCAAGGGACAGTTCTCCTCTTGCCAGTGGGTCATAAAGTCAGTTAGGGGATTCCCCTGCAGCACTTTTTGTTTATAAACTGCTTATCCAAAGCACTTTTCAATAATATGTTCACAAAAACACATTTAGCGTCACTTTTGATATTGTTTTTACACTCCTGTTTCAGTTAATATATCAAACTTTCAGTTTCATGTAATGTGTGTATGCATCCGTCTTCGTGTGTGCATTTATGTGCATGCATGTGTGCATGTGTTGGTGTGTGCATGCATGTGTGTGCACATGTGTTAACATGTATGTGTGTGTTGGCGTGTGCAGAACCTTCTACTACTCCCCCCCTCTCACTCCACTCCACCCACACTGGCTCCTTGCTGCACCATGAATGTGCCACACGTACCCGTGCTGCTGCCTCAGGACCTTTGTCCTTACAGTCCCAGGCTCCAAAATGTTCTTCCCCCAGGTGTCTCCTGCTCCCCCCTCCTTCAGGTCTTAATATGCATCAGCTCCCAGGGAGGCTGCCCTCACCAACGCCGCCCACGGGGGCACTAGGACTCCCTAGTTGCCTCGCTACTTTATTTCTTTCTATGGCCCTTGTGCGCACGGGACATGCTCGAAGCTCCATTTATTTTACTGTCTGTTCCCCTATGAGAAAATAGTTTCTTGAAGGCAGGTATTCTTGTCTGTTTCACTCATGGTTGTGTCCCCAGCACCTGGCAGGCACGTAAAAGTATGTGTTGAATATAGACACCTGTGCGCACACACGCACATACTCCTGCTGTCATGTCACGAGTTACAGTTTTCAAAGTTTAAAAAACATTGAAACAAATGACCACAAAGTCCCTGCTCACCACTTCTGGGCTACCAGACACAGGCTCTTTCTGACCAAGGGGACTTCCGTGCCCTGGGTCCCTGTCCACTGGGATCTGCTGGGCAGGCAATGGTGCAGAGGGCTTCCCTTCACACCTGGCCAGTGTCACCGTGGTGACTACAGCTTCACAGACCGTACCTGGTACAGGCTCCGGCCCACATCCTGGCTGCACGAGTGTCAAGTCTGTTTACCCTCCCAGCTGCAGTTCCTAGTCTGTAAGGTGAGGATCATGATAATAACTACCTGACAGTGTCGCTGGGAGGATGGAATGAACTAACACACGTAAAGCACCTGGTGCCAGGTACGTGCTCACTAAATGTTAGCTATTCTTAGGATGACGATGCTATTTGTCATCACTGTCATTGCATCACCATCACCATCACCATGATTATTACTATGGTACTGAGTCATAGCCCAGTCCTTGACCCTGGGTGAGAGGGACAGGCCTCCCCCACTCTCAGGCCAGGCCCAGGCCATGTCCAGGGACTCAGGTCACTTCTGCACCTTGTCCTGATTGATGGCCTCAGTGAGCCCATCAGTCACGTCTGCACCCAATGGGCTATTCCTGGCAGCCCCCGGGTCGGGAGGTTCGCAGGGAAGACATGACCCTCGCTGTCAAGGAACCTGCTGCAGAGTGAAGCAGGCAGGTATGGCAAGAGAAACACATAGAGTTCCAGAGACCGAGCCGGTGCTGAGAGACAGGAGGGGCTCATGCCGGCCCGACCTGGGTACCAGGCTGCTCTGCACGGAGCCTTGAAGGATGAGCAGAGGTCGGGCAGGGTCAGGTCGGGCAGAAGAATCCAGGCCGAGGCCACAACAGGGGCCAACAACAAACATTGAGGGCTGGAGCTGGACAGATGAGCAGAATGAAGGAGCTAAGAGATAACCCAAGAGCTGTTTCAGGGAACCTGAAGTTTATTAGTTAAGACAAAAGGATGCTCTCAAAGAGTAAGAAAACGGCCAACAGCCTGGCTCAACCAGATGACACTGGCCAGCAATATCAGACAAAGCTGGAAAAGGGATGCCCATCAAGTGTTTCTTGAATAGAACTAAATGGATTTGATCATAAAATGCCTTTCCCCTCACCTTCCATGTCTGGCCCTATTGGTAGAGAGGAGAAAGAATGTGAGGGGACCACGGCAGCAGAGGCCGGAATGGGGCATCCTGGGACCCAAAGCCACGGTCATGAATCAGGGGATGCCCTTGTCCCTGGTGCTGCTCCCCAGCTGCTCAGACCCAAGAGTCACATATCACTCCTTATCAAAAAGAAGAATTGGGAGGCCCTTCCCTGGGTAATCAGGGCCCTTCACGCCCACCTGGACAGGTGGCACAGCCAGAGCTGGCCACACATACCCTTGACTTTCCTGGGCACGCCCTGCCATTGGGACAGCCAACCCCGGTGTGCCCAGGAGGCTCCGACCCAGGAAGCCACCCCCGTCATAGAGAAGGCAGGTCCACTGTGCCGACCCCACCCTGGAGGGGAACAGGGGTCAGTGCAGAGCACACGTGGCACCTGACAACACCCACCCTGGCCTCCCCCCCGTGATAACAGCCTCCCATCACTGAGCAATCAATTGCCACTTGCTGGTGCCTTACCTATACTGAAACCTTGCAACAACAAAGGGAGGGTGTCCTTATCACCCCCATATTTGTGGCTGGTGAAAAGGAGCCACAGAGCCACCTTAGTGGCAGTGGCAGCAGGGTCAGGCTGAAGAAGAGCCCTCTTGTGACCATTCTGCTATCAGCTTCCCCCAGTGGGGGCAAGAGGACAGGAAGCCAGGCCCAGCGGGTAAAACAGCCTGGATCCAGCCCCTCCAGGGTGGGGCCTGCATTCCACCCGCAGCGTCCGAGGCCCCACTGCCTGGGTTGCCAGATAAAATACAGGATGTCGAACTGAATTTCAGATGAACGGCCATTCTTTTTCACGTAAGTGTTTTGTTTGTTTCTGTGGGGCTTATTTATTTGTGGCCAATTCTGAGAGCCCTACCACTGCTAGGTGACCTGACCTTAGCACCTTGGCAGATGCCCCTTCCCTTCAACCCTTGGGTGCCCACCCCCAATTCATAAACTTCATTCCAAATGATGTTTTGAACCCCAGATGGGATCTGCCCATCTCTCCAGGATCTGAGTGTCTGGAGACCACTCCGTGAGAAGGAAATTATTATTTCCCCGTGCAGACAAGGACGCCGGGGCCAAGGGGGTGCAGGCACTTGCCCAAGGGTGGCTGGCCAGCTCCCAAGCCCAGGACCCTCTGCTAAGCCCCACAACCCAGGCCGGAGGAGGGTCGAGGAGGAAGCCCAGCACACAGTACCTGTGGCAGTCTGTGGAGGAGGGCTGGAGGACGCCATCAGACAAAGTCCAGCTCAGACTAGCGCTGACCCAGCCGCTGCCTGTGAAGAGAAGGTCAGAAATCTAATTAGATGACATCCAAGGCCGTAGCTTCGGCAACAGAGAGGGGTCAGTCACGGACTGATGACCCGCACATTCCAGCCCGCCAGCTCCCCCAAGGCTTCCCCAGCTGTTCTGGGGCCACAAGGCAGCCGGACAGGGCCCAACCCCCACGCATCATAAATCATTAACCTAGGAAACCCAGCAGCTGCAGAACAGTAACCCACCTTTCCAGAAAGCCCCTGCTGCCACACCTTCCTTTTGCCCAATGCCACGGACCCTCAGGAGTCTGCGGGGTCCAGCTAGATGACCTCTCCCCTGTCCCTTCTGACTTGCAGGTGAAGCTCCAGCCCCAGAGACTGGGGTCATGCTCAGCCCCCCGTTCTAGAAGCGGTATCACACCTGAACTGCCATGGAGCCGGCCGGACACTTCCTCCTCCCGGTTGCCCAATAACTGCAGGCTCCCTGGAGCCCGGCAGCTCTCACCAGCCCCTGCCCAGAGCCCCTCTGTCTCTCCCTGTCCTGCCTCACGGGGCTGGCCAGCTGGCAAGGGGCCACCCAGCCTTGGCATATGGGTAAAAGGAAATAAAAGGGCCGCAGAGAGGCAGATGGCACAAAATAGGGGTAGAATCTCAAATGCTCAGAGCTGGCCTCACAGTGGGGACTCCCGCAGCCAAGAAGGCAGTGCCTCCGGTGGGCTGCCTGGGCCCTGGAGCCAACCTTGCCAGATGACCCCCGCCGAGTTGTGAGGGAAAGAGTTCTCCCCAGTCCCTGCTGGCACCTGATTTGGAACTAGGGGCTCTCCTAAATAGCCACATGGAGGACGGAAGCATCCCGGAGGGACAGCACCCAGCCCTCCCGTCTAATTGGCTGCTGCCACCAACTGGCTGTGTGCCAGTTTCCCTTTCCACCCCTAAAGCCTGTGACTCTATTAACTGACTTCCTATGTGAAAACAGAATGCACGTGGGTATTCACAGAGAGCCTGCTCTAGCCCAGACACTAAGCACTTTACAGATAAAGTTAACATACAGGGCTGCACTTTATAAATGAGAACAGGAGGGAGGCCCAGAGCAGTTAAGAAAGTTGCCCAAGATGCCCATCCTGATGTCCCCCAAAATAGGGGACAGCAACTGGGACTCTGTGTCTGGATTCCAAACCCCAAGAGTGTAAAGCACCCTACGGGTGGCTCACAAAGGGACCCCAAGATTCCAAGGTTTCAAGCTGGGGCTGCAGCTGGGGCAGCTGGGTATGCCTGCAGGCTGGGCTCTCTGCCTCATTCTCTCAGTGAACTTGACCTCTCTCCTTAGCCTCCCCGGTGACCTGGGCCTTGTGTCTATAAAGTGGAGGCAGCACCTGCTGGGCGATCCCACCAGCTGTTACATGGAAAGAGCCAGGTCATAGGTGTGAAGGCGCTAAGAAAACAGGAGGCTGTTTCCTTTTCATCTTTTACATCTTCCTTGAGCTACGCCTGGTCTGGACACTTGTGAGATGGGAGCCTGAGCCAAAAGCAATGTGTTGCAAAGCCCCTGAAATAAGCCTCTCTCAGAAAAGCGATCCAGAACCTTCCAGCCATGACCATCTCTGGCAAAAGAAGCAACCCGCTGAAAACCAAAAGTAGCCCAGCACACAGGGGAATTCTGATCCTGTGTTATTGCTAATATACATCAATTTCATTACAAAAATTTTAATGTAACGTTTTTAAAAACCCCAAATTTACTATTGATACTAATTCCCATGAGGTTGCTGTGCCACCACACACAAGTCAAGAAAATATAGAAACCATTAACTATCTAGAAACATTTAATGTCAGAAGCCTTAAAATCTAACTGCATGTAGCAGCCCCACTAAAGACTACCACCTGCACTTTTAAAAAAGTATTTTCTCTACAAAGAATCTTATGAGCTCTACAAAAATCTGGACAGTTTTCATACTGAAACTAATGTTAAGCTGCACTTGAATTCACATTCTTAGCAAAACCATTGCCTGAGGGCACACACGTGCTCCACACACATCATTGCAGAATAACCATTCATTATTCATCTTCGTCCTCCTCCTCTTCATCGTCCTCCTCTTCCTCCACCTCATCCTCTGGCTCTTCTTTGAGTTTGTTGACCTGCCAGGGCCCTTCTTTCCAGTTCCACTTCTGCCCTCAACTCGGCGTGCAGCAATTTCCTTTTCATGTTTCTCCTTTAGTTCAGCTGCTCTGCGTTCATGTAGTTGCTTATCTTTGGCTAACTGTTCCGGCCACACTTCACCCACTGTCTTTGCAGTATCTCTAATGGATAAACCCGAATGTTCTCTTTTGACCTTTGGGCCACGTTCAAAGTGAAAGAGTTAGGCAGATGAGGCCTTCAGGAGCATCGGGGTCTTTTTTCTTTCCTGTGTTAGAAACATCATCTCTCATCTCCCTGTCACGGCGAGCTTCCTCGCTTTTTTGCCATAGCTTCAAACTTTGACTTTTCCTTCGCAGACCTGATCTTCCATCTAACACTTCTGGGGGAATTCGGGAAAGCTGACAGAAGAGTCAGGTTATTTCTCCTTGTGTTCTAAACAGCAGGTTTGCATGAAGAAGGCATATGAGAAGACCCTGCCCCTTGGTTTCTGGGGTCACCTTTACCCATGGTGACAAATAGCAACTACCTGGTGATAGGTTTTTCTCAGAGTCCTGCCATACGGTCAGTCTGACAGAGATGCTTCCCTCACTAGGACACTAGGCTCTGGTGTGAACCAGTTTTCTCTGGCTCTATTTTAACAGTGCACATCCCTGGCAGGTGTGGCTCAGTTGGTTGGAGCGTTGCCCAGTGAACCAAAAGGTTTTAGGTTCAATTCCTGATCAGGGCACATGCCTAGATTGTAAATTCAGTCCCCACTGGGGTCGTGTGCGGGAGGCAACCAATCAGGTTGATGTTTCTCTCCCTCCCCTCCCCTCTCTCTAAAATCAGGTGAGGATTAAAAATTAGAAATGCACAGAGGACCACACCCAAGGATCGATAATAAATGAACAGAATAAACTATTTTGTTCATCATCACCTGATGAATATTCTATTAGATCCTCAACTAAACTCTCCGCCTTTAAAACCCTCAAGACAAAAGTCCCAGGAAATGCCCCCCAGCTGGCTCTCCCTTCCCTAGCAGCCTGGGCCTTGCCCTCTTCCTCTTCTTCCCCCCAGGGACTCTACCCTTACTCTTTTTTTTTTTTAATTTAATTTCATTGTTGTTGTATTACATCCATCCCCTTTTTGCTCCCCTCTGTCCTCTTCCCCACTCACCCATTCCCCCCAAAGTCAATCCCACCTGTTGTCCATGTCCATGGTTCTCCTATACTAGGTTCTTGTCTAAACTGCTCCCCTTCCTTGCCTCTGCCTCCCCCCTCCCCCCACCCCCTTTCCCCCTGACCACTGAAGTCCTATTCACTGTATTCATATATCTAGTTCTGTTCTGCTTGTTGTTAGTTTTGTTCATTATTGTCCTGTAATGGGTGAGATCATCGGTATTTGTCCTTCACTGACTGGCTTATTTCACTAAGCTTGATACTTTCTAGTTCCATCCATGTGGTTGCAAAGGGTAGGAGTTCCTTCTTTCTTTCTGCTGTGTAGTATTCCATTGTGCAAATGTACCAAAGTTTTTTGATCCAATCATCCACTGATGGGCACTTAGGCTGTTTCTAGCACTTGGCTATTGTAAATAGTGCCGCTATGAACATAGGGGTCCATAGGTTCAATGACCCTTCTTTTTTTGCCTCTGTAACTTTCCCAATCAACTTTCTCTTATAGTTTGAAAGAAAAAAAAAAGTGCATAGAGAAAAACAGCTGGAAGGAAACTCACAGATAGTTTGAAAAAAAAAAAGTGCACAGAGAAAAACAGCTGGAAGGAAGTTCATAGATATATATAGTGTTATTATGCTCAGGGGTTAGGTAGTAGGAGATTTCCTGTTTACTTTCTATTTCTCTAAAATTCCCAGATGCTTCACAATGAGCACCGTAAGAGAAAATAAAGATAACCATCCTCATCTTTAAGAAAACTGGCTTGAAAACATCATAGCGGGTCCGAACCAGAAAGCAGCCAAGAGAGTGTTGCTCCCAACTTACAGATACCGAAACTGAACCCAGGGAAGGGCAGGGCCTGGCTTGTGACACTAGAGAGGTGGAGACATGGTTTAAAAGATGGTTTTTGTTGCTAGATCTGAGTTCAAACTCTAGCCTGCACAGCGAACACCTTTCTCACGAGCACGTGCCCTGAAGAGTCCTGGTGGTGATGGGGCGAGAACCGAGCGCGGTGTGCAAGCTATTTCACACAGAGCAGGCTCTCCGTACAAACTGGCCATTGTGATCATCAGGATGGTAACAGGGTGTAGGCTTGGGTGGTAGGGGGTCACCTCTTTAAAAATGACCCCCGGAACGGGACCCATTCCCGCTGAGGCACAATAGCCACATTCAGACGGGGTGACGTGCAGAGGGGCCAGGGAGGAAGCCCCGAGCTCGGGGCTGCGGGGTGCGCGCCTCAGCAGGTCAGGCTCAGTGGCCGGACCACACAAGAGCGCCAGCGTTAGCAGCTCCCTCAGTCCTCAGCAGCCCTGCTCACCCGGGCAGGTTTCTTCCTGCCTCTAATGCAACCAAAGTGGGTATCGGTTCCTCTTGTCTCTTTGAGGTCAAGGTCCAGCCAGCCCAAAGGTCCATTAGGAAACAGCTCCTCCAGCCCGCTCCAGCCGCTCCTCCTTGCTAACCTGGGGACCCCACCCCATCCTGGACCAGCTCCCGCCCTGCTCAGCTGAGGGGCCCCATCCCTCTTCCTCCTGAATGAGACCTAGAGATGTACAGCAGGAGGGCTCCGGGACGTCAGGGAGGCTCAGGGAGGCTCCGGGACGTCAGGGAGGCTCAGGGAGGCTCTAGGGCGTCAGGGAGGCTCAGGGAGGCTCAGGGAGGCTCTAGGGCGTCAGGGAGGTTGCAGAAGTCGGCCCAGGAGTTTGAGGACAGGAACAGGATGGCTCACCTCTGGAGACAAAACCCAGCTGGGAGGAGGAGGTAGGTAAGGGTCCAGGCAGGTAGAAGTCAGTCCCAGAAGCTGAGAAAGCAGCAGGTGAGGCAGCTCGAAGCTGGGCGGCCTCACTAGAGGAAGAGTGACTGTCCCTAGCCTTGCACAGAGGGAAACAAGGAATAATAGGTCCTGGCCCAGGTACCTGTGTCTCTCTCCCAGAAACCGGGACAAAAGGCGTGGGACAGGGGGCAGGCCAGGCACTTGGGCTGATCAGGACCAGAGCTCCTTCACATGATGGTACCCTCAAGAGGGCTGTCTGGCCTTGAGCCCTTGTCAGATGTGCCCCCGACAATGACCGTTCCACAACACACACACCCTCTGACCTCACCGCCTTCAAGACGAAGTCCCGGCTCTAAGCAAAACCCCGGAGGGGCTTAGATGGCTCTAAGCCCCTTCTCCTCCCCACTGACCTCTGGCCTCAGCTGCTCCCACTACCTGGCCTGAAAGGGCACTCTGCTGCCACCCCCATGAACAGCCAGCCACCAGGCCCATGACCATGCTAACTTGTTTTATATCTCTGGGCCTTTTGCTCAGGCCATTTGCTCCTTCCAGGTAGAATTCTCTTTCACAGACAGCTAGCAAACTCCGACTCAACCTTCACAACCCAGACCCAGTTTCTCCTCTGTGAACTCAGACCCATCTCATGCGGTGGTTCCCAAGCCTAGTTGTGGAGCTTTAAAAAAAAAAACACGTGTCCCAAGCCCAAGATTCAGTAGCTCAGAGGCATGGCCAGGGTAAGTAGATTATCAAAGAATATATATGCCCTGGCTGGTGGCACAGTGGATAAGGCGTCGGCCTGCAAACCGAAAGGTCGCTGGTTCAATTCCCAGCCAGGGCACATAACCAGGTTCCAAGCCAGGTCTCCAGCCAGGTCCATAGCTGGAGGCAGGTGAAAAGCAACCATACATTGATGCTTCTCTCCCTATCTTCCTTCCTCCCTGCCCTTCTCTCAGAAAATAAGGAATGAAACCTTTTTTTAAATGTGTTAATTAAATTAAATTTTTTAAAAAAAGAGTACAGGTGATTCTGGGACACATACGGCCCTGATACTCACTGTCTCCCTCAGCAGACATTGGCCTCTTCTTTTCAGCTCTGTCTGGGGCACCGGCCCACGTCCTAGGCAATGGCCGCTCAGCGGCACTGAATTGAGCCCAGAGGCCGAGAACCAACAAGCCTGAAAAGCTTGCCCTGCTTGGGACCTACTCACTGTGGAGTCCCTGGACCTGGGGCGGCTGCAGGTATGGGCCTTCCTGCCCAACGGAAAGAGAAGCACAGGCCCAGGTGAGAACTTGAGGCCTCCAGGTGTTCTCTGCTCCACCCAGAGACCAGAGACAAGAGCTAAGGTAGAGATCCAGCTGGACAGTGGGAGGAGGGGCCCACGGCGGTGTATGCAGGGTGTCGGGACACCCAACCCTCTGCCCTCAGAGGCCCCAGCGCCAATGGCCATCTGCTGCGACAGCAGGAGGCAGATGGTGCCCTTGGGCCCTAGAGAGACGCGGAGCCTGGTCCAAGAAAACACCAGAGGAGCGACAGCAAGGGGAACAGGACCAGAGCCCAGAACCCTAGAAAGAAAGGTGTGAGAGGGCCAGGCTAGGGTCCGAGAGGCCAGCTTCAGACACCGAACCTGCTGTTCGCCAATGGTGAGACCTCAGAAAGCTCTTCACCCTCCTGTGTCTCCCGTCCTCACTGTCGGAGGCAAATGTCAATGAAACGGTGTCTGACATTGCTGGCAGGTTGAGTAAATGTTAGTTCCTGTCACAGAGTCCCTGCTGCTCCCTGAGCTCATTCAGCGTTGTCCCATTCCTCAGGTGGCTCCCCTGGGTGCGGGTTGGCTGTCACCCAGCACGTGCGCTGCACCTGGTGACTCTTGTCACCCTTGAGATCACAAAATGATCGTCTTCAAAATGAGAATAGCTGACATCTGAGCACTGCTGTGTGCCAGGCCTCAAGCTGAACATTTTTTGGTTTTTGTCTGATTTAATTCCCGTAGCAGATGAGGAAAAGGAAGCCGAGAGAGTGAAGATGTTCCCCAGGCCATGCGCCTCCTGAGAGGGGCATGTGAGTGGGGGTAGCCAGTGCAGGACCCTGAGACCACAAGTGCTGGGTAAGTACTCGGGTGAGGGGAAAGCATCCTCCAGCCGCACCCCCCCCCCCCCACCGGCCCATGGCAGGAGCCTCTACACGCTGTGGGGACAATATGGCCAGCTCCCGCCCTCACCCACTAGATGCCAGGCCACTCAATGGGCTTCCCACAGTGGGAAGGGGGAAGGCTCTGAAAAGAGCACCCTCCTAGCTGTAGGCAGGGGAGAGGCGTGGTCAATGGCTGTAGCCTCAGACAATGGAGGTTCTGTCCCAGCCAGAGTGGGTGACCCAACCCCACCCTCCTGCCTCCATTGACTTCCTTCGCTAGATGGGTCCCCGGTCAATGATTCCCAGGCAAGATAGTTGGGAGCAGCCCCAGGAAGAGGCCTCTGGGCAGCAGAGCCCACCAACCCACCCCTACCCCTCACCCCTCCAGAGGGGACCCCTAAGGACTGTTGCCTAGGAAACCACAGCCAGCCAGAAGCTGCAAGACAGAGTACACGAGAGTGAGGAGGGGCCCTGCGGCCAGACTGGTCCCCAGCCTTCCTCCTCCTCTTACCCTCCAGGTACATTTACCCCGTTGTCCCCAGCTACCCAGCCCAGACAGGAGGTGCCAGGCTGAAGGGCCAGGTGAAAAGGCCCCTATTACGGACTGAACTGTCCTGACCTTATCTTTTGCCCAGAGGGTCCCAGATCCTCAGCCAAGTCTTGGGTGGCCTATGTGATAGGACCCCACAGCACGCACACTTCGAGGCCCAAAGGGAACAGCGTGGGCTTTGTGCTACCCATTCACCTTTCTGAGTCCCAGTTTCCCCATCCAAAGGCAATTCTTGAGCAATTCAGTGCCAACATGGCTCTAGGATGCTCATTCTAGCAGTAGAGCATTTCCATGCAGGAACCAAACCTGAGAGGTGGGCTTCACTCCCTCCTTTCGCAGATGGGGAAGCGCAGATGAGGCCGGGACCAGAAAACGAAGGTGTGCCTGACCCCGTGCAAGCTGACAGAGCAGGTACAACGGCAGGATGGACGGTCTAGGCTGCAGAAACGGCCCAGACAAAGGCAGAGAGGCGGAGGGAGCTGGGGTTTCCAGGAAGGGCACCGATCTGTCCTCCAGCTCACTGGGCCCACCAGTGACCCCCCACATCACAGGACAGAGTGGGCATGCGTTAGCCCCACCTCAGCCCCTCCACCGCTCAGCCATTCTCTGGTCTCTCCTTCCTGGTCAGCTGCTGCTCTGCCCCCTACCGCACCTCCAGGACATCCAAATGCTGGGCCTCTGCCAGACTCCCCACCTCATCCCACCTGTGTCTCCCAGGGTGACCTTGCTCATTTCGTAGTTTTTAAGACTGACCTTCCCTTACACTCCAGATTTCTGCCTGGAAACCAGCCTCCTCAGCCTGTCTGCCCATGGTCAACTGGGCATCTTGAACTTAACATCCACCCAGACTCCCCATCACCAGCCTGGCCCCACCTAGTCTTCCCAGCATGCCAGGTACTCAGGCTAAAAGCCTCAGGCTCACCCTGGCCTCCCCCTTTCTCTCACACCTACATCCTACCCATCAGCAGGATGGGTATCACAGGATACAGGGGCAGACAACCTGGAGACAGTGCATACATCTGAACTTTAATTGTACTTGGATTTTAGTTAAAACTCTAACTGTCAATGTTTACATATCTAACCTGGCAGGGATGTGATGATAGAACCGGACAGGAAACTCTTAAGGGTGAGGTAATGAAGTTATCTTGTCCAGGAATCCCCGGGGAGATGCTAATGAAGGACTGGCTCCATTGCTCTTAACACTCCCTTGCTAATGGAATTTGGGTAAAGAAACTAACTCTCCTTTGATCCAGGTATCTGTGAGAATGTCTGCAGAAAAGCTGCAACCCAGGGATACCAGGTGGAAGATGACTCCTCTAGCAGTCTCTTCCCGAGCAGCTTCCCATTTTCCCTGTTCCCCTTTCCCTTCCCCCAAGAAACTCCGGGTGTGATCTCTCCGAGCAAGGCTGACCTTACATCAGCCTGCCTTGTCGGCTCCACCTTCCACTTGTGTCCAAAATCTGATCACATCTTGCCACTCCCCTCTCTCACCCCGCTACACCTGGCCCAAACTGGCGCCCGTCTCTTGCTGGGATGAATAAAATAACCCCTTGGTTGGTCTCCTGCTTCCATTTCTCATTACAGCAGCCAAGTCATTCTGTGCAAACCATCAAGTGCTTTCCTGCCGGCTTCAGAGTGGAAGC
This sequence comes from Noctilio leporinus, assembly GCA_004026585.1. Classification (NCBI taxonomy): domain Eukaryota; kingdom Metazoa; phylum Chordata; class Mammalia; order Chiroptera; family Noctilionidae; genus Noctilio; species Noctilio leporinus. The sequence goes on from PVIW01000253.1 coordinate 198,365, forward strand.
CAGAGGCCTCACCTTGGCCCGCAAGGCCCTACACTGATGCACCGGCCCCCAGCTATCTTCCAGCTTCAGCAACCTCTCCCCTCATAGCTCACGCGACCCCAGGCACACTAACCCCCCTGCAGGTCCTCAGCCACCCCACACAGGTTCCAGCTTGGGACCTTTGCACGCGCTCCCTCTGCCTGGACACACACAGGCACCTTGTCGCCTCCTCAGGGCTCTGCACAAAGGTTAGCAGATCAGAGAGGCTTCTCCACCCCGCTGTTTAAAACGGCGCGCTCAGCTCCCCATCACGCTGTTGCCCTGACCTGGCTTCCCTGCCTCCCTAGTATTTAACACCTCCGGGCGCCTGTGCCCGTAACAGCCTCCTCCTACAAGAACATGGGCTCCATAGAGGCCGGGTGGTGTTGTTTCTGTTCGCTGCCCGCTTTCCGCAGCCCTGGAACAGCGCCTGGCAAACGGGAGGCCTCACACACACCTGCTACGTGAATGAAGGAACTCCTTGCTCTGGGTCAGTCCCACGGCCACCATCAGGGGAGGGGACAAGGGAGCCAAGGCCCGTGGGGCACCCACTTCTGGGACTGCGCCTCCTCCCATCTGAGATCAGCCTGCGGCCAGGACAGCCCCTCCCAGGAGATGGTAAACAGATTCTCTGCCAGGGTGTGATCAGAAGGGAGGGAGGGGCAGAGCAAGAGGAAGGACTTGGACTATTTTTAAGAACTTGCTCCCAAAAAGCCTACATTCTTGCTCTGGTGAGTCAGAAACATGTGGCTGGGAAAGGAAACAGGACCCTGGAGCGGCAAAGGCTGCTGCCCTCCGCTGCGCCAGCAGGGGGTACACAGGCCCGTCTTTCCCACACAGACAGGTGAGGAACCTGCCATGAAGCCGGCCGTGCAGGGACAGGGACAGGGCCGGAGCCCAGCCGCGCAGCGTCAAGGCTGGGTGTTAGGGCCCCTGGCCCCCGCACCCCGTGGAAATGGCCTCCCTGTCAAAGCCCACCAGGGTCCAGTTGAGCTCTGATCTCTTTGTGCAGACCCCCTGCCTCTCTCCAGGAAGCGGAAGTCCACTCTGTCCCACCCGAGAGCTCTGGGCAGGAAGAAGCAACCTGTGCAAAACTCACAGCTGAAAATAACTCAGCCCACCCAACCCAAGCCCAGCAAGCTGGCCAGGCAGCATCTGAGGCCTCCTGAGGGGCGAGCCTGGCCTGGAGCCCAGGGAACCAGGGGGCCACAGGGCCCAGGACAGGGCTGAACTCTCAGGCCCTGAACTTACATGCAAACCAGTCCCCAGGGAAGACGGGAGTGTCCTCCAATCCAGTGAGGGAGGCCCGGGAAAGTGTGCTTACCTGCCACCAGGGGAGCAGGTGGCCATCCCACAAGTGGACAGGATCAACCCTCCATTGCAGAGGAGAAAACTGCAGCTCAGAGAGGTAAATTATCCAAAGTCAAATTCATCAGAGGCAGATCCCTGATTAGATCAAGGTCTGTCCCCATCTTGGCAGGAAGGGGTGCCTCTCCCTCCCCAGTAAACCCACCCCACTCCCTCCCTGGCTGTTCACATCACATCTCTGAGAGGACCCCTCCCGGGGTTGGGGGCCAGGATGAGGAGCCTGACCTGGAGGTGCTAGGGGCAAAGAGAATGGAGGGGTCGTTTCAGCTGAGAACCGGTCCTAGCAGAAACTGCTGAACTCCCTCGTTTTCCTTCAGCTCCTGAAAGCACGCTGGGTGCCCAGAGCTGAGGGCTGACCCCAGCCCACACATCCTGCTGTCGGAGATACAGTCACTTGTTCGGTGGAAAATGGGATGGCCCCTTGCCCTTCGGGTGTCTCCTGCTCTGCAGCAATCTCAGGTCCCACAGGGGCCCCCTGGGTACCCCTTTTTGCCACCATCCTAGCCTCCCTGGGGATGGTTTTTAGGAAAGTAACCTCCGTGATCAAAGCAGGCTTGGTTCTGACTCTCCACGTCCTGTGACGCTCTGTGACACTAAGATGCTATTTCACTATTTGGACCCCCGGCTCTCCCACTGTACAAGAACTGTAAGAATCCCCACCACATAAGGGTGTTATCCGGATTAAAGCAGATAACTCATAAAATGTGCCTTGCTGAGAGCCTAGAACACAGTAGGTGCCCCGTACATGTTCGTTGAATGAATAAGTGAATGAATGAATGAACAAGTGAGCCTCCTCCTGACTGAACAGCTGCCTGGCCCACCACAAGCGGGCTGTCCCAGGTAGAGCTGATCCTACAGCCGCCCCCCACCACTGCCCCCCAAGTGAGAGCAAGCTCAGAGGGCAGCAGCCTCTCGTGCAGCATCTGGCCTTGCAGCACCCCACTCTGAGGGCAAGGGGTGCCCCCGGTGTGCTCTGGGACGGCCACCAGCTTGACTGGCCTGGAGGCCAGCACTCGGCCGTGTGAGCTCCCCAGTGCCTCCACCCACCTCCCATCCCTTTTAAAGTCAAGATTCCAGGGAAAGGGATCACAGGCAGGAAAGGGGAGGACCCCAAAAAGAAACAGAGTTCCTTTCATGGGTACAAAATGCAGTGGCGACCGAAGCTCAGTGCTTGGTGCCAGGGAGGCATTCCGATCCCCTGAATTCGTGCAGTCAGGCTGAGCGGGGCCCCGGAACTGGCTGCAGATGTACCCCTATAGGTACATCGCGCTGGCTGGAAAATCAGCCCGGGAGAGTTGCAAATACCGGGATGCTTCCATTTCTTTGCTCAAGCGCCCATATATTCAGCTACATTGAGAGACAACGCCCCTCCAGGCAGCCAATCACAGGGACCCCCCACATGCTCAGAGCTGTCACTCAGCAACATCAGAGCATCCTGCAGAAAGAAAGCCAGCCTGGGCAGGTGGGATTCGGGCTCCCTTCCCTGCCTGCAGCCGGCACACGTAACAAACAGGTGCTCAGCGCTAGACGGAGCAGTGAACACACACGCAGACACCCGCCCTCCATGCTCGGACTGAACCTTCCCCTGGTTCAGGCGACGTCTGCCCTGTGGCGAGGGTCTGGGTCACAAGATGCGGCACCATCCCTGTCCACATTGGGGTGCAAACCAGGAAGTGAGTGATGGACCTCAGCTCCGTCTGTGTTCAAACTGAGGTCTCCAGGCTCCACTCCCTCATTCTGGGAACACTTAAGCTCAACTGCATCTAAGAGGAGGGCAGAAAAGCCATTCTTTACTCTCCAGATCCCTCTGCCATCCAACCACACCCCTGAAACATCCCCCAAGTACACAGCACGCACTTCTGTCTGCCAGGCACCATGCAAGGTCTAGGGTTGGTTTCTGCCCCCTGGACGCCGCAGTCCCACAGGCAGGCTGAAGCTGACCAGTTACACAAATCCATACATCGTTACAAACCAGGATACGCAGTATGAGGCGAGGGAGGTACCAGGGCTCAATTGACATTTAGGCGGACAGCTGAACACTGACTCAGCTCTCCCAGGATGGATGCTGGGCCCGTGTACTGCATGTGCTCATCTGATGTCCTGCCCTGCATCTTAACCACACAAAGCCAAGGAACACAAAAACCTGATGACAGTCCAGTTAATTCTGCCAGGAGCTCTGCCTCTGTGCGGCTGGGGCCAAGGCACACCCTGGTCAGCCTCCAAGGGCCCTCCCACTGCCCAACGGACGTTTGCATTTTATGCCAAACAAGGTCGTGTACGCATGCATGGAATACAGTGCGGGCTCCTTTTCCCCTCTGCTTTTTTTTTTTTTTTTTTGGGTGTGTGTGTGTGTGTGTCAGTATTAAATTTCAAAATTTTCCAGATTAGGCAGATTATCTTACTGATCCATCTAAGGCAGTGGTTCTCAACTGAGGGTGAATTTTGTGACCTCCCTAACCAGGGACATTTGGCAATGTCTGGAGACATTTTGGTTGTCACACTGGAAAGGAGGGAATGCTCATGGCATCCAGGGGGCAGAGGCCAAGGATGCTGCTCAACACCCCGCAATGCACAGGGTGGCCCCTCCTTGGAGAATTATCCCTCTGGAGAGCCAACAGTGCCGAGGTGCGGAACCCTACTCCAAGGGCATCTGGGCAAGCCCTTCGAGATCTAGAGGAGGTACTAACATGGGGTAATGTTACTGTTATTAGTCACAGGGACACAAAAACCAAAGTCATGACCACTGGTTTCCACAGCAGATAAACACCAGGCCACAGGTCACTAAGGCAAGGGCATCATACCAGGGTTCCTGGTTTCTGTGAACCTCCCCACTAGGCTGGGGGCACACACCGCCACCCACTTTCCTGTGCCTCTCTACCACCTAGCCCAGCATCTGGAATACAGAAGGTGGGAAGAGAAGGAGGGACAGACAGAGGAAAGGAGGGAAGGGGGGTGGCAAACTGCAGCCTTTCAGGGACCATATGTTCTGCCTCTCCTGTCCCCAGCACCCAGTGCCATTTCTGGCTCCGAGCGGCTGGTTTTGAATTCTTGAAAAACCAACCATACTGTGAGCTCTCTGAGGCTAGGTCTTCTTTGTCCCCAAGCCTAGCCTAGCGTGAGGGTCAACCATGCACCCTCATTCATCAGTTTTTTCCCCCAAGACCCCACAGTTCAGCAGGGGACGGAGAACTGAACAGGTGCCAACAATAAATAGCAGGCAGTGCTTCCGTGGAGGGTGGGGGTGATGCCGAAGCCATGGGCATTGCTGGGAGAGGCCCTGAACCTGGACCGGGCTGGGGCCTATCCATCAGTAAACACTCCTGGAAGCAATGAGCACAGCTGGAGCAGAGCACCTCTGCAAGGCCTGGGGCACAGTAGCAGTGGGAACACGTGAGCAGGACGGAGAGGAGAAGGTGAAAAGGAGTTTCCAGTGTGAGTCAGGGGCCCGTATGCTGCTCCTGCTCCCCTCTCCCCAGAGATGTGGCCCAGGTGCTCCTCCATCGTGACAAACCGGGTTGAGCGGGCGGAACCCAGAGCCCAGGCACTGAGCACATAAAAAGGCAGCAGCTCCTCGGGTTGCCTACTGCCACCAAGGCGAGAGAGCGCAAGTCAGTGACACTACAGCTAACGTTGCCTAATTGCCTCTAAGTGCCCAGGCTGTTGCAAGCCCTTTACTCCTGTCATTACCTTCATCTTTGCAGCAACCCTGTGAGAGACATTGCCATCCCCATTTTACAGATTAGGAAACCAGCACAGGGAGGTTAGGAAAATAGCTCAAGGTCACATAGTCAATAGAGGGAGAGCTGGGACTTGAACGCAGGCCATCTGGCTTCAGGGTTTTCAATCAGCCACCCACCCACCCACCCACCCACCAGTCAGCTGGGCTCCTGTGCTGACTGGGAACCACTCCAGGGAGCAGATGGGACCCCACTCAAGGGGAGCCGATGGGTCAGGGCCCCAGTAGGGGACACCACAGGAGGAGACGCAGGGGCCAACCAAGTACTCATCAGGCCCCGTGGTAGCCAGGGACAGTTCTAGCTGCACCACCCCAAGCAGCCACGATAAGCAGTGCCCTCTGTCCGAGTCCCAGCCCTGGCTCCAGAAGCCACCAAATGTAAACACGTTAGGTTTCACTGGGCATTCTGGTCTAGAAGCAACTGGAAGGTTGGGGCAGGGACATGGTCCTGTGAACCGGGGTTCCCCCAGCCCCCACCCGCAACCCAGCCACCACCCTGAAGGAGACACCTGAGCAGGCACAGCCTGAGGTTCAGGTCCCACGGTGCTAACCTGAGCAGGCACCGCTGTATGTTAGCCACAGCCTGAGCCAGCGCCGTCCCCTACGGGGACTGCAGATGACCATGACATCGGACCACACCCGGAGCGCCTCTTTGACTGCTAGCAGCATCCAATCCCCTCCTAACCTGGCCCCCTTAACAGGCACCCCCTGATCGGAGCCGAAGCTAATGGCTGGGATACCGTCGGTGCCCCTCAGCACTGAGCCTCCATCGTTTCTTAGTCCTGCAGCTTGTCTTTTCCCACCAACAGTCCCGCTCGGAAGGGAGGGACCCTTGAGAGGCTGAAATCCAACCAGCCAGAGCAAGGACTCCTTCCAGCTCCTAGCAGATGGGTACGACAGCGCGTGAGCTGTGACGTCAGGCTGCCCGGACTTCACAACCAAACCAATGTGTGTGACTTGACCTCCCTAAGCCTCAGTTTATTCATCTGCAGACTTGGGTGTCATGACTCTCCTAAAACCCAATTAAGTAACACACTCATTCTGTTATTTGTTCAGCCCATATTGATTAAGCACCCCCATGAGCCAATGACCATTCCAGGCACTTGCGGTACATCAGTGAATAATGGGAAAAGGCTCCCTGCCCCTGTGCCTAGCAGGATGGATATTCTATGCAAGCCCCACCTCACCCTGAGCCTGGGTCTCTGCCCCACATCATCCTCTCGAATTTTAAGGTCTCCTCTGGCAAAAGGGTCTAAACCTGGCCTTGTTTCGTCTTCTGGAATTCCTCAGACCAAGGTCCCTACCTCCTGCACAGGACACCCATCAGCTGTCCCTCCTTCCCCATGTCACTTGCATTCGCACTGGGATCCCAGTCCAGGCTGCCATGGTCCCTCTTATTAGTTCAGCAAACACCTCTTGGGTGCCACTGTGGGCCCAGAGTTGCAATTCCTCTTTCCAAAGGTCACGGGAGGGGCAAACGGCACTGCCTCTCCAGGGCCCGACGCCTGGGAACATGGCAGCCTCAGCTCACAACCAGGGACACAAACCCACGTCACTGACGACAAACACGGAATATCAACACCATCCCTCCAGAAGGAACCCCTGCACTTTCCTGGGAACAAGTGACATCAGAGTGACAGCCACTCTCGTGAAATCCCAGCGACTGCCCTCATTGGCTAGGAACGAAACTAATGCATCACCATCTGCTAAAACCAGGAGCCGTGTGTGGTGTTTCATGTGGTATTTCACAGGCTCTCGACACTTCGAGATGGAGATCCCAGTTCCCACTTGACCCCACTCAATCTCCAGGCTCCCCGAGAACCGTGGCTGTGCCTTCCCAAAATGTCTAGCTCCCTACCTGGCATCTAACAGGTCTGCAATACATGCTGGTTGGATTAACTGAAGAAAACTGGGGCTCAGAGAAGTAAAATGACTTGCCCAAGGTCACACAGCTAGAGTGGGCCAGCCCAGCTATGGACGAGGTCTATGCAACCCCAATGCCTCCACTCTGCCTCACTTTGACCTCCCCCAGGTTTGAGCACCTGAAGGCCAGCAGCTGTCTGACAGCAGCTCTCCCAGGACAGGCTTGCGGGGCAAACAGCACTGTCCGCCAAGGACAAAGAAAGGAGAGGTGGGCACCACAGGAGACCTTATTAGGAACTAAAAGGAGAAAAACAACAAGTGCTCTGGTGGAGAAAGGAGCATCCTGTGAGTCATGTGCCCCAGAACATTCTGCTCATAGCTGGCTCCAGGAAGGCCTCGGCATCCAGCCTGCCCGACGGCCCCAGGGGCCCACCCCAGGCAGCTGAAGTACCCTCAGGGTCTGGTCGGCCTTGGGCTGGAGGTCAGCCTGGCTCTGCCACCAATTCCTCCCAGCATGCCACTGCTGGGCTGCTGGCATCTCCAGGAAGCAGACCGCATGCATCCTGCAGACCTGCTGATCCCTCCAGCCTCAGAAGACTCTCATCTGACGGCCTGAGAAGGGAAGTCAATTCCGTATCCTGACGTCCCCACACCTGGGTTCCCATTCCTGCTCACGCGTCAGCTCCCAGAGGGCCGCAACTGTGGCCAAGCCCCAGGGGTCCCTGGGGTGCCCTGTACTTGCTCCCCAAGCAAAGGCTTATTTGGTTGGCCAGGTGGTGACTCCCCAACCCCAGGCCAAGCCCCAGGACAGCCTCACACATCGCAAGCAGGTCCAGCTCCCCATGTTCCTGCCTCACTGCACTCAGGCGTCCTGTCCCCAGTCCTGCCTACAGGGGCCCCAAAGCAGCCTGCACCCACTTTGCAGAAGAGGAATCGGAGCCCAAAGCTCAGAGAAGCCAGAAAGCAAACCTCAGTACAGGAAGCATCCTGTGGCCCAAACAGCAGCCAGGAGACCGCTGGGGGTTCAAGGGGGGAAGGCACGAGCTTTGCAGGGAGACCCCACAGAGACAGAAGCCCCTCAGCGTGGCCCACAAGGCCACCCTTTTCAACGGATCACCCCATCACCCTGCTCACTGATGATGAATGCTGCTGAGCCTGTGCTGAGAACCAGGCCTCATGGGGAAACGAACCTGGTAACCAACCAGAGACAGAGCCTGGGTTCTGGGGGCAAAAGAGGAACCCCTGCCTGTTCCAGCCACGCGACCTGCCCTTCCCGAGGGCAAGACCCTTCCTTGGCCTGGAAACCATGTCCCACCTCATCTGCCTGGGACACTGCCACCTACCACCTGAGCTTTAACACAAGGCGGCCTCAGGAGAGTCTTCCGAGAGGCCGCGGGAGAGCCAGCCACTCACCCCTGGGCGCACCTGACACTCTGGACTGGAAGCGTTTACTTTGTTCCCTGATTTGCACACTATCTCTCCAGTACCCAGCACAGTCCTCATCACGTGGCAGGGATTCGAGAGATGATGGCATGCTGGGTGGATGGATGGATGGATGGATGGATGGATAAATGATTGAATGAACGAACAAATAATAGAATCCCATAGATAACAACCAGAGGCTGTTGGGCTCACGGTTCTACATCATCTAGAATTTCCTGGAGCTCAGCTACCTAGGAATCCCAGCTTTGCCCCAGGTATTTGGCCTGACACAGCCATTTTCTGGACACGTTTCCCCAACGTGGCCAAGTGTCCCTATGTAATCACTGTCTGTCTCCTTCACCAGGCTGTAGCGTAGGTGACATAATATCCAAGACTGCGTCTGGCCTAACAATTAGGTCTTTAGCGCCTTTCCCTGGGCTTAGGCTGTGGCAGGCCTCAATGAATACTTGTTGAATAAGTGACAGATGAACAAAAGACAACCTACGGAGCTTTTTAAAACAGAGATTTCTAGGTCCTGGCTGAGATCTGCTGGTTCAGAATCTCTAAGGGTGAAACTCAAGAATGCTTATTTTGTTCAAAAGCTTTCTGGCAATTCCATAATTAGCCCAGTTTAGGACATTCTAGCTTGTAGGGAAGAGGAGTCCCCAGTAACTGAAGGGTGTGACCACGGAATGGCGGCATCTCAGAACAGGGTCTTACAGAGCCATCACCAACTCTGGCCTATCTCCCAAGAACTGTTAGGCTCAAAGAAAATCGAACAGCATTTTTTGTAGAGTGGTCCTTCCCTACTGACTTCAGAACCACCTGAGCGAAAGGACGCCTTTTTAAAAAAGCAGATTCGAAGGCCCCACCCCAACCTACAAACTTAGAGCCTTTTGTGGGGAGGGGTCTCAGAAAGTGTAACCTGAGCAGGCAGGCTGGGCCACCCTGGCACACACGAATGGATGAGACTGACTGGCTCATGGCTTCCCCAGGGGTCTAAGGCCACCGGACATGTCCAGTACCTTCATGCACACCTTGCCTTCTGATAGAGAAAGTTCCTGATAGGACATCTTGGATGATGCCTAGAACCCAGCAAACTAGGTGGGAGGTCAAAAGGCAGCAAATGTGCCCATTCCACAGAACCAGGGCCTTGAAGGGAGACAACAGGCATGAAGCCCAGCTTCTCATCTTACAGATGAGGAAACCAAAGCCCAGAGAGGGCTGTGTCCTGCCCAAGGTCATACAAGAGTGAATGCCAGCCCTGGCTGGTGTGGCTCAGTGGATTGAGTGCTGGCCTACAAACCAAAGGGGTCGTTGGTTCGATTCTCAGTCAGGGCACATGCCTGGGTTGCAGGCCAGGTCCCCAACTGGGGGCATGTGAGAGGCAACCATACATTGATGTTTCTCTCCCTCCCTTCTTCTCTTTCTAAAAATAAATAAATAAAATATATATTTTTTAAGTTTAATACAAATTTTAAAAATAAAATTTTTGAAAGATTTTATTTATTATTTTTAGAGAGAGGGGGAGGGAGAGAGGCAGAGAGGGAGAGAAACATCAATGTATGGTTGCCTTTCACCTGTCTGCTTTTACTGACCTGGCTGGAGACCTGGCTTGCAACCTGATTATGTGCCCTGGCTGGGAATCGAACCAGCAACCTTTGGGTTCGCAGGTCAGCACATTATCTACTGTGCCACCAACCAGGGTAAGAATAAATTTAAGAAAAAAAAAGGGGCCAGGGCACATAACGACCAGGTCGCAAGCCAGGTCTCCAGCCAGATCCATAGCTGGAGGCAGGTGAAAGGCAACTATACATTGATGTTTTCTCCCTCTCTTCCTCTCTCTCTTCCTCTCTTCCTCTCTCCCTTCCCCTCTCTCTGAAAAATAATAAATAAAAATATTTTTTAAAAAATAAAAAATAAGCCCTGGCTGGTGGCTCAGTAGATAAGGTGCCGGCCTGCAAACCGAAAGGTCGCTGGTTCGATTCCCAGCCAGGGCAACATAACCAGGTTGCAAGCCAGGTCTCCAGCCAGGTCTGTAACTGGAGGCAGGTGAAAGGCAACCATACATTGATGTCTCTCTCCCTCTCTGCCTCTCTCCCTTCCCCCTCTTTCTGGAAATAATAAATAAAATCTTTAAAAAATTTTTTAAATAAAATAAAATAAATAAAATAAAAGAGTGAGTGCCAGAGCCAAACTCAAAGCCAGGTAGCCCTGGCCCAGCTTCCCCCTACAGTCCCAGGCAGCCTTGCCTATGGGGAGGCTCTCCCGACCTCACATTCTCTGAAACCTGCTCCCAGGTGAGTCAGGGTCCCTGGGAAGAGCCACCAGCCAGGCAGCAGCTGTCAGCCCTGGGTGTCTCAGCCAGGCTTGCTGCCCCAGGAAGTCATGAAGGCTCCCGTCTTGCAAGGCTTTGGCTGTCTCCACCACAGACAATGATACAACAACTTACAGCCCAGGGAAGAGAACACATCAAAGAATGGAATGAGCATCAAGAGTCTGGGCAGTTACGGCTCTACGGACCCCAGGGCCAGGGTGGGAAGGGGGTCTGATTGTCAAAGCTCAGTAGAGAAAGTCTCCCTAAAACTCCACCATCAGTCCACAGTGTCTACAGTCAGGAGTTTGAACAGCCCTGAGGAACAGCCACACCAGGGTTTCTCAGTCTGCCTACTTGGGGGAACACTTGTGTCCTAAAATATGCTAGCAGGTGCTCACTGAAAAAATGGGTTCAGTGTCAACGACTATGGAAAAATCAGATCGAGGCCCTGCTGAAATCATGACACAGACAAAGAAAACTGGAGACTAAGAGGGGTCACGTCCCCAACGTCATGGACCAGGAAGTGGGGAGGGCGGGACTTGAACAAGACAGCCAGCCTTGAGTCTGTATCAGAGACCAATGAGCTTAGTACTCAGTGAGATGAGTCCTTTCATTTATGTTTATTCTGGCTGTTCTTGCGCTAATGGGAGGGAAAGTGGCCATGAGGTGAAGCTGAGGACCCAGCTTCTCCAATCTTCTTCTGTTCCTGTCATCACCCCTCTCCAGACAAAGATGTCCCCACACGTAAAATTAGGACTTTGGACTAGATGATCCCCGGAGGCCCTTCTAGCTCTAAATGAGTCCCTGACTCCATCGTCCTGTCCTCAGCAGCTTCCACTTGGCTCCCCTCCAGCCACAGCCTCTCCCAGTGCCCATCACCCTCTCTGTTCCCTGTAAGCAGTGGGGTCTGCCCCCCAGGGCCAGGCTGTAGGCTGGGCTAAGCCCTGCCCAGGGGCGACAAAACTTTTGCTGTCTCTGCCACTGTCCCTTTACCATCCTCACTAGAACCCAGGTGCCTGGTTCATAATCCAGCACTCTTCCCGAGACCATAGGGTAGTGGAAAGAGCAGAGTCCAAGAATCCAGGATGCTGAAATCCTCATCCTGAGTCTGCTAAAGGTGACTGTGAGGTGATGAGCAAAGGGCTTTAGACCCACTGGAGCTCCAAGGCTCGTGGTAAAATGTAAGGGATGGGACTGAGTCAGGTGTCCTAAAGTGGGGTGGGCTAAATGCCGAGATCCCGTAAGGCTCTATCAGGTAATTTGCCAAGGAAAGGCTCAGCTGAACAAAGGGTTTCCAGAAAAGTCTTCAGAGTCACATGGATCAGGGTTCCAGTTCTGCCATTTACTAGCTGTGTGACTTCGGGAAAATTACTCACCCTCTCTGTTCACCAGCTGCCCTGTCAGTTAAATGAAGATAATAACCTATATACCTCACAAGATTGCCACAAAGAACTCAAAGATGATAATACATGGTGTGTGATGCACTCCAGCCCCTCAGTAAACACAGGTTGTTTTTTTCAGTCCTTTGGGATCACATCTCATGTCAGCCATCCTTCACAGAGGAGATAAAACCAAGACTGCGGAGAGGCAAAACAGCTGCCCAAAGTGAAGGGGCTCTTAAGGGCAGGTCTCTGGGAACTGCTCCCCCTCTCTCCTGGCCCCAAAAATAAGGCCTCTGCCTAGCATTTGTGAAATGCGGCTGCTGTCCCCAATGAAAACTGCCTCCTTCGATGGCCTCACATAAAACAGGTCCAGGGTCAAATCCTGGCCCAGCCCCAGGAAGTTTTCTAATCACTCACTGAGGAGGAAGCCAAGGCCCAGGAAAATCCTTAAATAACCCGTGCGGTGCTGGCTCCTGGGAGGACCAACTCCCTCTTCCCAGCAGCGGCCCAGAGGCACTGCCCATTCTCTGAAACTGCCACAGGGCAGCAGCGAAAACCACAAGAGGACCTGCAGACAGTGCGATAGTGACGCTGATCCTGGGGAGCCTCCAGGGAACCCCTCCCTGGGGTTACTCACCTCCTGCTTCCACTCTTGACACTGTGGTCGTTTCACTCAGGGACCAGTCCCAGCCTGCATGTCCTGTTACACTGTGTGACCTCAAGTAACCTGCTTAACCCCTCTGAGTCTCAGGAAGCTTTTTAGAAAAAAGAAATGAGTTGAGGAAGACTAAGGATGCAGCAGAGTTGGCAGAGGGATCTAGGAATCAGAGCCTCTGAAGGTCTCCCTGATGTTTCCTGTCCCTTCCAACCTGTCCCCACCAAGGACAAAAGGTTCCGATCTCGCTTCTCCCTCTCTGGAAACCCTTGGTGGGCTTCCTGTGGCCCTCAAGATAAAGTACGAACTCCTAGTGAGCTGTTCGGAACCCTTCGGCAGAATCCGCCGCAGCTCCGTTTCCATCCCTGAGGGGGCAGGGCCCTGGGACATGCTCAGCCACAGCCTTTGCAGGGCCCTCAACGCCTCCTTCTCCCTGAACCGACTGCCTCTTGGCTGCTTTGCTCAGACATAGTCCTAGGAAGCGTCTCCTTCCCCCTCTACGCCCCGGCCAGGCACCCTCCATCTTTGCATGGGCTTCCCGTCCGCCTCCCGCAGCAGAAAGAAGTACATCTCACTCACTGCTAGCTCCTCGCCTGGCGCTGGTTCCACCATGAAATCTGTACTGGGTAAACACGTTGGGAAGAGAGGAATGCAGGGACAGACAAACAAAAACAAATCACTCTGAGTGCTTTGGTCTCCTCCTTGCCAAACAGGAATGCAGTGGGAGAAGGAGCTGGTCTCCTGGGTGGGGACCCTCACTCCGCTCATGTAGCTGCCCTGCTGGCTGGGTGGCCTCACCCCGGTCTGTCAGGTGAGGACAGTAACAGCACGTGTACCTTACTGTGAGGATGCAGTGAACCAGTCCTCCCAGGGTGCTCGGCGCAGTGCCTGGTACATGAAGGTGACTGATTTCCTTGCACTTCACATAAAGGAAGAAAAAGTGGCCGGCTAACCTAGCCCAGCTAAAGTGGCTTCTGCTGCAGGGACCAAGTTCTCCCAGTGCCAGGCTCCCCACTGGCTCCGGTGCTCATCGCATCTGCCAGCATGGGCCCCACACCCCAGCAGCCCACTGTCCCGGAGACCATGGGCCCCCAGGCCCCGCGCCAGCTCAGGCACGCCGCTGACCTAGCTGAACCCGTTTCCTCCTCTATAGGAAGGAGGGCTGGAAAGTACCTGTTTCTATCGTTTTACAGGCCGGGAAAGCTCTGCTCATGCTTGTAGTGGCTGCAAATGGACTCGCCCAGGGTGGGCAGTCTCGGCTGGACTGCACCCCACCCTACTCTGGTCAAGGGGTCACTGGGAACCACGAGGCTGTTAAATGGGACTATCCCCAGCCTCCCCTCCTGTACACGCCAAATCTACCCCAACTTCTCACATGTCCTCAGAAGCTCCCCTGCTCCCCTAACCCACCACCCCATATCAACACACTGTGTACTTCCTCCTCCCTCCTTCACCCAACATCCGGCTCCCGTAGCCGCCTGCGTGTCCCGTCCCCTCTCGGAGCAGTCTGGGCCACTGACACATTCTCCTGGGTCCCCCCACTTCTTCTCCAGCTGAGACATCTTTCCTCAATCCCCCTTCACTGTCCAGAGCCTCGGAACTTGTCCACACACGCTGCCTCCCCTTCCTCCCCTCCCATCCCCTCAACCCTCTCCCACTTCGGATTGCAGCCCCTCACTCCTCCAAAACTGTTCCTACAAAAGGCCCAAACTGCCTCCTGGTGCCTAAACCAGTGGCCCCTTCTGTGTCTCATCTTACTCGGACTCTCGCGGGCCTGCAGCCCTGTGGACCACACCTAGCTCCTTCCTGAAGCGGAGCCCCGTGTAGGCTTCCCGGAGACCCCACTGTCCTTCCTCCTCCCAGCACCCACTTCCCTGCCCTGTTCTGTGGCTTCTCCCCCTGCACCTGACCTCTGGGTGCTCCCACCGGTCCCCACCCAGGTGCCAGCCACACCCAAGTCTGGATCTCGGCCCTGAGGCCCCAGTTAGTCTCATCACACCACATCAGGTTGTTACCTTCACAGGACTTACTTTGTGACATTGTGAACAAAAAGGGATGACATAGCAGACCTGACAGACTTGGGGGACACACGACAGACTGGCGAGCTCAGTGGCTGACAGTAACCACCCAGGACGGTCTGATCCTAAATTTCCAATCGGGTGGTCAAAGCGGGAAGTCATACCCAGGCCTCTAGCTTCCTTCGCAAAGGCCGATCCTCACTGAAGTGAACACTGTCCATGGTTCTTAAGATCTAGGCTAACATACATTTGGAATGTTCCAGTAACTTTTTAAAGATTTTGTTTATTTATTTCTAGAGAGGGGGAAGGGAGGGAGAAAGAGAAGGAGAGAAACATCAATGTGTGGTTACCTCTCACACACCCCCAACTGGGACCTGCTCCACATTCCGGGCACGTGGCCCAACTGGGAATCAAATCGGTGACCCTCAGGTTCACAGGCGGTGCTTAATTCACTGAGCCACACCAGCCAGAGCTTAGTTTTCTTTTCCAGACCCCTGGCACCAGAGCATAAGACCACCAGACTTCTCCCTGTCATCCGTTGCCTGCACACCATCTGTATGTGCTGTAGATGTTTACTGCTTGCTACCCTGCGCCCACCAAAGTAAAAGAAGTATCTTCATACATGTTTCTCCATTTTGCTTTGAACCCAGTCCTAGAGGTTACCCACCTTGCTTTCTTCCACCTCCCTAATCGGCCACCCATGGAAACATGTGCCCCTCCCTCCATGCTCTCCTTTGATTCCGAATGTATCCAAAGAACTAGGACTTCCCTTCTCCCAAGCACATTCTCAATCCATTAAGATCCTGTGTCCTAAAAATTTTGACTCAGGTAAACGCCTAACACTTTTCTATAGGTTGCAATTCTTTCATCAATAACATGCAATTACTTTATAATCTCAAGTGATCTGTTTGGTTTTTGTCTCCTCCACCATCGCAGGAGATCCACCAGGCAGGGCTGCTGACGCTAGTTGGGCTCACCGACACCACACAGCTGACGACACTGTGCCCTTCTGGTGGCCAGGCACTGTCCACAGCAGCCCACTCGCACTTTCACCATCAAATCCACACAACATGCAACGCAGCTACTGGTATTTGCCCCATTTGACAGATAAGGAAACTGAGATACAGAGGGGCCAAGTGAGTCACCCAAGTCCAACATAGAAAGAGGCCCAGAAAGGAGCAGGGACCCATCTACCCGACCCCAAGCCCAGCACAGGCCTGGCCCTTTATGGGCCCTAAATAGACACTTGTGAAATGTGTCACCAAATCAATGAATGATACGCACCACATTATTGAAAGAGGTGGTCTTTAGGTGGTGGATTCAAGGGAAATCTTCATTTCCTTCTCTCTGTTTTTCTCCCGATTTTCTTCAATGGCCATGTAACACATACACACAGTTTAAGGTACAATAAATCCTTATTCTTCAAAGAAATTCAAAGGTTTTGGGTAATGTCTTGGTCCAGGAATATTTTTCTTCAATTTTCAGAGACTGCCATCCCTCTATTTAATTGAAACCATTGTTTTTATAGCAAAATTGTGTAACAAACCCACATTTTTAAAGTTCTCTCCCAGTCTGTCCGCCCAAGTAATGACGAGAGGGAGGTAATGGGGGCAAGTTTCTGCTCCGAGTGCGGATGGCTGGGCAGCAGGATGCGTGCCGGCCAGGCAGCCTTTGGAAGGGGGATTTCTGTAAAGGCCAACAGGCCAGGCCCCCAAAGAGAAGGAGGGTCTGGAGCCAGAAATGCTGCCTTGCCGAGGGCCCTGTATGCCAACCGATGTGGGCAGGGGCTCCCCCAGGCCACCTGCACTGCCCTGGACGAATAGCGTCCCTGCAAAGAAGGTGGTGGCGAGGCCTGGGCCCAGCCCACCCTCTTGACAAACAGGCGCATGAGACAATGAACCCCTGGAGCCCTTGGCACACAGGGCTCAGTGCCAGGCTCTAACCAACAGAGAGGCCCAAACTGTGCCTCCGGCCCTGTGGTCAGTTGTCCTTCCCTGTTTCCCACCACTTGTGGCTGCTGCTGCCAGGGGACAGCCAAGGCACAGCCAGACCAGGTCCTGGAAAGGGTGGCACTGCCCTAGGACACAGGGCTGGGAGCTGGGACTCTAAGGGTTGGGACTCAGAACAAGGTTAACCCGTGCTGCCTCCACCCATCACAGGTGCGTGACCTGGGCAAGCAAGATGACTGACCTGGGCCTCCACCTCACAGGGGCAAAGATGATGAAGGTGATGACATGACCCACCTCTCAGATGGCTGAGGGCTGAATAGGCTCCCTAGAGCCCTATGCCTGCCGGCGTGCCGGCCTCTCCCTAAGTCAGGGCTATATTAGCACAGCTCCCTCCATAAATATGAGCCATTATTATTAGCACTTTCCTGACAGCAGGCCTGAAACCCGTGTGGGCACTGGGGTTCTATTCTAGGCCTTGACCCTAAGCCACGGGGCAACGAACCCAGCTAAATCGGGGAAATAAACACAGGTCAATTTCAAAAACAAGAGAATGGCAAAGTGTGTCGAGATTACAGACCAGTGGTGAATCTTCTCTCCCTCCCCTCCTCAAAGGAAAGAGGCGGGAAATGGAGTAAAGGAGGGAAGTAGGAATTTAGAAAGATTCACTACCTAGTTTGAATCCTGCCACTTACACATGGCGACCTTGGGAAAGTCACTCAACTGAAGGCTCAGTTTCCTCATCCATAAGATGGAATAACAAACAGTGCCCAACTGCAGGATCAGTATGGGATTTAAATGAATGGATGCATGAAAAATGTCTGTCCACGAGTCCTCTTTAAAGAAATAATCTTCCAATTATTAAATGGCACATACATAAGTAGCAGAAGTAACCGAAAACACTAGATCACCTCAATACCAGTTACTTTGTCCTTTGGCTTTTCTGATATTGGGGGTTGGGGGACAGCAGACCCACCTTTCCAATTCTGTTTTGTTTGGTCTGATAGTAAAGGGCAAATCGTTTTTGAGAATCCACCAACCACTGAGGCCAGGGCTGAAATAGCAGAAAGCTTGGGGAATGACAAGAAATTATCAAGAAATCTTGAAGATGTGCAGGGCAGGGGTGACCACGCAACACGATGCCTCTAGCAGGCGAGATGGGCCGGGCTCCTTTGCTGGTACCCGATGAGGCAGTGCCCTCTGACTGGAGGAAGGTTCGGGACTTGCTCTAACACCCAAGCCAGACTGACCTCCCAAACAGCAAGTGCTTCTGAGCCTTCGCACATGCTGTTCCTTCAATCCAGGCCCTTTCCCCCTCCCCACCCGGTTCTCCTGCTCTCACATCTCCACTGCACACACATCCATCAGGAAAACAGCTCACACACAGGACAAGAACTATGGCTCTTGTAAACAGATGTCTAAACATCTGGCTCTACTCTCTTGTGCTGTCCCGAATCCAGATGGACAGGTCATGCCCACTGATGCCTAAGCCTCCCCCAGACAGCTCTAGCCACCTGGGTCCTAGACATCACACCTTCACCCACCCTGAGCTGCCTACTTGTCCACAGTCCATCCTCGGGGTCTGTGGTGTGCACACCACCACCACTTTGCTTCCCAGATGCCTCGTCCCCTGAGTGTGGTTATTCAATCAACGGCAAAGCAGGCTCTCAATTAGCTGAATCGTATCCTCATCTCATTTCCCCTTTTCCTGGTGCATGGTAATCGAATAACTCGCATTCCAAAGGGAGAGGTCATTTGAGCACAATTTCCTACCCAGCCACGACAGCAGGCCCCGCAGCTGCCCCTCTCACGCTGCACCGCTGAGGACCCCACCCAGTCGTGGGGTGGTGTCACGCCAGAATGCCAGCCCCAGGGGAGAGGGCTGTGCCTCAGTTGCTCACTGCTGGATCCCCATGATGAGCAGATAAATGTTTACAACGTGGCTCCAGGCAGGGAGGCAGGGTGCTGATCGGTAGTGCTGGCCACTTGCTGTGGTGTAAGGATTCCCACTACAGCCAGCGACAAGCTACCAAAATGACACCACCAAACGCAGGTAGGAAGAAATGTGTAGCAGCCACAAAATGCATACAGTCATGTGTTGTTTAACGATGAGGATACGTTCTGAGAAATGCACCGTTAGGCTCTTTCGTCTTTGTGTGGACACCACAGAGGCACTTCCATAAACCTGGGCGGTACAACCCACAACACGCCCAATACAGCCTGTTGCTCCCAAGCTACCAACATACACATGTTACTGCGCTGAATACTGTCGGCAATTGCAGAACAATGGCATTTACGTATCCAAACATATCTAGACATAGAAAAGGTACAATAAAATATGGTATAAATGAATTTATATATATATATTTTTTTTTTCCTTAAGATTTTATTATTTTGAGAGATAAGGGCAGGGAGGGAGGAGGAAAGGGAGAGAAACATCAATGTATGGTTGCCTTTCACCTGTCTCCAGCTACAGACCTGGCTAGAGACCTGGCTTGCAACCTGGTTACGTGCCCTGGCTGGGAATCGAACCAGAGACCTTTGGGTTCTCAAGGCTGGCACCAATCCACTGAACCACCAGCCAGGGCTGATTTTTTTCAATGGTGCACCTGTCCAGGATCATGAACAGAGGCTGCAGGACTGGAAGCCACTCTGGGGACTCAGTGAGTGGGTGGTGAGTGAGTGTGAAGCCTCAGGACAGGACTGGACACAACTGCAGACTTTACATCACTGTCCCGGAGGCCCTCCCCCTGCCTCCTTCTGACGTTGAATATCGAACCAGCCAACACTGCCCCACAAATGGGGCTGCGGGCTGGGCTGCCTGGGCGCACCAAGGGGAAACTGGCTGGTAAGACGTAATCACTGTAACAGTGGCTGTCAGCAGGGGTGAAACGTGGTCTGAGGGTCAACAGGAATAAGAAACTAAGGCAGATGTACAGGAACAGAGGGGACCACCATGGCCCTGTGGTTTGGCTGTTGCCTATCAGAGTGTGGTCAGATCAAGGAGCTTCATGGTGGTGTTCAGAGAAAAAGAGGTTGTTTAACATGGAGAGAGTGCAGAATTGAGGCATCACTATTTTTTTTTAAAGACTTTGCTTATTATTTTTAGAGAGGGGGGAAGGGAGAGAGGCAAAGAGGAAATGAGACATTAATGTATGGTTGCCTTTCACTTGCCTCCAGCTACGGACCTGGCTGGGGACCTGGCTTGCAACCTGGTCATGTGCCCTGGCTGGGAATTGAACCAGCGACCTTTGGGTTTGCAGGCTGGTGCCTTATCCACTGTGCCACCAGCTAGAGCTCTGGCATCGCTATTTTGACTCTGGAAATTTGGGTTTGAGTCCATTGACTCTACCTGAAATAAAAGGCTCTCTCTGGTATTGAACTGATGGAAGAAATGAAACTTATCTATGCTTCACACCATTACACCAAAATATTTCCAAAGTGCAGGGTCAGGCTGCCCCACATGACGCAGAAGCTTTTGCTAAAGTGGCCGTGGCACTTAACACTTGTTCGGGCAGCTCCTGCGGGCCAGTGTCCTTGCACAGGTCTGAGGACCTCAGCAGAGTCCCAGCAGCATTCTCTGAGGACATCAGGCCAGGTCTGGAAGGGCCGGAGTACCCTCTGCACCCGTAGCCCAGAGGGTTGGGCTCCTCCGGGCAGAGCAGAGGGTGCTGTCCCACGGGGCTGTGACCTGTGCCCTCAGGACGGAGGCGCCAGGGGCAGGAGGGAATCTCCGGCCAAGCCCCACAGATAAGGCCCCTGGTAGAGAAAATAGTCTTCCTGAACCCAGTCTGTTTGTCATAGAAAATCCAGTTATATTCTCACCTCATGGGACCACTGTCATATATGTGGTCCATCATTGACCAAAACGCTATGTGGCACATAACTGTATATGCAGTACAAGAGGAGACTACCAAAAATGGAATTTATTTTAAAATGTGTATTTATTCTCACATGTTTAAACTTCAGTGAACTTCAAAGTAATATCCATTTGATGCAATACACCTATCAAGGTTTTTTTCCCACTGTTCACAATAGTTTTGGAAGTGGTCAATTTTGCTGCTTTTTAGTGCTTCTGCAAATGTTTCCCTTCGAAGGCTTTTTTCATCCAGAAAAAAATTTTAAGTCACTCAGGATGAGATCAGGTGACTAGGAAGGGTGGGGCACGGGGATCATGCCATTCCAAAACTGCTGAACCCTCAGCGTGGTGTGGGCAGGTGTGTTTGTAAATCACCCATCAAGAAATGCGCAAATGTGATGAAAGTCTTCAAAAAAATTTGTGTGTGTGTGTGTGTGAGGCAGACTCTCACACAAACACCAGCTGGTACGCTAATACAGATGGGTTCCTAGAATTCTCACCTAGCCGGGAAGCCTGTACTACAAAGGGCCCACCCTTCAGAAGATAATTTGGATTGGGGGGGGGGTCTCCCCTCATATATAATATATACACACACCATAAAAGACACAAATAACCACAAGCACATAGGTAACAGTGAGGTAATTAGGAAGTACTATGTTTTGATTATTTATTACACTTATTTCTAACATAATTTATGTAATTGTAAACTCATACACATACGATTTACTTTAATAACGGCTGTGTTTAACAGCCAGCTTACAAAACTCGTGAAGTTTAATGGTCAGCTCTCATGCTTTGGTACAAACTGGCCCCAGCACAAAGACATCCACTCCTGGGAGCTGTATCAGACCAGAACCCCAAAGGAAGGTGGCTCTGGGCCCTTCCAGTGAGGCAGAGACCAAAGACCAGGAAGAAGCTGAGCTGGGGCCCAGGTGGCATAGTGGGGTGGACAGAGAACTCTGGCTCACTCCGTTGTTTATGACTCTGATTCACTTTCCTGAACTTCAAACCCCTTGAGGGCAAGGACATTGGCCCATTCACCACCGTCCAGCCAGTGATGAAAACACAAAGGCAGTGAAGACAAGCCTTCGTCAAAAAGCAAAGACTGGGCGGTCAGGGAGACCCGGGCTGAAGTCCTTCACTGATTGACCGTGACCTCAGGGAGTCACTTAAGGCTGTGGTTCATTTCCCTCATCTGTAAACTAGGTATCAACCCATCCGCCCTACTGAATTATCGGGGCTGCTGTAGAAACAAAGAGAGATAGCCACCTGGATGTGAATCTAAGTTACCACTATCATGTATAGACCTCAGCCACTTGATCTTTTCTAAACTTATCTGACTAAGAAGATTATATGCTTTCTACACTTCTCCTTCCCCAATATCTAGCCCAGCATCTGACACTTAACAGATACTATAAATATCTGTTCATTCATTTACTATTTATCCTCATCCACTAACCTGGGTTCCAAAGAGTCCACCAGCTATAGCCACCCAGACTCCTCCCAAATCAAAATTTGAAACAGCAGACTTTAGAAACCATTAATGATGAGATATCCACTTAATCAGCAACTATCTATAGAGCACTGTTCCAGACTGGTCCCCCCTCTCAAAGGTTTATAGTTTATACCCTGGGGGTATAAACAAGGCATCGCCAAGGCAGTGAAGGCTGGAACAGCATCATGACAAGAATGTGTGAGCCTGCCTGGCTGGTAGAGGGGAAGGGACTCTGGGTGAGAAGTAAAGAAGTGAAAGATGGGCCCTGGCTGGTAGCACAGTGGATAAGGCGCCGGCCTGCAAACCCAAAGGTCACAGGTTCAATTCCCCAGCCAGGGCACATAACCAGGTTGCAGGCCGGGTCTCTAGTCGGATCTGTGGCTGGAGGCAGGTGAAAAACCATACATTGATGTCTCTCTCCCTCTCTGCCTCTCTCCTGTCCCCTCTTTCTAAAAATAATAAAATAAAATCTTTAAAAATTTTTTAATAAAAAAGAAGAAGAAGAAGAAGTGAAAGATGGGACCAGCTTTCTAGGGAGGAAACAGCAAGGGTGAAAAGTCTTTGGTGGAAGACGAGGGGCAGGGACCCCGGGAAGGCAAGCATGAGAATCAGACCCAGGGCCAACCTCAGGCCTCACCAGTCACAGGGTGTTCTGAGCATTACCCCAGAGCCTGCAGAAGGACAGGATAGCCACCACCACCCCCGGCCCCCAGGCACAGGGAGCTTGGAGACTTCCAGACTGGGCCCTTCTTTCTAGTGTATGTGTCAGAGGGCTGGACCCTGTGGATGAGTGGATGGATGGATAGACAGGTTACTGCAGCTGACAACCACGCAGACAGGGCTGCAGGGAAAGGCTGAGCATCTTAATGAATGTGCACAACCTGTCCCCTCTCTGCGGGATCTGAGGAGCAGATGTGCTTGGGCAGGCGGGGCGGGGCTTCCCATGATTGAATCCCTCAGATCAAGGACACGGAGACAAGGTCTCAGCTCCAAAGCAGGGAGAAGTGCCCCCCACCCAGCACCACCTCCCAGCTGTGGCCTTAGCCAGGGTCCACAGGCTCTGCAGGCTAAACGAAGATTCTTAACCCCCTCCCCAGGCCCCCCACCCTGGCAGAGGGAGGAGGAACTTGCCCCAACTTCTCCCCACATCAAACCTGGGCTTCCCCCCAGGTACCAGCCCTGGAGGCCAGGGGACTGGCCTTCATTCTCAGCAGGTCCCAGCCCAGATACACTTCCTGCCTCGAGGAGTGTCCGGGCCTGACCCGGTTCTGTGACCCTGGCCTTCCCTCTGAGCAGCGTACCCTCTCCTCCCACCACCCCCTCCTCCAGGAAGCCACCCCTGTTCTATCTCTGGGCAGGCATCCTGGCTGGGAGAGGCTGGCCCGGCACAGAGGCACCAGGGACATTCCCTGACTTCATGTCATCCCAGAGACTCCCAAGGTCAGTGCAGGGGGAGGGAACCCCAGGGACAACGGAACCTGAAGTTCCCATCAATTGACAGGAAAGTGAGGCACAGAGTCACACACACACACTGATGCACAGAAAGCAAAAGTCATGCAGAGAGAGGGCACCCAAGGGACACAGAGACTCCCTTGGACTCCCCTCAAGAGGTACACGTATCCACTCACACTCGAATGACAGGAGAAGAGACCCTCACACAGAGAGTGGCCCCGGGGACACGGCTACAACACTCAGGCTCCGGACCCACGACCATAGAAGCCGCCGGGGACACAGAAGACCCAGGCTGGGACTCTCACCCCCGCAGGCAGAGATACACGCTGTCGGACACACCCAGGGGCACCCGGAGAAGACACTAGGCTCACAGTGCGAGGATCAGGGACACACAAAGATCCCGAAGAAGCAGACAAGCCCGCAGAGGAGCCAGGACGACCCGAGACGCTGGCACAGAGACGCCCCCCAGCCCCGCGCCCCGCTAGAGCCACCCACGCCCCCGCGGAGAGCCAAGGCCGCGGCCCCTCGCAGCCCCCGCCCGCGGGCCGCACTCACCGCTCCGGCCGCGCCTTTGTTGTCCGCGCCGCTCACAAAGGCGCCGGCGGCCCGCTGCCGCGGGCGCCCATGGCCGGGCCGGCCCAACCCGCACCCCGCCGCCGGCCGCTGCCACCGCCGCGCCGCCGAGCCAATGGCCGCGCAGCGCGCCGCGCGCCGCCCGCGAGGTCGCGGCCCCGCCGGGAGTGCGCCGCCTCGGAGCGGCCTGGCCCGGCCGCCGAGCACCGAGATGCGGCGCCGCCCCCTCGCCCGCCCGCGGCCACTAACCTCGCCGCTTAACCCCTGGTGGCCGCGCCGCCCCCCTCGCCTGCGCGGGCGCCCTGGAGGACAGACCGGACCAGGAAGAGAGGAGACCCCCGCTCCGGGGGCAGGAGGGCTTGGCCCTCCCACTGGCCCTGCTCTGATCACCCTGACCCGACCTCTCACAGCTGGGGAAACTGAGGCCTGCAGGGGGTGGGGCCCTGCCCCAGCCCCCACAGGGACCCCTTCCTTCACTCCCAGTGTCCCCTCCTACTTCCCCGGTTCCCCCACCAGAAGCTCCCACACACCATCCCTTTCCCCTGCCCCTGGCTTCTCCTTCCTAACTTTCCCCGAAGGGTTGGCTCCCACCCAGTCTCAGATGGCAGAGAGCCCTCCAGTCCCTGGTGGCCTTGGCCGACCCCCGCCCCCCCCCTCCACCCACAGCCCCAGTAACTTTGACCCTTAGCAGCTGTAGGCAGCAAGGGTTTGCTATGCTGAGTGAGAACATCTCATTCAACTGGCAGCAGCCCTGCCCTGTAGCCCCATCTTCTGATGAGAAAACTGAGGCTCACAGCGGTGAGTAACCTGCCAAAGCTCACCCAGCAAGGACGTGATGGGTAGGAGATCCTAGCACCGCCTTCATTCCAGCCCCTAGAGCTGCCAAATGCCAGTTTCGCCCTCCCAGAATTCCAAAGAGGGCCTCTGGGTAGGATGCAATTAATTATAGTTATCAGGTCATTAATTAAGATTATCCCTGTAGCTATTAAACACTGCCCTGCTACCTCACAATTTGCAATGAAATTCACACTCAGACTTATCAGCAATTACTCCTGGGCTGATAATAATAAGGTCTGTCAACTCCAAAGGGTACAAGGTGTATGTAGACTGGAACCTTTGTCATACTGTGTTCCTTCATCCAGTGCAGCCAGCAGAAACTCCCTGTTTGTCAGGCACCAGCCTTAGCAACTAGGAATGAAACAAGGGACCAGATAGACCCCAGCCCTGCCCCCTCCATTCCCAGGGGCCAGAAGGAGACACAAATAAACAGGCCCCTACAGTCATCTGAAACAAGCCATACTCAGGCCACGCTCTCTGAAATCATCTTATTCATTGGCTGGTTGGTTTGTTCATTGTCCGGTTCCACACAAGCACATAAGCACCATAGAGCCTGTCCTTAGATGTGTTAGTAGGGTTGCCTGAAGCCCCAGGCCTGCAGCAGCCCTGGGCTCATGGTCATCAGCCAGTGAATATGTGTTGAGTACTTACTATGTGCCAGACATCATTCTAGGCACGCAGGAGACATCAGTGAACAAAATAGCCGTGGTCCCTACCCTGCTGGAGCTTCTGTTCCAGGAGTGGATAAACGGTGGCCGTAACAGCAGAGAGGAAAGCTTCTGGAATGCTAGCAAAGTGGCGAGAACCTCTCCAGATGTTCCTTCAGTGATCTGGGACTCGTAGCATTAAGCCTTAGCCCAGAATTTACATATGTTCTGAACCTGCATTCGCAGCCTTTCAGACCTGCGCCTATGCCTACACCCCTCCCTGGCTATCTTCTTCTCTTCCCGGGGCTGAGCCCTCCTGAGCCCTCCAGGCTGAATACCTGCCCCTCTTCGGTGGCACTGGGCTTATCCTCCTTCCCCACGTAGCCTTTGTTCCCTGACCACTGGTCCTCTGAGCTCTGCAGCACTCCCAGCTTTGGCTCATTGCTTTTATTGTTTTGTTACGTTGGCTCCAGGTACTACTCATTTGGACTGTCTCCAGTTCGAGGGCAGCTATGATCTGGGCTTGGGGACAGGGGCCACACCCCAGACCCCCATCGTGCCCCAGAGCCCAGCACAGGTTGGGACCATTAGGGAATCATTATAGATTTCGGTGCCAACCCTTATCAGTAGAACCTCTGGATCCAGGGTTGCAACCACCAGCTCGTAGAACAAATGGAGCCCGCGGAGGCAGTTTGCTTCACCCGCCCGCCTGTGGTGGTTTTGTTGTTACCAACAAATTGCTGTTAATTAGATACCAGCATCTAACAATAGGAAGATATCCCATAAAAAGCCAAATGGCTGGCTTCCCTTACAAATCTGAGGATTTGATGATGCCAGGCAGCTGATCCGCTATGGTCACACCCTGCAGGCCCCAAGGAGCCATGGAACCTTACCAGAGCCATGTCCCCTGCTTACCTCCACCCCTCCCAGCCCTATGTAACCCCTCCCACTTGGAGGTCTTGCCACTGGGAATTAGTGTTACTATTTCGTTTCTCCCTCTAGATGGTACCTTCATGAGTAAGAAACTCACTTGAGAAAAACTGAGCCTGGAGCCCTCACCTTCCAGGCCGGCCCAGGCCCCAGGTCAAGCCACATCCTCCTACGTTCTTGATCTCTCCGTCATCCCCCTCTCCTGACACACTCACCCCTTCTCTCTCGCCTCCCCAATTCACCTTCTATGCTCCACAGCACAAACGAATGTGTAAGGTGTTTCACTGGGCTATTCCCTCTGCCTCCATCCCCCAGACTCAGTAGCTAACTGCTCTTTGATGCTCTCAAAGGGTTTCTTCTCTGGTCCCCCCAGATTCAGCCCCGGGGCTCACACAGGGTCCGGTGCACCCTGCATCAGTGTGCCCATCCTACCGTGTTGTGTGGTGTATTTGCCCTGTGTCTCCCCCCTGACTGTGAGTCGCTGGGGGCTGGGACCTGGCTGTGTCATTCCACGCTGGAATCCCCAACACCTGGGACAGAGCCTGGCTGCGCATAGGCAGGTGGAAAATATTTGCTAATAGATGAATGAATGGGTTTTAGTAGCCACAAAAGAAACAAAAAGAATTTCTGGGAACCTTTCCACGTCCCAGAATATTCAATTAACCAGAATTTCCCTCTCACTGTGCATTCTGGTGAGGACAGGGTTTTCTGTGTAAGCACTATCATTGAGGATGCATCTGAATGGGACTGGGACCCGCTCCCCCCTTGTCTGCGCCACTAACCTGGGAAAGAGGGAGGGAGTGCAGGGGTGGTACTTCCCATTGGCCAGAGAGGCTAAGTGACTTGCCCGAGGAAGCCTAGCAAACTAGTGACCCAGTCAAGATGGAAACCCAGGGCTCCTGCCTCTGCCTCCCAGTCAGGCCCATACTGAGTCAAAAAGGAAGTGTCTGGAGGGGAAAGTGGACTTCCCAAGCCCAGATACCACCCTCACACCAGCAGTACAAATGGAGAGAGTGTGCAGGAAACTGTCAGTCCACAATATTTACTGTATCATCAAACCAAACATGAATGCACTCTTATCTAAGAGTGGCTGGACCACAATTTGATTATAAATGAGAATGCTAGAGTCTGTCTAACCAAGATGAAATGCTATTCCCATACATTCCTGCCCCTGCTCAATAGGATCGGCATTTTGAAGGGGACTGGGGCGCATTGAACCTCTCAGATTCCTCACAACCCAAGACTAGCGTTTGTGGGGAACAGGCTGAGGTCAAAGGTGGAGGTGGTGCCAACTGCTTGGGTGGGAAGGGAAACTTGACTTCTCTGAGCTACCATTTTATGGACCTTGGTATCAGGAGGAGGCCAGCCTGAGCAGTTTATTCTCTGGGGTTGTAGCCTCCAAGTTCTCCTGAGACAGCCATGGGGCGGGTGGACAGCTCATTTCAGCAGGCTGGACATGGACACAGTACAGGGCTCTCCGACAGGACCCTGAGAACAGGCCCCAACCTCTTTTACTTGGTCCCACTGCCTGTAAAGTGGGGACAATCATCTTTCAGTCCTCTTCTATCTCACAAGATTCTGAAGGTTCAATCTGGTATAGTCTAAACAAGATTTTCCAACTTCTCACTGACAAAATTAAATATGCTCTTCAATACTATATTGCTGCCCTGACTGGTGCAGCACAACTGGGTGGGTCATCCTGCAAAGCAAAATATTTACTGGTTCAATCCCTGGTCAGGGCGCATGCCTAGGTTTGGTCCCTGGTCGGGGCACATACAAGAAGGAATCAATGCTTCTCTCACACATGGATGTACCTCTCCCTCTCTTTCTCCTGCCCTTCCCCTCTCTAAATAAGTAAATAAATATTATATTATTGTAAACAGTTTTAACTAATATTTACAAGAGGCAACCTAATAATGTAGTGTAGTGGTCAAGAGTTCAAACTCTTGGGAGTCTCACTGTTAGAGAAGGGAATTATAGATAAGGAAAGGAAGGACATTAGAATGAACCTGTGGTATTGGAAATATTGGTGTGAGCTCATAGGTCTGTCCACCAAGGGGACCTGACAGTAGGAACATCCCAGGAGAACGAGAACCACTCTCCACTAAAAAGAACCAGAGCTCCTTAGGGAAATGGCTGATTCCACAGGAAAAACTAGCTGAGCTTGAAACATATTAGGCCAGAAATTAACACATTGCTCAAGAAATGATGGGGACATAGCAAAGGGACACAAAAACCAGCTCCACGAGGCTCCGAACAGCCAACATCAAAATAAATAGTAATTGTAAGAATTTATATTTCATTGAGTATAATGGGAAACCAAGAGTCCAGACTGATGTCAACAAACAAATGAATACACTGAAAGTGAGGGATGGCTGTTTACATAATCTCAAAGGACTTCCCCACAAAATACTCACCAAACAAGGCGGAAAGAGCAAATCTACAGTAGACACTTAGCCAATCATCCTCCTGACAAGCTGCACTGAGAAACTCACAATGTCACTTCATGATACGCCTGCCAAAGATGCACATCTCCCATGGTCACGAGCAAACATCCCAAATGGAGGGACCGTCCTCTAAGTGTCTCCTGAAATGCCAAGGTCACAAAAGCCAAGGGAACACTGTGGAATGTTTTCAGAGTGAAGGAACTTAAACCGACTCAACAACTAAATGCCACATGTGGTTCTTAACACCAACCTTTTCCTATAATGGACCCTATTGGGACAATGGGCAGAACTTCAATGGGGTCTGCAAGTTAAGGGGGAGAAATGTGTGGTGTAATTTTCAGATGGAGACGGTCACCTTGTGCTTGTGGAGCAGCATGGTCTTGTTTGCAGGAAACATACACACAGGTGTCCAGAGTTCAAAAACATTATCAGCGGTTTCCTCCCCAATGCCTCAGAGGAGAAAAGCTGTACTGGCCACTTTTCCTATAAACCTGAAGTTACTTCTAAAGCCAGGTGCCTGTGCTGATCTAGAACAACTTGCATAATTCTCTGATCCTCCGTTTTATCATCGGTATAGCATGGGTAGAAGTAATAATGCCCACTTCACAGGGGTTGTTTAGCGAATTAGATGGGGTAATATTTGATATTCAGCGCAGAACTGGACTTGTAGACATATCCCAAAATTTCGAAAAGCTATGTCATTCATTTTTCTCTTTCTTCATGCAGTTCCCACTCCCAGGGACAGTGCTGGGTATAGACTCAGGTGGCACCGGGATCAGGTAGAGGATGAAAGTGGGAGAAGCAGGATGAATGTGTGTGACAACTGACACTAGGTTTTAAGACTGAGGACACCACCAGGAAAAGGGACACCCCTGGAGGCCTGGGAAGCACATGCCCCTGGAAAAGGGAGTTATCATCACCTAAGTCTAATAGACACATCCCCATGCCTATTATTTCCAAAGCTTTCTCTTTTTCCCGAGAGAAAGCAAAAATCCTATTTCTATATGAAATGCCATGATTTTTAATATTGACAACTATTCAAAATGTTTTATTAATTTTAGAGGGAGAGAAAGGGAGGGGCGAGAGAGAGAGGAACATCAATTTGTTGTTCCACTTTTTTTATGCATGCTTCGATTGCTTCTTTTTTTTTTTTTTAAGATTATATTTCATTATTTTTAGAAAGAGGGGAAGGGAAAGAGGCAGAGAGAGAGAGAAACATCAATGTATGGTTGCATTTCACCTGCCTCCAGCCACAGACCTGACTGGAGACCTGGTTTGCAACCTGGTTATGTGCCCTGGCTGGGGAATTGAACCTGCGACCTTTGGGTTCGCAGGCCGGCACCTTAACCACTGTGCTACCAGCCAGGGCCGATTGCTTCTTGTAAGTGCTGTGACCCGAGATCAAACCCACTACCTTGGCAGACTGGGACAACACTCTAACCAACTGAGTTACCTGGCCAGAGCAACTATTTCATAATATAAGTGGGCTAGTCATTTGTGAGCACCAGGAAGAGTCCTGAAAGCTTGTCCGGAACACTTAGAAACATGGGGATGCCCTGTGGCTAAACAGAAAAGGCACCAAACCACGGTTCCCGGTTCTCCTGCAGCCCTGAGAGCCTCTTCAGCTCAGGGAACGGGCTGCGGCAGCCCACTCCTCCCCAGCACGCTGATTGGGTGAAGCTGACTGCCCCTGAGCCAATCAGCTCACTTCTTCCAGGAACTTGGAACCACAGAGCTGGGAGGCTGAGTTGGTCAAATGACAATGGACACGGAGCCTGAAAGATCATGCAGAGCTGGGGCCAACATTCATGCTGCAACACACCACAGCCAAGTTCAAGCTAGGGAAATGCAAAATAAAACGCAGGAGTGCAGAGTCAAGTGGGAGAAAAAGACCGTGAAGCGGAGACCATAGAGCCCTAGAAGGCATTCACAGCAATGTAACAGCAAACCCTTCCAAAGCGCTCTCTCCGTTTAACCTATGCACGTATTAACTCCTGTAATCCTCGTGGCAAACCTATAACGTGGGCACTTTTATCACGTTTTACAAAGGAAAACACTGAGACATATTCAAGGCATTTTGCCTTAGCCTTGAATGCCCATCGACGTGTCCTGTTGTGTCCTTACAGAGACCTCCCCCCCGCCATTTACCCGTTCTCACGTGAGTGGATTTTTATCCCTCGGACCAGAGGAGGGGTTCATTAATATACAGGTAGTGCCCACTGCCCATAGCTACTGTCTCTTCGGGGTGGGGGGGAGTGAGGGGACCAGTTAAGGCATCCCCAAACAGGATGCCCTAGCCGTTCTGTATCTCTCTCGGTGGAAAATGGAGGGGGCAAAGGGGAAGTTTCACAGTCTGGAGCACCCCAGGCAGCTACACGCACAGACCCCACAGGCCCCATGTGCCAGCCCCACCCACACAAAGCAACCAGCCTCATCCCGGGTGTCTGCAGCTGTCTGGGAGCCAAGGGAGGTTGGGTTTCTCTGCTTGGGGCCTGGCCAAGGGACCAGAAAGGACAAGGAAAGCAAGGTCTTCACTTCCTGTCATCAGGTTACCATCCAGAGCCAGGCTCGGGCTGCCAGGAGAGGCTCCCAGGCATGAAAGCTGCTGCTCAGCTGACAGTAGACAGGTCCCATGGCCTGTTCTAGAAGCTGTTCTAAGCATGAGGACAATGTGGCACCGGCTGCTGAGGATGGGGAGCAGGGCGGGGAGAGAGTCCAACAGAAGGCCTCCAGGAGGGAAGGGCCTGGGCCTGGGGAAGGGAGGTGTACAGCTGCCAGCCCTGGGACTGCAGTGACACTACAGTGGGGCCTTAGGCCCCCGCCCCCACTTGCTGTAGCAGGAGGGCCTGGCCATGGCTGCAGCCTGGCACCAGCCCCAGAAACCTTCAGCGTCCCCTGGTTTCACCGCCCAGGGCTGGAAGGTTCCATTAGCTCCCTGGTCTCCCAGATGAAAGACGCTTTCTGAGTCATGAAGCTGTTCTGCTGGGAACAATGGGCCCTTATCCCGCTGTGTCCTTCACATAAACTCCCATTAGCAACGCACCAGAAGCTGCAGGCAGGAGTTTTATAGACTGGATTTCTGGACCAGCCCCAGTGTTCATTAACATCTACTCCCTCACCCTCCCTGGAGCCTGCAGAATCACTCCCGGTTACAGAGGCCCACAGTGTGCTCCGCCTACAGGCAACCCTGTAAGGAAGGGGCCTGTGTCCCGTTGATGAATAAAGAAGCAGACCCAAGACCCTGGCTGGTAGCACAGTAGATAAGGCACTGGCCTGCGAACCCAAAGGTCGCAGGTTCGATTCCCCAGCCAGGGCACATAACCAGGTTGCAAACCAGGTCTCCAGTCAGGTCTGTGGCTGGAAGCAGGTGAAACGCAACCATACATTGATGTCTCTCTCCCTCTCTGCCTCTCTCCCTTCCCCTCTTTCTGAAAATAATGAAATAAAATCTTTAAAAAAAAAAAAAAGAAGCAGACCCAGCCTGCAAACCCAAGGGTCACTGGTTCGATTCCCAGTCAGGGCACATAACCAGGTTGCAAGCCAGGTCTCCAGCCACCTCTCCAGCTGGCGGCAGGTGAAAGGCAACCATACATTGATGTTTCACTCCCTTTCTTCCTACCTCCCTGCCCTTCTCCCTAAAAATAATGAGTAAAATCTCTAAAAAAAAAAAAAAATCAGATCCAGAGAAGTTGGATGGCTAGCCCAGCATCACACAGCAGGAGAGTGGAGGGAGGAGTCAGGATTGAAACCCAGAGTCAATGCTCCCTCCCCCATTCCACGTGGCCTCTCAAGTCCTACCCTATGGAGTCCAAGAGGTTAAGCCAAATAGTTTTTTTCTTGAGTTTGCTCCTAGAACTAAGGAAGCACCTTCTGAGGTGTTCATGGTCCTATTAACCTACACCGCCACCTCCCCACCATCTCCCCTACCCCCGCCCATATCAACAGAGACAGAGTAGGGTGGGCCACTTCCAAAGGCACATCAGGTCCCTTCCCTCGCGTGAAATCGGAGTCCTTCCACGTGCAAGTCACATTCATACTCCCGAAGCCCACCATGGATGATGACAGCCCCTTCCCTGAGCATTTACAGTGTGCTGGGTCCCATGCTCTTCGTGCATGAGCCTCCATGCTCTTGCAAAAACTCTATACAATGATTGCCTTCAAGACCCCCTTTTTCACAGGAGGACTCGAGGCACAGAAAGGTAAGTAGCCTACCTAAGGTCACACAGCAGGTAAGCAACAGATCCCGTCTCTCCAAAACTTCAAAATGTGAGGTTCAACAGACACTCTATTCCCACAGGCCCAGTCCCAATGTCCTGGCTCACAACTCTAGGTGTCACCCCGATGTGTGGATGATGACAAAAGCAGTCACTCTTAAATGGGTAGCTTCTAAACCCCTTTACCATCTTCCATTTACACACCTCTCTATGTCATTATTGCAATTCCTGGTGGGCAGATGAGGAAACTGAGGCTGAGAAAGGGGAAGTATCCTACCTACCAGAGTTCCACAGAGCTGGTACGGGGGGGTATCAGGCCTTAAACCCACTTCTGTCTGGTTCCAGAACGACTGCTTTTTCCAACTAAGTCAGCCCAATAATGAAACCCAATTGGGATGCCGATAGCCTTAGCATGCATTCGACAAACCTTCCAACACTCTTCAAATAAGCCCCTGAGGTGCCTGGCACCATTCCCAGAGCTGGAGATACAGGGGTAAATAAGACGGACATGCCCTGGCTCCAACTGGCCCCCTGGGGGGCCACCAGGGACCCCCTTGCCACTTCTAGCTGCTTCCCCCTAGAGCCCCATCTGCAGCCACTTCCCTGGAGCCCCCAGTACTGGGCTCTTTCCCACCTCTGCTTTCCTTGGCCACCCTGCCTCCCCTCAGCTTCCGGAGCTTTCCAGTGAGCCCGCAGCAGCCCCTGAAAGGCAACCTAAAGCTCCTGGTCCCATGACTTACTTTGCCCTAAGATGCTTCTCAATCAATTCTGATCTGAACAAACCAGAGAGGTGACTGTGTTGTCTTAGGTGCCCCAAGAAGCCTTCGGATGCACAGACTTCCCCAGCAGATGGCACGGCCAGCACTCACTCTCCCTTTGTTGAGATGACGTGTTCCTGAGCCATCCCACCCTGAGAAGCTGGCTGGGGGCCTGCCTTTTGTCACTGTTCCCCTGTGACCTTTGGTTGCTGCCAAGGAAAAACCAGCCTGCCCAGGACAACTCAGGGAAACACATGCGTGCTTAGTTAGTGTCAGACACTGCCTCAGGGACTCTCAACCAACCATCACCTCCAGCAGGGTCATTATCATCATAGCTAACATTGATGGAACACTTAACTGCATGCCAGGCACTGAGTCAACCCTTTACCTGTGTTATCAGATGTCCACAATAATACCAGGAGATAGGTGCTGTTATTATCCTCCCGCGCACTAGATAAGGAAACTGATAGGCAGGGACAGTAAGGCCATAGCATGACACTCTGTACTTGAAATTGCCTGTCATCCCGGCTACATTGTCGTATCTCTGAGGATGGGACAATGCCTATCTTACAGAGACGTATCTCTTGAATACACGGCTTAGCATAGAGTCGGCACTCAATAAACAGTCTTTAGATGGATGGATGATAAAATGGATGAATAGATGGATGACGGGATGGATGGGTGGACACATGGATGGGTAGGTGGATAAATACAATAAAAAAAAAAAAACATAGAGGGAAAAACCTGGAGAACAATGAATACCTCTTGCACTCCCAGCCACCCACCCCCTCAGGGAAGCAACAGAAAGTGGGAGGCAGTTTCTCGGCTAATTTGAAAATCCCCTGGCCGAGATTCCAAGGAAAGCAGAGAAGAGTATGTGGGTTATTCGGGGAGAGGGAAAGAAAGCCTGTGGGTGACAACTTGAAGACAGCTGAAGGCAAGCAGCTGCATGATCCAGCCTGCGCTCCCTTTCCAGAAACCACCCCTCGGTGGCAAGGAATTTTACCTGCTCGTCCCAAACCACATCTTCCTGTCCCAGGCCTCCTAGGAACAGAGCTGAGCCAAACCCTGAGGAGTCAGCCCCAGCCCATCCCCTGGGGGCCACCGCAGAATTCTGGAGCCCCCACCAGGGGCTGTGAGGTTTAGGGGAGCCTGTTCTCTAGTTAATAATTTAAAAGATCTCACACTGGCCCTCAAATTCCTGGAACCCATGAATTTTGATCATCAGCATGAACCAACCAGCTAGATTTGGGGTCAGATCAGTGCGAAGTGGGTTGTCCTCCTCTCCACGGCCCCCCGCCGAGCCTGGGGCTCCCAGCAAGACTCAGGGAAGAAGAAACCCGGTGACCCTCTGAGAGTGGGCATTGCAGCATGGGGCCAGCTTTGTAGTTTTAAGAAAGAGGGAGAGGAAAGGCTGTAAAGCTCAGTAGCAGCCCTACGACCTGGGGACATCCACTCATCTGCATGGACATGGCACTGAGGTCCTGGAGAGCAAGGTGAGGCATCCTGTCATCCCCCAGCCGGGTCTATTTGCCACAAGAGAGGCCTTGGGATGGCTCGGGGGACAAAAGGAAGCACGTGCCCCTGCTTTTTCTGAGCACTTACTATGCGCCAGGCCAGGGGCCCTGCCTGGGACCAGGCGTCACCTCCATCACACCTCAGGGAGTTTGCTGCCAGTATCTTCCTTTCCAGTTACATCAACCGACACCAAGTGTCTCGCCCAAGTTCACAGCGTTAGAAGGGACAGAGCTGGGGTACGAACCCAAGATTGGCCCCAAAGTCCATGCTCTTTCCACTAATGACAAGGTGACTAGGACCTCATAATGGCTCCCTCCAATAGGTGGGTAAACACTGGCATCCTGGGTTTATTCCCAAATTGGCCAGACAGAACTGGAGCAGTTTTGGTAGCGACCCATCCAGCCTCTACCAGGTCTCACATATCAGGAGCAAGTGCTGCCGCCCCCACATTCCCGTGCTCCTCGGCTTTGTGGGGAGGAGGGAGAGATGGCAGAGAGCCCAGAGGACACCCCAAAGTTGCCCATGTGAGCAATGCAGAGATTTTCGGAGCTGGAAGAACCCTTAGGAATAATCCAAGCCAACCCCGTCCTTTCACAGAGGGGAAACTGAGGCCTGGAGAGGGCAAAGGATTTGCTCAAGGTCACACGGTGCTACCCTGACTGGTGTGGCTCCATTGGTTGGGCTTCACCCCTCAGAGCAAAGGGTCGCCGGTTTGAATCCCGGTCAAGGCACATGCTGGATTGCAGGCCAAGTCCCCAGTCAGGATGAAGATGAAAGACGAATCCATCGATGCTTCTCTCTCACATCAATTTTTCTCTCCCTCTCTTTCTCCTTCCCTTCCTCCCTCTCTTAAAAAAAAAAAAATAGATAAGTCAAAAAATGTGTTTAAGTCACACAAGGCGAGGAATGGAATGGGAGCAGAGGCAGCCTCCTGGCTCCCAGTCTGGGGTCCCCTCCCCCACCCCAGCCTGTCTCAAACAAGCCGTGACCTGCTTGTATCAGATGGAATGGACAGTTATCAGATGAACTGTGGCATGGTCCAGCAGGGAAACTAGGGAGTGGGGTAAGACGGGGAGGGAGGTGCTGGGCAGAGGTACTGCCTAATCCTGCTGCCTCCTGCTCTCCCTCCCGCCCTCCCCCTGCCGAGTAGGCTTGTCTGGGCCAGAAGAAGGGACGGGGTTACCTGCAGAGCAGGTCTCCATTCCCTGGCCCCCTTGGAACAAGGACTGCCTCTGTCCCGGTGACAAAAAAGGATTGGGGAGGGGTTTCTCTCATTCTACCCAAAGGGCAAAGTGGGAAGAGGCCTGAGTGGGGGAGCTAGGGGTTCACTTTATGGCTGCACCCCACCTGCCTCGTCCCTACCTACTAAGCTGCTAGGAACATGCTCCCATGAGTCTGACCACTTTGAGTCCAAAGGGTAGGTGTCCCCAAACCCACTCACTGCTCGGAGCCTGGGGACTCTGGGAGACCCCATCTCGGGGAGCTATCTCATCACAGTGGCAGGTAGTCAGTTCTGGGGACACATAGCCTGGGTTCAAATCCCTGCTTCCCTACCTACTAGCCCCGTGACCTCAATTCTGAGTCTCAGTTCCCTGCTACAGAGCTGGCTTGTGTTCCCACTTGCCAAGACGATTGCAGGGACTAAATGTCAATGCCGTCCCATGCAGCGAGGGGACTGTAACACAGCTTGGGGAATTAGCTCTCTTCACTCTAACTCACGGTTCAAAGGCATTCCCAGCCATGATCATGCACAGCCCTCGGGGAGACCAGCCCTTGTACCCAGAAAGGGTGACTCAGGCCCTAAGAGGTTGAGCGCCTTGTCCAAGTCAGAACACAACCTGAGCCCATGGTTCTGGAGTCCCACAGCAGCCACCCAACCCAGCCCAGCTCCGAGGACGAATGATTTCACCAGTCACCCCTGTGAAGGCCCTGAGGTCTTGATAATTGAGGGGACCCAGCCAGAAGGCTGCTGGCATACTTCCAGAGGACCTCAGACAGGTGGTGACCCCCGCTGTGTCCAGGAGACTCTGCTGAGTCAGGGGCCAAAGGCTGGGACAGCATCCTCACCTCAGACACTTCTGTCCAGATGTACTAGGATCTGCGGAGGAAAAGCCACCAAAAATGAGGGGCCAACCCAATGTGGAACACACTCTGTTAAGAACCAGGTGGGAGGGCCTGACTCAGCCATTTCTTTCTTTCTTTCTTTTTTTTTTTTAAGATTTTATTTATTATACTTCATAGAGAGGGGAAGGAAGAGAGGCAGAGAGGGAGAGAGACATCAGTGAATGGTTGCCTTTCACTTGCCTCCAGCTACGGACCTGGCTGGAGACCTGGCTTGCAACCTGGTTATATGCCCTGGCTGGGAATCGAACCAGCGACCTTTGGATTCGCAGGCCAACACCTTATCCACTGTGCCACCAGCCAGGGCTCTGCCATTTCTTAACTGCGTGACCTCTCTGAGTCTCTGTCCCTTAATGACGAGGGTCATCACTGTGGGGATGACAACTGCTGCCCCACCCAGCTGACAAGGCTGGTGGGACACTCATCGGGACAACAGACACACTCTGTAAACTGTCAAGCTCCTTCCGGCTGGGGCACTGCCCTGGTTAATCGCCAAGGGACCCTTCCTAGGCGGGCAAGGCAAGGTGTTGCCTAGCAGAGGTCACTCCAGGAGGTGACAAGGGGAAGAAGGAAGGAGCCCTAGGACCAGGCCCCCTCCTGCTCCTCTGCCACACCCACACTCCTGCCTCCTTTGCCAGGTTGGAGTCCATGGAAACCTCTGACCCCTGGTGTTTGGGGTTGAAATTCTGGGCCACTTGCTTTTAACCCTCATTCTGTCACTCACCACAGATCACCCAGGAATCATTAACCATTTGCCCTGGACCTGTAGCTGGGGGGTTGCACTGAGGCAGAGACTGATCTGCCACGGAGCTGAAGCAGGTGAAAGGAGAAAAGCTTCAAAGGGGACATTTGTGTCCCTACCCTGGGCCCTGGGAGGCCAGCCAGAGGGACGTACAATCATCTAAACGTCCTTCTTACAACCTCAGCCTTGCCATGCCCAGCCGGACCCTGACCCTGGTGAGCCGCATGGTCTTCCAGTCCAGGGAGGGGGCTAAGGATGCAGTCAGACTACAGAGCCCACCGTGTCGGGCCTGAAAGCTCAGCTTCCCTTCCCAAGCTGTGGAATCCTGAGTAAATTACTCAACCTCTCTGTGCCCGTTTCCTCCGCTACAAACAAGAATGATAATAAGGAGACCTCGCAGGGGTGCTGGGAGGATCCAGTGGGTTAGTCCATGGAACATGCTCCGTTAGCAAAGTGCCCGGCAACATATAAATAAGCATCCAGCAGGCCTGATGATGTTCACCAGACATCAGCCACCCAAAGCACTGAGCTCGCCATCCCCGGAGGTAGCCAAGCTTTGGCTAAACAGCCACTTGTTCAGGAGCCACCGAGAAGGGACCTGCCTGGCTGATCTTTGCACTGCGTCCAACTACAAGCCCATGGAACCTCTCCAACTGTGTTCCTCCTTCCCCACGTGGCCGGGGTAGGATGAGGTGGGAGGGGGCTCGCAGGCTGGTTGGGGACAGGGACAGAGGTGTGGGCACAGAGAAGGCGGAAGGGTGGGGAAGCAGCAGCCAGATCTGCCTTCCAGACCCCGTTCTGTCACCCATTCACGGAGTGACCTTGAGTTACTCCTCACACTCCGAGCCTGGTTCTCCCACCTGTAAAATGATGCCGTCGAACGAGGTGTTCTTTAAGTCCATGTCAGGCGCAAGCATCAAACTCTGTGATGCTAAGAAGGGAGTGGGAGGGAAGTTTCCACCACACATGCTGTTGCGAGGCTCCCCCTGAATTCCTCACCCCCACTTTGCCTTGACCTGCCTCACAAGGGGGCCACAAGGGTCAGGGTCACATCTACTGAGGGTCCCAGCAGAATTCCCCTCACCAAGCCCCACCGACACCTGGGAGGGGGCAGGGTATCCCTGGGCCTGAACCCAAGGGTGTCAACAATGAAGCGATCCACCCATACACCCAATGAGCGCCCAAGGATCCTCCCCCAACTTGGAAAGATACATAAAAATAGAAAGCCTGACCTGGATTCTGCGTGGTCCAATTCCAGCCCTCGGGGGCAGAAGTGCAGGTGATGGGGGCAGGCCCCAGTGGCGGGGAAGGGTCCCAGCTGTCGCAGTAGCTGGCAGAGCAGGAAGGAGCCCCGCGGTGAGATACACTAGCGCTGGTTATGCAGAGAACCCAAGTTTGTGAGTCACTCACCTGATAGACCTGCTGGGCAGCAGAATAGGAGTTTCCCGAAAGGCTCTTAAGAAATAAGTCTACTCACGAAGCGTTGATGCGATTGGGCTGGGCTAGGAAGTTGGCAGGCTGAAAAAGGAAGGAGGGGCCGATGCAAATAGAAGGGCTGGTACTGGCAGCTGCCTGCTGGCCCAGGAACGGCCACAGGGCCTGGGCACAAGGAAGGCTGGGAAGCTCACCCGACCGTGAGAAGGTGGAAAAGCACGCTTTGGCCTCGGAAAGTTTCAGGTTTGGATCCCTGCGCTCCAAGCCTGTCTTGTTCCACTGGAGCCGTCCCACTATGACAAGGTTCTCAGGAGAATGACATGAAACTGCGTATAGGGAAAGGGCTCTGGAGGCCCAACTCTGAGAGACAGACAATAATGGTCACTCTAATTAGCCGGACACTTAACCAGGAAAGCAGAATAGCGCACTCGGGACAGACCTGTTGGCATTCTTTTTTTTTTTAATTTTTTCAAATTGATTAGAGAGAAGGAGAGAGAGAGAGACATCGGTTGTCATCCCACTTATTTATGCATTCATTGGCTGTTTACTGTATGTGCCCCGACCGGGGATGGAACCCACAAAACCATGGTGTGTTGGGCCAATGCTCTAACCAATGGGCCAGGACCCTGCTGGCATTCTTGTGACCAGTGCTAGTGGCCTCACATGTTAGGTAAGCTCCTATTACACTGATTAAGA
Source organism: Noctilio leporinus (assembly GCA_004026585.1). Lineage (NCBI taxonomy): Eukaryota > Metazoa > Chordata > Mammalia > Chiroptera > Noctilionidae > Noctilio > Noctilio leporinus. The sequence goes on from PVIW01000253.1 coordinate 238,813, forward strand.
GCACAGATATCATCTCACCCATTACGGGACAATAATGAGCAAAACTAACAACAAGCAAAACAGAACCAAATTTATGAATACAGTGAATAGGCCTTCAATAGTCAGGGGCAAGGGGGTTGGGGGGAGGGGGGAGGCAGAGGCAGGCAGAGGCAAGGAAGGGGAGCAGCTTAGACAAGAACCTAGTATAAAGGAACCATGGACATGGACAACAGGTGGGATTGACTTTGGGGGGAATGGGTGGGTGGGGAGGGGGACAGAGGGGAGCAAAAAGGGGATGGATGTAATACAACAACAATAAAATTAAATTAAAAAAAAAAGCCCTGGCAGGTAGCACAGTGGTTAAGGCGCCGGACTGCGAACCCAAAGGTCGCAGGTTCGATTCCCCAGCCAGGGCACATAACCAGGTTGCAAACCAGGTCTCCAGTCAGGTCTGTGGCTGGAGGCAGGTGAAACTCAACCATACATTGATGTCTCTCTCCCTCTCTGCCTCTCTCTCTTCCCCTCTTTCTAAATATAATGAAATAAAATCTTTAAAAAAAAATTAAATTAAAAAAAAAAAAGAGCACAGATATCTGGGTATTAGGATAGAGTCATTTAACCACAAACACTTACTCTGCCCTTAACATGTGCCCCTCAGAAGCCACGATGGGGGTCTCAAAGGTAGATCAACCCTGCCGCCCAAACACCCCCACACAGCGGTTTATACGGGGTGCCTGGATTTTCCACCCAGCCGGGCCTGCGCACCTGCTCTACTTTCTGCTACAGGAAACTAGCAGTCAAGCCAAAGTCTCACCTCAGGAGTCAGCATATTACAGCCCTTGGGCCAAATCCAGCCCATCCTCTGTTTTTATAAAGTTTTATTGAGCCCCAGCCACACCCCTTTGCTAATTGCCCGTGCCTCCTTCGGGGAGATAAGGGCAGGAGAGAGTAGGGACAGAGATTGCAGGGTTCGAAGAGCCAAAATGACGTGCTGTCCGGCCTTGCAGAGAAAGTTGGCTGATTGCTGGTGATGATAATATAATGAGGATGATGACAGTGATGATGGTAATCTTGGTTTTTGTTTTATCCCATGGGTTTGATCCAATAAAAACCTCTCCCTGCATAACTGCATACGAGTATAAGCCTCCCAACAAGGTGTCCCCCTTTTGCAGAGAGAGCAACTGAGGCTTCTCTGACTGAGAGAGAAGTAACTTCCCTGGGGTCACACTGAGAGTCTGTGACAGATGAATATTTTTAATGAAAGGCTGATGGGAACCAAAGCCTCTGGTTCCTGGAGTTACCAAGTGGGTTCACAGGCCTGGGGCGTGCAGGGGTTAGCAAGCTCCAGAAAGAAGGTCAGTCCCAGCCCTGGTGGGCACAGTGGATAAGGCACCGGCCTGTGAGCCCAAAGATCTCTGGTTCGATTCCCAGCCAGGGCACATAACCAGGTTGCAAGCCAGGTCTCCAGCCAGGTCCTTGGCTGGAGGCAGGTGAAAGGCAACCATACATTGATGTCTCTCTCCTCTGCAGTCTCTCCTATCCCTCTCTCTAAAAATAATAATTAAAATCTTAAAAAAAAAAAAAAAAAGGACAGTTCCGCACCACGGGAGAGTCAACACACACTTGTTCCCTCTGTTTCCTGAGATACTGTTCCTCCCATTTCCTGAGGTACTGCCTTGACTTGAGTCCCGGCTCCACCCTAAGCTGTAAGGTGGGAACGTGAAGAGCGCAGAAGAATGAAATGAGATGTGCACGTAAAGCACCCAGGTCAGTGTCAAGGGCAGGAGCCCTCGGCCACTGCTACAGCTTCCTGGCCATTGTTAATAGAGCATGAAGGGTGAGCCAAGAGACCGGGAAGCGGAGAGGCGGCCCCTGCACCTGCGGTGTAAGGGTGGGGTGATGTTTCCCTTTACCGGGGCCTGGCCCAAGCTGGGAGGGAAGATTCCTGGTTTCAATTTGGGGTCCTAGAGAGGACAGATGCTTCCACAACTGCCTCCCACCTTCACCCCAGCACCGCCCCTTAACCCTGGCCAGGCCAGAGGCTGCCGCTGTTGGGAAGCTGCACCCTTGTTCCCAGAGCCCCACCCCAAAGCGCCCCTGCCTTCCCCATGTCACCATCTCAGAAGGGCTGGCCTGGACCTTCCACTGGTGGTGGCAGCAGCACCAAATGTCATGGTGGGAGCACGGGAGGGGCCAATCAGCCTTGGTCTTTCCCTTGGGACACCTGGGCCAGACACCCATCTTCCCAAACCGTATTGAGACTTCTGGACTTTCCTCCCTGCTCTCTGGGGGTCTTTTCTTGCCCCTTCTCTCCCCCATCCCCCACCCTCAAGATCATGAATATTTATTGAGAAGGAGCCATGAGTCCAGGAAAAAAATTTTTTTAATCCACTTCTTTTTTTTTTAGATTTTATTTATTATTTCCAGAGAGAGAGGAAGGGAGAGAGACAGAGAAGGAGAGAAACATCAATGTATGGTTGCCTTTCACCTGCCTCCAGCCACAGACCTGACTGGAGACCTGGTTTGCAACCTGGTTATGTGCCCTGGCTGGGGAATCGAACCAGCGACCTTTGGGTTTGCAGTCCGGCACCTTATCCACTGTGTTACCAGCCAGGGTTAATCCACTTATTTTTCCCAAACTATCGGTCACTCCACGAAGTTAGGGGAGCTTGCATTTCCCCCACAATGAGTGCCAATGGCAAATGGTGTCAGAAGCAAAGGGTTCTTGAGCTTGGGGCCTCTGCATTGGCTCCAGCCCCCTAAGGCAGGTGCCTACAGCTTTGGGCGTGTGAATAGTCAAGGCCATGAGAGACATGCTGGCCACTGTGAATGCGGAGTTGGGGCTCTCCCCGCAGCCCCTCTTCCTCACCCAGCTTTCGCAAGCAAGGTTGAAGCCAGAGGCCCTTTTCCAGGTGTGCCTGCCAGTGCCCCTTAGAGACAGGGACCAGTTATTCTCATTTATCATGAGACAAACTTCCGGACCAGACCTTGACAATAGCAACCGCCAGCCTCTGTCTCACAGCACTCCCATCCCCGCTTTCAGCTCAGCCTGGAAGCTTCCACCTCAGGTACAGAGATAGTCCCCACTAGCCACTTCTATTGCTTTCTCCCAGCCCTCCAGCTGGGCGGCTTGGAAAGCTCCCTGCCAGAGCCTAACAACAAAACCAACACAAATAATGTAGCGTGTGCCCAGCCAGCACTGCACGGACCAGGTCCGTCATGCGGACCAGGTCCGTCATGACAGCAAGGATGGATCAAACAAGCCATCCTTTGCATGCTTGTGACCTCGGTCCAGTCACTTGACCCCTTGACCTCAGTGTGGGCATCTGTAAAATGGGGATAATGACACTCGACTCTGAGGGCTAGTGTAAGGAGGGAATGAACTTGCTTAGACAAAGCATTCATTTGCATACGTAGCCTTAGCAGGCCACACTGAGATCTAATTTTATGATGGTACCCTCGAAAAACCTTCAGATTCCATGGGTGAACCTGAAACTTACCTTTATGTCATTTAAGCTTTAACAAGCAAATTCATTTGTGCCCCTAAAGCATTTATGCAATTTCTAATTATGCAATATATCTGCTTCGTCAGCATCCTCAGCGTTTAACCCAGTGCCCCACACATAATAGGAGCGTAATTAATATTTAGTGAGTAAGAAATTTAAGAAAGTACCCCCTGGCTGGTGGCTCAGTGGATAAGGCATAGGCCTGAGAACTCAAAGTTTGCTGGTTCGATTCCCAGCCAGGGCACAAAACCAGATCTCCAGCCAGGTCTGTAGCTGGAGGCAAGTGAAAGGCAACCATACATGGATGTCTCTCTCCCTTTCTTCCTCCTTCCCTGCCCTTCTCTCTAAAATAATAAATAAAATCTTTTTAAAAGAGAAAGAAAAAGTGAGTTCCGAGAAAGCCCTGTTTATGTTGATAATGGTCGGGCTAATTGCAAATAATTCTTAGCTGTCATTTAATTGGGCCCACTAAAACCCCTATCAGGGCAAGTCCATTTGTGAAAAATGCATAGAAGAGATTAAAGTTTCCCCTTCAAGTTCAGAATTTCAGCTGCCCTGGCTACACCAACTGTCCTGAGTTGAGCATGTTAACCTACCAATAAAAGGCCAAAGTGGGTGGTAACTAAGCATTTACTTGAGATCCAAAATAATAGCTATTCAGAGAAACACGGATTCAGGCAGAAACCTAGTGTTCTGATTAGGAGGTAGAGGCAGGAGGATTTAGAAGACAGGGAAGGGAAATACATTACATAAAAGGGAGGAAGGCATTTCTATGGGTACAGATAAGCTACAATAGGAGAAAAGCTTCAAAGGTGACATTTGTGCCCCCCTGGGCCCTAGGAGGCCAGTCAGAGGGACACACCATCATCTAAACATCCCCTCTACAATCTCAGCCTTGCCAGGCCCAGCCGGACCCTGGCTCTGGTGAGCCAGGTCTTCTCACAACAGCAGGTCCCTCCTCTGGGGCATAAGCTATTATCCCGCCCATATCACAGACAAAGAAACCGAGTCTCAGAGAGGGTAAGCAATTTGAGCATGATTATTTAACTGTAAGGGGCTACCTCAATCAATTATTTCTGCATAATAAACAGACCCAAACTGAATAGCCTAAAACAATAAGCATTTCATGTGGTTTACGGTCATCTATTCTTCTGGCTGGGACCACACTAAGTCGATCTCAACTGGACTTGGCTTCCTCATCAGTCGGCTGGTCTAGGATGGCCTTGCTTGGGACCCTTTCCTCCACGTGGTCCCTCACCCCCCCCCCCAGCACTTTAGCACCAACAAATGTCACATGATGGTCACCAATGTCTAAGAGAGAGAATGTGTAGGTGGGCACGGCCTCAGACACTCTGGCCTGGAAGTCGCAAGTCCTCACTTCCTTCTACTGCATTCCACAGCTCCAAGCAAGAGTGGAAAACAATGAGAGAAACAGAGCAGGGAGGCCGCTTGTATCACTCCGACAGTGGTGGGGCCAGGAGTTGAACACAGGCCCACCACCCACTAGCATGGCACCCTGTCGCCAATCAAAGCTCCGGTCACCTACATGCTCTGTGTTTGGTAGTTAATTCAGGTCTCTTCCCTTTCCAGCTCAGGCCCTTACACAGTATTCTAAGGCTACTACCCCGCAGAGACCGTCAGAGACACAACTTACCTACATCCACTTGCCTCGCAGCCCACATACTTATTAGATCCCTGTTGTGTCAACTTCTGCCAAGCTCAAGGCCATCGTGGGAATTTAATCGATAGCACGAACGGCTGGGGCACACTCACAACACTGCTGAAGCAGAAAGCAAGCTGCAGGGAGCACTGAAGCCAATGGCTTGAAGGGGGCCCGGGTCCTAAGAGGCCAGCGACGGGCGTAATCAGTCATTACCAGCTACAATCGGTTCTCACAGAATCGTCTTCACTGAAATCAGGAGTCATCCGCCTCGGGGGCCCCTGAGAAGGACAGCAACTGGCAGGACCTGCGGGAGGGGTCGGGGTGGCGTGCGGCGCCCCTGGCGAGCACACTGAGTGCCACCGGCAGGGCTGCAGGTGTCTTCAGGACGACTGCGCTCAGGTTCCCACGCCCTCTCCTCCACCCCAGAGGAAGCCTGTTTTTGCTGACATGAATCTGGAACAAGTCACTTCATCTCCTGGAGCCTTCATGTTGTTACCTACAAATTAAGATGATGACCTCTCACCGTTGCTATGAGGAAGCCGTGAAGTCACATCCGCACAGGGCTGGTGTCTAGCGGGTGTTCCAGGAGCCGTTCCCCTCCCTTCCCAGGACAGTGGCTCCACCCCTTCGCTCAGAGGTGAGAGCCTGACCATCAAGCAACAGGAAGGTTAAGGTCAAGTCTGCTAGTGCCAAGGTGCTGGCCCATAGAACATAACCTTATACTGTAGAAGTGAAGATTACATAGAAACCCATGTGGTTTCTAACATTAATAACCACAATGAAAGTAAAACAGCAATAACGCACAGTATGTACATGACATGCTCAGTCCTCTGGGCATGGCTTTGAGGAAACTGAGGTTCAGAGAGGTTCAGTCACTTACCCAAGGTCACACAGCTGGTAGGAGGTGGACCCAGGGTTCCAAGCCAGATCATCAGGCTCCAAAATGTGGGCTTCTCCCCTTATCTAACTCCACTGGGTGGACATTCTCTACCAGCCTGCCCAAAGAGAGAGAGAGGAGACAGGTCTTTTTGTGGATGGAGACACTGAAAAACTGGTGATCCAAGTGCCATTTCCCTTTTTTCTGTTCTTTTTTTTAAAAATTAATGTATTATTGTTGTATTACAGTTGTTCCATTTTCTCCCCCATTGCTCTCCCTGCCCCACTCACCGCTCTACCCTGTCCCATAGTCAATCCCCACCTTGTTGTCCATATCCACGGGTCATTTATACTAGTTCCTTCCAAGCTCCTTTTTCTGACCCCTGACCCTGAGTTTAGCTGTAGTCTGACCCAGCCACCAGCTCTGATACTGCCTGCTGCCTCTTCTCCCCTTCAGAAAGCAGTTTTGTTTTCTAAGGCACGGGGGACTCCTGGGAACATCCCAGACTCTCACTCCTGCCCTGAGCGGCAGCCAGTTTCAAGGAAGCAAAGTTACCAAATGCCACCTGCCTGACACCCCAGCTCAGATCAAAAGTCCCAGCCAACTCTTCTCAAGAAAAGTTGGGACACAGATCCTGCCCCGCCCAGAGCAACGCTTCTCAGGGAAGCAGGGGAGCCCGGGGAACCCGGGAACACAGCATGAAACCTTGAGTCTGGACGTGTGATTAGTCCAGGATGTGACAGGTGACCATTAGAACTGCCTCACTGTCATCGCCATCAAGTAATAAAAATAAAAGGGAATGGTAACACAGCACAGACCACATGCCTGTCAGCTCAGAGTGTTTTATATATATTAACTCACTCAATCTTCACAACAGCCCTGCGGTGACACAAGAAACGTTCAAACCTGCAAGAGTTTTTATGAGTTTACGGGAGCCAAACGGACGACAATTGCCAGGAAGCCAAAATCTCAAGGGACGGGGAAAATGCTCCAGGAAGGGGCACTTTATACATCAGAACCGGAGGGGAAGACATAAGGGGGATCCGTGACATTCGCTGGTGATAGATGAGGAAGGTAGGAGAAAGCCATGTGGGACGAAATCTCTAGGATGGGCTACAAAGTTAAACAAATAAGCCCATACCTCTTGTATAGGTGGGTCCAGGATAGTTAGTCAACCATTAACGTGGCAGGCTCCAGGAAGGTAAATATTGATCAACCTTTGTGGGGGAAAAATACTGGCCTAGGACAGGCCTACTTGCTGTGGCCCGCTTTTAGTTAAAAAGTTTTCATTGCAGACTATCTTGGGTGGATACTTTCGGTCTCTGGGTTGGAAAGGCTACCATGCAGGCCTCCCCTGAGCGGGTCAGGCTTGCTTTGCATGTTCAACTTTTGCTTCCACACCTGTGAGGAGTCCAAGTTATTCCCGCTTTACAGAAGGGAACACTGAGGCACGGGAGGGTGAAGTCTCCAGCCCACGGTCCCCCAGCTAGGGAGTGGTGGACACGTTCATCCAGAGCCTGGCTGGGCTAAGCACTTCCTTTAATTATTTTCTTAAATAGTTACAAACTCCAAGAAGCATTATTATAGCTGATTTGCAGAAGAGAAAAATCAAGTCACCAAGCTCAAAAGCATGCATTTGGAAGGTCTGGTAGGCCCAAGCCTTGGATTCTTCACCTCAAGTGACCTGGTTCTCATAGAACAAGGGAAGCCTCTCCTTTGTCCCAGGCCTCTTGAGAACAGGAAGTTCTGGGCTCTTCACCCTGAAAGTCTGAAAGAGCCCAGCCAGGCTGAATTGTGGTGCTGAGGCGCCCTCTTCTGGCTACAGTAAAAAATAACACCAAGAGAACGAGGGATGCTGAAGAGGATTAAGGCATTATCCCCGCCTTGATGTGTTCACACTCCCCTCACTGGGAGGCTTCCTGGAGGAGGTGATCTGTAGTGAGCGATGGGTATTCTGATTCAGGCATTCAATTCACTGAGGCTGAAACAGCTGAGGTTGAATTGGGAAGGGGGAATTGGCATGGACCATCCTGCCTGTAATAAGAAAAGCCAAGAATGTTGTCCGACTTCACCTTAAAGAATGGGAAGGCATTAGTGGGGCCAAGAGTGAGAAGAAGCACCTGTGTACAGGCGCCTAAGGACAGAAGAGGAAATCCCAGGCCAGGTTGCAGAGGGTGGAAAAAGGGCAGGGAGCTGGGCTGAGCAGGTAGAAACAGAAGCTTCTCAGTAGACTAAGCAAAGGTGAAGGAGAGATCCAGGCTGGGAGCTGAGGTGGCAGGTGGCATCTTGTCACCTGGGAACATGTTAGATGTGCCGGTTATCAAACCAGTCCCTCTAGATGAGGCTAATATCTGAGTACCACTGTTCTAAGCAGTTCTGAGGGTCCTGCTTTCCGATTCAGACTTCAAAACATCAATTCCCAGCCACACCTCTAATGCCCTTCAAAAACCATGTGGACTCCAGAGAACCAGCTGGTTCAAGTTTTGAGACTCCATCTGGCTTATTTCAGGGTTTTGTGAGCTCCTGGTAACATGCCAGCCTGTTGAAGCCTTTCAACAAGTGCTAGCAGCACCCCCTTCCTAAAGGGTTTCAGGAACACAAGCCGCACCACTGCACCCCACTGCCGGACTTGGAACCAGACCCGCTGCGTGATCTTGGAGAGCTCTTCCCTCTCCTGCTCCTGGTTTCCTTGTCCTTAAAATAACAGCACGTTAAAAAGGTGTCCAGCCCACTTCCAGTTCTAAAAATAATATAATTCCTTGTGCCTGGGACCTAGACGTGCAGGGGACAGGTGGCTGTGGCTGTTTTGTCTGGACCTCCGCAAAAAGGTGACCTCCGAGCAGAGGCCTGAGCAAGACAAGGGCTGGGAAGAGTCGGGGGTCACCTGGGGGCAGCACATTCCAGGCAGATGGGACAGCAGGGGCAAAAGCTGTGAGGACAGGCATTTAGCTTGCTTGAAGGACAGCAGGGGGGACCTGTGGCTGGAACCATGAGCAGGGGGAAGGGAGAGGCCGAAGGCAAGAGGAGTGTAGAGAAAATTGTGAAAGACTTGGAGGTGTGGTGGATGTTCTGATTTGTTTGCCCATCTTCAACTTTCACGGTTTTTAAATTAACCTACGCCCTGCAAACTATAGAAAACTGAGAGTAGTGCAGCTAGTTCTAACCTGGATAGGTAAACTGTGTCCTGGGAATGGAATTGATTTCAAGGTTCACCTACATAGAGACTGACTACATGAGAGCAATCGAGTTTAACTAGAGTTAGGGGTTTGCAGCTTAGTACCTTTGGATGGGTGGAATGGAAGAAGGAAGGGAGAAAGGAAAGAAGGAGGAAGGGAAGGAAGAAAGGGAGGGAGGGAGGAAGGAGGTGAAGGAAGGGGAAGAAAACCATCTAGCTCATTCAGATCTTCAAATCAAGGACTTTCCAGAACAAACAAAACATTGGACCAGCCAATCAGAGCCCAAAGAAGAAGAGGGACTCACATAGATCTACCCTGGGCAGATCTATTTGAGTCCCAATGGGTTGGTGGGCCAGGCTCACTGCTCCTCATCAATATTAGTCAAGTTCAGAGAGACCAAATTGGTGATTTTCTCTTTAGTACTTACTTGTTCAAAGTAACATCCACTCTTTCTATGACCCTTGTACCACCTGCAAATCTTTACACTTCTCTCCCCACCCCATTCTGACATTATTATATAGATTTATTAAGGGTGGGCATATACGCTGGCACTAAAAACAAAAGTGCATGGGCCCTGGCTAGTGTGGCTCAGGGCCAAGCCTCCGAGCCAAGTGGTCACCAGTTCAATTCCCAGGCAGGATACATGCCTGGGTTAGGGGCTGGGGTCCCCAGTTTGGGGTGCATGAAAGGTGACCACATATGGGTGTTTCTCTCCCTCTCTCCCTTCCCCTCTCTCTAAAAATAAGTAAATGATTTTTTTTTTGACTTAGCAGTCAAGGCTCTTTTCCTTAAAAGCTACCGTATGTGTATTTTCTCCCCGCCAGACATCTTGAAGAGAGCATCACACTTTCCAAGAACATTTGAGCCAGGTCAGCATGAAACAAGAAGTCATTAAATAACCCTCAGGCTTCCTTCTAACCCTTTGAGTCTTCTTTCTAGAAATAGGCACATCCTGGCCCTCCACGCTGCTTACGCTGCAGAATTACCTAACGTTACACTGCCCTCACATCTACCCCTGGGTGGAAGGTCTTCACCTTTGGTTTGGTTCCTCCAGAGGTCGACATCAGGAGGCTGTTCGGAAACTTCTACCGCAATCAGGCTTCTGAGTTCAAATGGAGAATTTGCATTGGTGGGGCAGGCCCAGTGGCTGCCACACGCTCTCCTGAGCACCTCCCACCCCTGGGTGCATTGGCTCCTCGCCACCCAGAGGGGTCAAGTGATGAGCCTGATGTCACACAGCCACCTAGAGCTGGGCCAGAACCAGCTCTCCTTCCCCTTCCCTTCCCAGAATTGGATACTTCTTCACAAACCAAAATGTCACTTACGTGCCATCACTTCCACTGCACTGAAGGAGCTGGCAATTCTCTCAGAACCCTTCCCACCCCCAGGAGTTTGTGGCAGTGAAAAGAGCCGTCTGAGAGGCCCCACTAGATATGAAACACGTGGCTGCTAAGTGGGCTTCAGTGGACCCATCAAAGCCACACATCTGGTCCTGGTCACTGTGCCCTGTAGGGGCCCCCTCAGTCCTGCTTTCCTGCTACCACAGCTGAAAACAATCTTTCCAGTAACTCAGTGGTTTTCAACTTGGGGTTGGGGGTGGGGTGAGCAATTTTTGCTCCCAGGGAACATCTGGCAATGTCTGCGGAGCATTGTGGTCGTCATAACTGGGAGAGGGGTGCTACTGGCATCTCATGGGTGGAGGCCAGGGTGCTGCTAAACCTCCCACGGGCACAGGGTGGCCCCCATAGCAGACATACCTGGTCCCCAATGTCATCCGAGCCTGCAGATCCTACCTCAGCCCAAGCCCATGAGCAAAGGCCATCTGCAGACCCAGGAAAAAGGACAATTTTCAGGAGCCAAGTGGGGAAGAAAAATCCTTAGCAAAGAGAATGCTCTTGAGGGGAAGAAAATGTATTCACAATGGAAGGCAAAATTTGCTCCCGCCCTGGCTGGTGGCTCAGTGGATAAGGCACCGGCCTGTGAACCCAAATGTCCCTGGTTCGATTCCCAGCCAGGGCACATAACCAGGTTGCATGCCGGGTCTCCAGCCAGGTCCTTAGCTGGGGGCAGGTGAAAGGCAACCATACGTGGATGCTTCTCTCCCTTTCTTCTTCCCTCCCTTCCCCTCTCTCTAAAATAATGAATAAAATCTTTTTTAAAAAAACTGCTCCCCTCTCACCCAAGCCTCGGGGTAGCCGCTGGACATCGCCACCTTACCACTGGCTACAGGTACGTCTTCTCTAAGACAGGAGGGTGAGGCCATCTGCCCGGCACCTTCCACTTTGTCTCTGGGCCACTTGCATGTTGCTGGCGCCATTTACAGAAACAGCAAAGCACCAGGTTACACCGACAGGAAGATGGTCAAAGTCTCCTGCAAGGTGGCTTCCACTGCAAAAGAAAAATGATTCACAGTCCTTGTTAAACAGCAATAAGGCAGACTTTACTCAAGGGGACCCCTGCAATAAATCTAAGGACCACTACAATGGGGCTCTGCATTAAGAGAGAGACCGGGCTCAACTCCGGATATGACAGGGAAAAAAGTGGGGATTGAGAGCCAAGGGTCAGTGATTGTAAAATTACTAAGAGGAATTGAAAGAGATAAGGCAGGATTCCAGCTAAACCTCCCTCCCGGGATTCCCGCTGCAGGCAGGTCAGGGCCATCAGACGTGGAGGTGGGAGTGAGGAACCCGACCGGGTATCCAGGGTGATATAAGAGAAATGTCTGATTCCTAACTGTGCCACCAGCTGGCCATGTAGATCCGTAATCTCGTCTCTCTGGGCCTCGTTCTTTCCAAGCAAAATAGGAACATTGGATTGGGGGAGCTGGGAGGGGCTTTCCAGTGCCCTTATCCAAGGTTCTTTACCTTTGAAGAATTTATAGGCCCTGGCTGGTAGCACAGAGGATAAAGCAGGTTCGATTCCCCAGCCAGGGCACATAACCAGGTTGCAAACCAGGTCTCCAGTCAGGTCTGTGGCTGGAGGCAGGTGAAAGGCAACCATACATTGATGTCTCTCTCCCTCGCTGCCTCTCTCCCTTCCCCTCTCTCTAAAAATAATGAAATAAAATCTTTTAAAAAATAATAATAATTTATGTACATTTCCAGGTGTTGAATAGTATGCCTACCCTCAGACAGTTGACTCACAGCTGTACATCTCTGGCCCAGACCTGCTCCTGGTTCCAGATGCTGAGAGCCAACTACCTGCTCAACATCCTGACTTGGATATGTTTAAAAAAGAAGAAAGAACAAGAAGAAGGAGGAGAAGGAGGAGGAGGAGGAAGAGGAAGAACAGGAAGAAGGAAAAGAAGGAAGAGGAGCAGCCAACAGCCCTGGCTGGTGTGGCTTAGTGGATTGAGCGCTGGCCTAAGAACCAATGGGTCGACGTTTCTATTCTCAGTTCGATTCCCAGTCAGGGCACAGGCCTGGGTTGTGGGCCAGGTCCCCAGTTGGGGGCACAGGAGAAGCAACCACACATTAATGTTTCTCTCCCTCTTTCTCTCCTTCCCTTCCCTTCTCTCTAAAAATAAACAAATTTTTAAAAATAAGCATAAAAGAATTTTAAAAGAGAGGCAGGGAGCAAAAAAAATTTAATAAATATAAATAAATGATAAAACAAAAAAAGAAAAGGAAAAAGAGAAACAAAGAAAAAGGAAGTAACAGGCCAAAAAACGAGTCACTTTTGCTAAGCTACTTAGCCAAACTAAAACTGAATAACTAACTTATTCCCCATTTCAGCCTCTCTAGGGAGTGGGAATTTTAAACCATTCAGTCTGTAAACTCCTAATCAATACTAAATATGCATGATAAAACGCCTGCCTCCTAAAAGAAGATAACCAGGCTGAAACCTGCCCCACCCTCGGCCTATAGAAACCTTTCATTCTGTTCAACCCCTAGGAATCCCAGGTGGGATACTGCCCAATTCATGAATGAATGAACAGAGCCAATTCAATCTTCGAATTTTGTTCCATAACACACGTCCAGTGGCTTCTCAAGTCAACATCCCCAGGTTGAACTCCAAGTGGTCCGTCCCCCTCTTCTACCTCCTCCCTACCGCACCCCGACTCCAACTTGCTTCTCTGTGGGTCTTTCCCCTCTCTTTTGATGGCTTCCGGTTGCTTAGGCTAAAACTGCACAGCATTTTGCTTTTCTCCCAGACCCCACAATCAACACTCGTAATGGCTCCTCCTTTAAAAGGCACTTCAAACATGCACATTGGTGTCCTAAGTAACCGCCCAGCTGTCTCCTTTGCCACCTTCTCCACATTGCAAATGAAATGACCCATTTTAAACAAGTAAGAGGATTACATTGGTTCTCTACTCAGTACCCTCGGGGCTTCAGGCCAAGGCCCGTGGCTGCCCTACACCCCTTACCACTCCCTGCCTCTGTCCATCCCAGCCACACCAGCCTCCTAGCATGTGAATGCTCAACACCCTAGTGTAGGGATTCAAGACGCCCTAGGATATTCCACTCTGGCCAAGAATGCAGATTATTTACAGCTGAAAGCAATCAAGGTCCAGATGGCTTCGGAAGGACCTTTGACCTTCCCGCTTACAGGCAAAAAGACTTTAGATAAAGAACTTGCTCCAGGAAGGGAATTATCATAGTAGAGGACTATATTTTAATATGAAAGGAGGAGGTATCATTGACCGGGAGGAATGTAGCAACATTTGGCCAAAGTTCTCAATGTTCCATTGTTTCAAGATGGCCCAATATACATTTGTGCCTCCTCCTTAGCTTTGAATGACATACACCCCTCATTTTTACCTCTCTGTCCTGGAAATTTTCATTGCGTATGTGAATTCCTTATGAGCAAGTATTAAAACTCTATTTTCTCCCGTTAATCGGCTGTATGTCCTTTGAATTAGTCAACCAGCCAGAAGAACTTAGAAAGAAAAAAAGGGGGAAATGTCCCCATTCACTCCCCCAAGAGCCTGCCACAGGGCCTTTGCACTTAACTGCCCCTGCCTCTGCCCGTGGTTTTCCCCAGGTATGGGGAAACATTCTCTAGCCAGAATGTCTCCTTTCCAATGAAATCTTGTAAACCCATCCTGTTTGGTAATGTCAACCTGCCAGTGTAGCTGGCATTCTTTCTCCCCTTCCCTCACAGTCACCACAATTCACTTCCTTATCTTGCTTAATGTCTGTTTGCCCTCCACCCCCTGGGTTTTACACCATAGAATAGGAGCCTCAGGACAGCAGGATCTTTGTCCTGATGGGTCCCTGCTCTATCCGCAAGGCCAGGAGCAGCGTCTGATTTTGTCAGTAAATAGCTGTAAGAGAAATACATCCAAAAGGAAGCTCTTTGAACAAATGCAGCAAGGTGAGGGCGGGTATGTAAAGGGAAGCAAGACCAAATCAAGGTTGAGACTAGCACCTTCATTCAGCACAGCACTTACCTTTTCTTTTTGCCCTTCCACTTTCCCTTCTCCTTCTCCACATCCCAGCTTCCCCTAAAACAATAAGTTACGAATGGGGCCATAGCCCTCCCCTATTTGTGCCCCCTTGATCTGGGCCTTGGGCAAATAAACGTCCGAAGTAAATCAGGGGAGCTTCCCCCTCTTGGCAGGGGCACTGGTAAAGGAAAATGCACCCCTCACACTGCTCCTTGGCTATAAAGCCCTCACTGTCTGCGATAGGTTCAGAGTTGAGTTCAGACTCTCCTCTAGAAACAATGGTCTCTCCTCTGTTTTTAGTAGACTTCCAGGTTTTAACAAGTGGCCAGTGCAGTTTTCTCTTTCTCTCTACCTGCATCCATTGTCTTCGTTGGGTTTTACACACGCGCACATGTGTGCGTGCACCATACAGCCTGAATTAGGTAGGCAGGTGCTTTTCTCAATTTATCGATTTGAAAGAGAGATAAAAGGGAAGAGGGAGAGAGAGATAAACATCAACTTGTTCTTTGAAGTATTTACGCACTCATTGGCTGATTCTTGTACGTGCCCTGACCAGGGATTGAACCCGAAACCTTGGTGTATCAGAACGATGCTCCACCCAACGGACCTACCCGGCCAAGGCCTAGGTGTGTATCTTGTACCTCATCTCACCATAGCTGGAAAGGCCCTCTGCTGGGCTCTTTCTGTACCTCACGTCAGCCTCTCTCATTACCTAGATCCCCACCCCTCAGAATTACCTCTTGTTCCCTCTTCGGCTTAGCCCCTATTGGACCAGCTCCGTGAAGACTAATACTGGGTGTCCCTCTGCCCTGGACGCTGCCACCACCAGCCCAGAGCCAGGCACTGAGCTGCCCATGCCTTGGCCTTGCATCTATCTGGTGGGTGCCCTCCAGCAGGGAACGTGAGGGAGGGAAGGGGCTGAGGGCACTTTCGGGAGTGACCTTTAAGTCAGCATCCCAACAGGGTGTGGCTTTTTACTGGAACGGAGGGACCCGCAGGGGGAAATGGATGGGATTCCCAGTATGTAAATTACCGCCTCAATGAAAAGAGCCTGAACACAAAGGCAGAGAGGGAAATGAAAGAATCCTTTTAAGACCTTGGAAACAAAGGGTTTACTTCACAGCTAGCCTGGAGGACCTGGAAGGTAGAAAACCTGTTTCCAAAGAGAAAAACTTCCCTTACATACTGCAGACATCCAGTTGCAATTAGGGCCCTTTTTTTTTTTCACCAGTGCTGACCTCAGATTGTCACCAGACTTGCGAATACAGCCCCACCTCAGGATTGGTGAGCTTCAGGGCTCGAAGCAACGTTTTAGCCCTCTGCACTTGCTCAGGATTCCTTCAGCTTGCTGAAGCTTGCGTGAGCCAGCAGCGCCACCCCACAAGAAGAAATGCTTCAACGTTGGGTACCTGTCCGTGTTGTCACTCCACGTGAGTTCTGGAACAAATTCACGAATGTGGAGGTACAGCCCTCCCTGGGAACAAGAGACACAGTCCCTCCGATTTTGCCGCAAGATAACGACCCAGCACGGGTGGGGGAAGAGGCCAGCCCCAGTGGAATCAGAATCTCTAGGGCCTGACAAGACAGAATCACTAGGGCCCAGACAGGAGAATGGGTGATGGATCCCTAGGTGCCCATCCCAGCTCCTGCCTGAGATTGGAGGGGATCCTTTCTGTCAATGTAAGAAACATTCAAACCTGTGGAGAATTTTTGGTGAGTTTATTTGGGCCAAAATGAGGACAATTGCTGGGATGCAACTTTCAAGATTGGGAAATGCTCCAGAGAATGGCAGTTTAGCACCTTGTTTTATTTACTTACTTATTTATTTAAAGATTTTTATTCATTCTTTTTAGAGAGAAGGGCAGGGAGAGAGGAAGAAAGGGAGAGAAGCATCAATGTGTGGTTGCCTTTCACCTGCTTCCAGCTAAGGACCTGGCTGGAGACCTGGTTTGCAACCTGGTTATGTGCCCTGGCTGGGAATCGAACCAGCGACTTTTGGGTTCGCAGGCTGGTGCCTATCCACTGAGCCACCAGCCAGGGCAGCACCTTATTTTATACATTAGAATCAAAAGAGAGGCATAAGGGGGTCCATTGGTGATAGATTGGGGAAATAGGAGAAAGCAAAGGGGGAGAGCGCTCTGGGATTGGATAAAAGGTAAAATGATAGACATGAACTTCTTTTACGTAGGTAAAGGATAGTTAACCATCCACAATTAACATAATAGCAATGAGGGGATTTGTGGTCTCACCTTGGCTTGTGCCCAAGGGGTTTGGGGAAAAAAAGGGAAGCTGCCTTGACATTCCAAAGATATCTTATCATAGAGGCTAGACAGGCTCAGTTAAGGTAAAGACTGACCTTTCTTAGGAAAAATACGGGCCTAGGACAAGACTACCTGCAATTAACTGCTTTTAGTAAAATTTAATTTTAGACCATCCTTTGTGGTTACTCTCTTTTTTTTTTTTTTTAATTTTTAAAAAGATTTTATTCATTATTTTGAGAGGAGAAGAGTGGGGAGGAAGGAAGGGAGAGAAACATCAATGTATGGTTGCCTTTCACCAGCCTCCATCTGGGAACCTGGCTAGAAACCTGGCTTGCAACCTGGGTATGTGCCCCGACTGGGAATCGAACCAACTATAATTGGGTTCGCAGGCCAGCGCATATCCACTGAGCCACACCAGCCTGGGCCTCCTTTGTGGTGGTTACTTTTGGTCTCCAAGTTTGTAAGATTGCCTCGTAGGCCTGTCAGGTTAATATGTGGTCCCTTTTCTTCCACATTTCAAAAAGTCAAGTCTTGCCAGCACGTAGTGAGTGCTCTGTACATGTTATCTGCTATAATAATAATAATAATAATAATAATAATAAATCATCATTAAAATAGGCTTTACCACATACCAGCTGTGCAAGCTAAAGCTATTTCATCCACCTCTCTGAGCTTCCCTCTGCTGGAAATCATGCCAAATCGCAGGAAGGAATAAAATAATGTGTCTCAAGTACCCAACTGTCCCTAGAAAAAGCACAAGAAATGGCAGTTCTGGTTATGATGATCTCTCAAAACAGGAGGCTTTGTTCCCCAGCTTCCTTTCCCCAAAGTGGCCTGTCTTTAGCATTCACACACCCCAGGGACAGGCACTCACTTGTCTTCCAAGGGCTCAGACTCAGTGCAAAGGGAATGGGAGAGTTAGTAATTCTCCTTGATCACCACCAAAACAAAATCAGCCAAAAGGGTACCTGGCTGTGTTTAGGTTTAAAACAATAAAGGAAAAATAGAAATAAAGGTAGATGTTACCTTGGCTGCGCCACTCTCTGGCCTGGCAAGGCTGCCAGTGAGGACAAAGCCTGGAAAAGCAGCGCTTTGGAGAGGACTGCGTGGGTCCCATCCGGAGGTCTGTAAGCGATTGTCGCTGTTTCTCCGTCCAAAAGGGTCTTCAGGTAGGCCCAGGAAGAGTCTGGGTCCCGGCCACCCCAAGTTCATGGTTTTGATCAGCTTCAGCCCGCTTAAGTCTGGAACACCGCAGTGGACTTTGATGGCTCCCAGGAAAGTGGGGCTGTCATGGGAAGCAGTGTTCTTTCCACCCAGGGATGGGCGGCTCACTGCGCGATCTTTCTCCCTGTTTGCCCGTATCGCTCCACTTTCCCTTCAGTGGGCCTCTGTACTACTTCCATGTTCTAAAAATGGCTTTCAAGAAACATCGTCATAGCCACTTAGATGGGGTCCTTAGAGCCCCCAGATTCGTAGAGACGGGACAGCGGGTGGAGCTGGGGGCCGGGGGAGTTCGTTTGGGAAGATGGAAAAGTTCCGGAGACAGATGGCAGTGCTGCTTGCACAATGTGAATGTACTTAATGCCATGGGACAGGACACTTAGACGTGATTAAGATGCTAACTTCTGTGTTGTGTATATTTCACCGCCATTTTAAATTGTTGATTAAGAAAAACACTATCATAGCAAAGAGTGGTGCTTCGTGGATAGCTGTGATGGGAGTCACTGGTCCCACCCTAAACAACCACAAAACTGAACCATGTACCCAAAGGGATGGGTTTCAGACATTAAACCAAAGGCAGCACAAGTCTGTGGTCCCTGAGACCCAGAAGGAAACTCACAAATGAGCCCAGCTCATTGTCCCATCCCCCGCCCACTTCCTGGGGACAGTTCCCCAAACCCTGCACTGCAGCTGGAATCCAGGTGGAGGCCAGGAGTCCAGATGAGCAGACATCCCCTACATGGGGAACAGAAATGGCTGGACATGGTGGGGCAAGATGCCAGAGGGGCGCTGCCCTTGTCCAAGCCTCTGACCCTCTGTGCCTCAGTATCCTCATCTGTAAAATGGGGATAACAACAGTACTCACTTCAAAGAATCCTTGTGAGTCTTAAATACATGAAAATATACAAAAGTGTCAAAACCGTTGTTTGGCACATGCTAAGGGCCACACATCTTCCCCTCATGTGTTCCATAAAGATTGAGTGTAGTTACATGTGGGGTGTTTGGTATTAGGGATTTAAAATGCACCCACTGATGATACCAGAAACCATGTTGAATCTTGTCCCGAGCTACCTACGGCAGGACACACAGCACCTCTATTTCTTTGGTGTGCAATTGGCATCGAGAGTCTTAAAAATATTCATGCCCTTTGCCCTAGTCATCTTACTTTGGGGAATCTACCAGAATAAAATATTTCTAAATACAAAAAAATTCTGCCCTAACCAGCATGGCTTAGTCGGTTGAAGTGTCATCCTATAACCAATAGGTTGTGAGGTTGATTTCCGGTCAGGGTGCATGTCCAGGTTTCAGGCTTGATCCCCCATTGGGGCACACGCGGAAACCAGCCAATCAATGTTTCCCTCTCACATTGATATTTTTTTCTCTCTCTCTCCCCTCCCCTCTCTCTGTCGAATGAAAATGCAACAAACCTTTAAAAATTAAATAAATAAGCCCTGGATGGTGGCACAGTGGATAAGGTGCCGGCCTGAGAACCCAAAGGTTGCTGGTTCGATTCCCAGCCAGGGCACATGACCAGGTTGCAAGCCAGGTCTCCAGCCAGGTCCATAGCTGGGGGCAGGTGAAAGGCAACCATACATGGATGCTTCTCTCCCTTTCTTCCTCCCTCCCTGCCCTTCTCTCCAAAAATAATGAATATGAATAAAATCTTCTATAAATAAATAAACAAACAAATAAATAAAAACTTCTGCCCTGGGTTGTGTGGCTCGGTGGATTGAACACTGGCCCGTGAACTGAAGGGTCGCCGGTTCGATTCCTTCCTAGTCAGGGCACTTACCTGGGTTGTGAGCCAGGCCCCCAATTGGAGGTGTGTGAGAGGAAATTGATCTGATCATTGTTTCTCTCTTTCTCTTTCTTCCTCCCTTCCCCCTGTCTAAAAAATAAATGTAAAAACATTAAAAAAAAAAAAAAAAAAAAAAACGTTCTGTGATATTTGTTATGCATTAATTCGGAAGCTGTTTTGTACACCTGGCCTGTATGGCTCAGTTGGTTGGGTGTTGTCCTGCAAAGTGAAAGGTCTTGGGCTCAATTTCCAGCCAGGCACGTGCTTGGGTTCCAGGTTCAGTCCTTAGTCGATCAGGGTGGGCCTACGAGGCAACTGGTCAATGTTTCTCTCTCGTATGGATATTTTTCTCCCATCCCCTCTCTCTAAAAGTAAATAAAATATTTTTTTTAAGAAATTTTTTACACATTCATGACATTATTTTTCACATTATCATCATTAATGGTTTGGGAAGGAGCCACTCTCTAATGCAAGGCTTCATGGCCAGGTTGTGGGAGGCCTGTCTTTCAGGTGGAACACGTTTCAAGGAGGACCTAGGACAGAGAGATTTTCCAGCCTTCTCTGGGCAGAGCTGCAGGCCAGAAGAAGAGCTCTGAGGTCCCCACCCCCAGTTGCATGCCTTTCACAAGCCACCTGAAAGAGCCTGGGAAGCCCTGCTCTTGAATGCAAGTGAGGGTGTCGCCTGAAGCATCCTCCTTGACCTCCTTGACCTCCGGCACAGCCAGGCTGGCAGCTGGAGAGCCCAGGGCCAGAACCCAGTGTCCTGGGCTGCACTGGGCAAGGGGAAGGCAGTGACTTCAGGGAAGCAGACTGACTGCAGAAGAGGTAGCAACCTAGAACCTGTCATTGGATGGCGGAGGACACCAGGGAGTTCACCACCTTAAAGAATTCTCCAAGGGAGGTTTCGCTGAGTCCCTGGGAGAGGCTGGCTGGGGGCAGAAAGGGCACAGGCTCTGGGATCCTGCAAGCCTGGCTTGAATCTGCTCTGCCCCTTACTTGATATGTGATTTACAATCTCAATCTCTCTCTCTCTCTCTTCCTCAGTCTCTAATGTCAATAAATTACATCTGTTTTAATCATCTTGGGCACTTCTAGCTTAGCAGAGGGAGCCAGAAAAGAGGAAAAACAAGCCACTTGATCTTCTGAGCCTCAGTTTCCCCTTCTATAAAATGGCACAATATCTGCGACCCACGTCCTCACCAGAGAATTGTGAGGCCCAATTATCATCACAGTGATGCGAGCAGTGACCTTCCACAGGTATTATTTTTAGCTGCCATTTTTGTCTAAAGAGATTTTGACAAGCGACCTTCAAGGCTCACTGCGGTTGGTAGGGACAGCAGAAAGTGGAGATTGACATCCCGTAATGGAGGAATCTGGGCCATTACCGGTGTGAGATTAATACTGGTACATCTACACAGTATTGTTGGGGGGTGAGGAAGGCAGGAGTTGGTCTCCTCTGCAACTTCTCTCCCCTCAACAGCGGGTAGGGGCCCCTAAGTGACTGGCATTCGGTCCTAGCATCAAAGAGCTGGTGGGTGGAGGCAGCATTTAAATTGTGGCATGAAGAAACACCCTTCCATGTCCTGGCTGGTTCTTCCCCTGGATTCCCAGCTCCTCTTCCTTCCCAGCTAACTCATAATTATTGTTCGCTAGGAAGCTGTCCTCCTCCCTGCGGGACCTTGCCCCTGGCTGGGGACTGTCATTTGTGGCGTTAATGAAGCTAATGAAGGCCTGCTCTTTCTGTGGTTCGAAGCCCATTTGGGGAGGAGGCCTGACAGTGAGATGAGGGGCCCAAGGTCCTGGGAGGCAGGAGTGGGAGGCCTGGCTAGTGCCCATGCAGGAACCAGAAAGTCCCTTCTTGGGGAGACTTGCAAGGCATCAACCAAGGGCTCAGAGCTAAGCTATGACAGCCTGATAGAACATCTGCAGCTTCTAGTGGGTTTTTTAACAGTGGAAATTTCCTTTCAGACAAAATCCTGCAAGGATCACAAATTCGTAAAGCACAGAGGTGGCCAACTGTCATGGTTATAAGTCTTTTCAACAAATGGCTCTGGAGCAATTGGATGGATACTCCTAAGCCAAACCAATGACCTTGACCTAAACCTCACTCCTCAAATAAAACTTAACTCAGAATGGATCTCGGACTTAAAAGTAAAACTTTGAAACTTTTAGAAGAATGCAGTAGAATGTCTTTGGAACCTAGGGTTAGGTCCTAGGAAGCCAAAACATAATCCATAAAAGAAAAATTTGACAAATTAGACTTTATTACTGTAAGACATTTTTACTCTATGAAAAACCCCGTTAAGTGTTAAGATGTGGGGACCCTGGTTGGTGGCACAGTGGATAAGGTGCCGGCCTGAGAACCCAAAGGTCACTGGTTTGATTCCCAGCCAGGGCACGTAACCAGGTTGTAAGCCAGATCTCCAGCCAGGTCCTTAGCTGGAGGCAGGTGAAAGGCAACCATGCATTCATGTTTATCTCCCTTTCTTCCTCCTCCCTGCCTTTCTTTCTGAAAGTAATGAATAAAATCTTGAAAAAAAAAAAAAGAGTTAAGACATTACCAAGCAAATCAGGACACGTTCACATGGCGCCTTGGTGCCTTGGTGTATGACCAAACAACTAATGTTGAGAAAAACAGCTCTTACTTACAATATTCCAAAGGGATGGTTGCTGGGAGAGCGTTAGTTCAGAGCCCTCTTCTCCCAGGACACCCAGCGCTTCCTTTGCTCCCCAAAAGGCTGTAAACCAAAACCAAACGCAATACTCCCTATCCCTTATCTGTCAGCTCTGTCCTTTAGGATCTGGGGTCCATTGTCTTCAGCCTCCGTATTGGTGCCCAGAAAAACCTGTGCCATGTTACCCTGGATCATGGCGATGTCCAGGAAGCACAAGTCCTATAAGAGTGTCCTCTCCTTATATCCCAACTTTCAAAGTCCAGACAGAGTCTGAGTCTGCAAGGCGAAGTCCTTGGATTCGGAGTCAGCCGAAGCGGGCAGGGCATAGCAGCTGCAGGCCTGGTCCTCGGGGCCGGGTCCTGAGCACACGCTACGCGGCTGCTTCTCAAGCGGCTGCTGCAGCCTGCCGCCATCACGCCCCTCTGACAGGCTCCTTCCTCCGTGCTTCTTCTCATGACGAACTGTGGTCTTCCACATCCTTTCAAACTGCATGGCCCCCTTCCTTATGGCTCTCCCCTATTTTACTTTATTTTTAAAGATTTTATTTCTCATTACTTTTAGAGAGAGGGGAAGGGAGAGAGGCAGAGAGGGAGAGAGACATCCATGCATAGTTGCCTTTCACCTGCCTCCAGCTACGGACCTGGCTGGAGACCTGGCTTGCAACCTGGCTATGTGCCCTGGCTGGGAATCGAACCAGCGACCTTTGGGTTCTCAGGCCCGCACCTTATCCACTGTGCCACCAGCCAGGGCGGTGGTTCTCCCCAGTTTTAAATGTTGACCCAGAGCACCATACCTCATAGTCATGAAAGGTATCTTAAACTGTATCATCCACCCTTTCACTTAGGTGGCCCACTACTTCCCTTCAGGAAAGGCTCAGCAATTTCCTTGTCGTTGTTACCAAAAGGATTTTAACCTGGTAGTAACTCAGCTATTATCTAGCTGCCAGACTGCCATAGATACGCAAAGTACTTTAAAAGCTGTACTTCCCCTGAGCTGTGGGGACTTTGGGGGTCACCACCCCACCCCCACCCCGTTACAAAGAGGATCAAAAGACAAGCTACAAGATTAGAAGAAAATATTTGTAAACCATGTAGCTTTCAAAGGACGCCTATCTAGAATATATCAAGAACTCTCAAATAAAAAAATTTTTAAATAAATAAGTAAATAAAGGGCCTGGCTGGTGTGATTCCGTGGATTGAACGCTGGTCTAGGAACTGAAAGGTCACTGGTTCAATTTCCAGTCAGGGAAGTTGCCTGGGTTATAGGCCAGGTTCCCGTTTGGGGGCATACAAGAAGCAATAGGTCAATATGTCTCTCACACATTGATGTTCCTCTTCCTCTCTTTCTTCCTCCCTCCCCCTTTATCTAAAAAGAAATAAATAAAATTCTTAAAAAAAAAAAAAAAAAAAAAAAAAAAAAAAAAAAAAAAAAAAAAAAAAAAAAAAAAAAAAAAAAAAAAAACTCTCAAAACTCAACAGTAAAACAAAAAAGAAAAAAAAAAGGTCCAGTTGGAAAATGGGCAAAAGACTAGAAGAAACGTCACTGATGAAGACTTACAGATGACATAAAAGCACATGAAAGATGTTCAACATCACTGGAGAGATGCAAATCGACACCCTTAGGAGATATCCCAACATCCCCATTAGAACGGCTGAAAATAAATACATAAACAACAGAAATGCTGGCGAGGAGGTGGGGAAACTGACCTCTTTACACAGCAGGCCAGGATGCAATCATCTGGTCGTTTCTTTTAAAAAACTAAATATACACTTACCTTATGAGGCAGCAATTACATGCCTGGGCATTTAGCCAAGAGAAACAAAAATATGTCCACACAAAAAACCTGTGTACCAGTGTTCACAGCAGCATTATTTGTACTAGTCGCAAAACTGGAAACAACCAAAATGTCCCTTAACGCTGTGAATGTTGAAGAAGCTGCGTGATACATCCGCGCCATGGAATGCAATTCATTACAAAGGAGCAGAATATTCCTATACGTGCATGGATGTCCAGCATCTGGTCTGTGGTAAGGACCCAACAGGTATTTGTTATCATTATTTTTGTAATATACTTTGACTGATTTGGGGAAGGAGAAGCCAGGCCCAGGCAGCTCCAAGGAAACCTCCTGAGAAGACCCCTGACGAGGTGCTGCTCCACTTTGTACCGGTGGTGCTGCTGAGGCCCCAGAAGTGGGAGGGACCTTGCCCAGAGTCATTTGGAGACTCAGACCCAAGCTCCTCACCCCTCTTCCACTTACTCATCTGCGCGCCCCGCCCACCACCCCCCATCCATTCAGTCAGAGACATTCACAGCTATGGTCTGTCCTGAGCGCTTGCAACGAGATTCCAAAAATACATGGACAAGAGTCTTAGCTAATGCAAGTTCTTCCTTCTCAAGGGGTCTTTTTTTTTTTTTTTTTTTTTTTAGGTTTTATTTATTATTTTTAGAGAGTGGGAAAGGGAGAGAGGCAGAGAGGGAGAGAGACATCAATGTATAGTTGCCTTTCACCTGCCTCCAGCTACAGACCTGGCTGGAGACCTGGCTTGCAACCTGGTTATGTGCCTTGGCTGGGAATTGAACCAGCAACCTTCAGGTTCTCAGGCCACTGCCTTATCCACTGTGCCACCAGGCAGGGCATCAAGGGCTCGTTTTATGATAGACTTTGGGTTCAAGTTCATGACTCCTCATAAGACTCCTTCAAGGTGAGCTTCATCAGGCCCTGATTTCACATGAGATTACTGAAGTCCAGAGGCATGCCGTAAGAGGGCCAAAGTCATGGTGCAAGTCAGTTTGGACCTGTGATTCTGGCCCAGGTCAATGGATTCACAGGCTGCCCTTCTAAGGTTTAGGATAATAGCCACCCCATAGCACTTACTTCATACAAGGCACCATTCTAAGACTAACTCACTTAGGTTACAGAATGAGGCTCCTCGGTAGATTCATTTTTCTTTAAAGGTTTTAGTTATTTACTTTTTTAGAAAGAGGGCAAGGCAGGGAAAAAGAGAAGGAGGAAAACATCAACGTGTGAGAGATACAGTGGTTGGTTGCCTCTCAAACTCCCCCAACTAAAGACCTGGCCCACAACCCCTGCATGAGCCCTGACTGGGAATCGAACCAGCAACCTTTCAGTTCGCAGGCTCAATCCACTGAGGCACACCAGCCAAGACTCTACTCCTTGGTAGAGTCTATCATCATTATCACTTACAGAGTGATAAAGCCCAGAAAAGCTATTTAACTTATCCAAGAAAAATCACACAGCAAGGAGCAGAGCTGGAATTTGAATCCAGGCAGGCCCCTTCCAGAGTTTGCACTATCTCCCTCCCACACTATCTCTCACTCCAGTCTACTCTTTTCAGTCGCCCGAGTGGGTTCTTGGAGCTACCAGTGCTTACCGCTGCCCTGTGGGTCATCTGGAAACCCTTTCCTTGTCAGACAGGTTGCCAAAGGGTCGCTAGCACCATGTTTTGGAAACAGACCATCAGGTAATGATGGTGTGGGAGAATGCTTCTATGGCCAGCCAAAAGCCTTCCTTCCCTCAGGGCAAGGGAGGGAAACCAGCCCAAGACTCAGGCGATTTAATGAGATTTGGTAATAAACACGCTCTTTTGAAAACTGTGTGCATAATAATTATGATTGAAATTACCCAGAAGAGAAAAAGTAATGAGAGGCTTGTTGTCAGGGTGGCTTCTTGGCAGGGGGGGGCAGGGAGTCAGTCCTGCTCCTGGAGGACAGCTCACCTTCTCTGAGCTGTCATTCCTCAAAGGAGGCGACTGGATGCCAGCAAGAAAAGGGCACTTTCCAGTGCAACCTCATGGGCACAGAAATAAGTATATCTTACATACGTGCACGGGATGCAACAGGCAGAGAGCAGGTTCCTACCTGCAAGGTGTCCCTTTTTCTGCTACCAGCTTCCAGCCTCCTGGGCCCCATCATCACACTGGTGTTTGATGACAGGTTGCAAACCTGGTCACATATTCAAAGCCAAGAAGTTTCCCTGGATTGAGTCCAGACCTGCTCAATTCAACGTGAACACTCAAACAGGCTTGCTTTCTTGTCCACTCTCTGGCTTCTCTTCTTAGTGGGTTTTTCTAGATTGTCAGAGAATGTGGTCCACCACCGACCAAAGAGCGTCGGAGCAGGCAGAGGTGTCAGCAAGCAGCGAATCCTGTTCCCTCTAGCAAGGTTGTTTGTGAATCACGTTCCTCATTTTTGCAAGATTGGTCATCTTGCTGTAAATAAACACCCAATTTAAACTGGAATGAATCATTTAAAAAAGGAAACTATCATTCATTATTGAAAGCATAGATTGATTGCTATTTATACAAGCATACGTACATGTGTTTCTAATATGCACTGCTATAAATATGTGGCAATTGGGATTTTTAAAATGCTCGCGTTTGTACCAGCCAAAACTCCAGGTGCTCAGCCACCAAGCATAATGTAGTGTATCCTAGAATGTGACTACAGAACACGGCCAGAGAGCACGTTCATGGTACATGCCCATGGAGCACCTCCGCAGTGCATGTCATAGAGCGTATACATGAAGCAGGTGTATAATTCATGTACCCAGTGCACAGCCATGGTGCCAGTCTATGGTGTGTATACACAGAGCACATCCACAGTATGTCCGGGGACATACTGTGTCCATGTGTCCAGGGCACCTCCATAGTGGCCATTCACAAAGTACATCCAACAGGGCATGTCTATGCCTTCATTTTGCGTCAGCTGTGCCTCAGGTCCAGGAGGGCTGTCCATAGCCTAAACCCAGCAGCATCAATGTTTATTTTGACAACAGGCTCAGGTCTCAGAATTGAGAGGCAGTGAGGCAAAAGGGTTCGGGTTTCAGAATACCAGCGTCCCTATGAAGCATTACCTTGGAATTTACCAGTTTCCTCATGTTTGTTAAGAAGATTAACTGCTATGCCTACACAGTGCCTCATAGGGCTGGCTGGCACCTGACAAGCGCTTGGTCTGTAGTCATTCTTTCTTTTCTTCTCCGCTCTACCCAAAGAAGCAGAATGTGTTCCCACCTCAGGGCCTTTGCACATGTGAAAGGTGGAATCTGCCAGGCTCAGCGGGCACTGTAGAGTGGGTGAATTCCTTGCCAAGTAGAGAGGGCTGAAGAAAATACACAGAGGGTCCCTGGCTGGTGTAGCTCAGTGGATTGGGCATCAGCCTGTGAACCAAAAGGTTGCTGGTTCAATTCCCAGTCAGGGCCCATTCCTGGGTTTTTGGGCCAGGTCCCTCCCTGGTTGGGAGTGTGCAAAAGGCAACGGATTGATCAATGTCTCTCCCTCCCTTACCCTCTTTCTAAAATAAATAAGTAAATAAGTAAATCTCTTTTTAAAAAAGAAGGAAATCTTACCTTAAAAAAAAAAAAAAAAAAAAAAGGCACAGCAGGCTGCTGCATTGATCTAAAGCCACACTGTCCCCTGTTACACAGGAACAGCACCTTACAGTTTAAGAAGCTTTTTAATAGCCCCTTTAATATGCCACCCTTGAAAGCAGGCAGGACAGAAACTGCTGGCCCCACTTGAGAGCCAAGAAGCCCACACCCTGGAGAGGTTGGCAGGGGAGGGGATGGAATCTGCAGCAAACGGGCTGCCTGCTGCACCCACAGCCTTGGGCGGGGCCCCCTCCCTTCCTCCAAGGTGGCTGTTCCGCTTGTCACACATGGGACCTGAGCTACACAGAGGTTGCCCTTCCCCGTCCCACAGCTGGGTCTGTCTAACATAGGAGAAAGAACAGTGTGGGATTCGATCATTTAGGATTCTCTTTGTCACTTCCACCTGCGAGACCTTGACCAAGTTACCCACTTTGTATCCCATCTTTTCTTACATGAAACATGGGACTATTATGGGATGACTTGTGCTCCCTACCCCCGCACCCAAATTCCCATGTTGAAGTCTTCACCCCAAAGACCTCAGAAAGTGACTGTATTTGGAGTCAGGGTAAGGGGATAATGAAGTTAAAATGAGGTCACTAGGGTGGGCCCTAATCCAATGTGACTGGTGTCCTTACAAGAAGAGGAGATTAAGGCACAGACACAGACACAGAAGGAGGTAAAAGAATGGGACCACACAGGGAGCAGACAACCACCTACAAGCCAAGGAGAGAGACCTTAGAAGAAACAGCCCTGCTGACATGTTCATCTCGGACACATGGCCTCCAGAACTGTGAGAAAACAAACATGTAAGCCCTTCCATACCCCACAGCCACCCCTGCCTCAGTCTGTGGTTCTTAGTTA
This sequence comes from Noctilio leporinus, assembly GCA_004026585.1. Classification (NCBI taxonomy): domain Eukaryota; kingdom Metazoa; phylum Chordata; class Mammalia; order Chiroptera; family Noctilionidae; genus Noctilio; species Noctilio leporinus. Next base: position 267,608 of record PVIW01000253.1, read on the forward strand.
TGGCGGCCCAAGCAGGCTAACACAGGGACCAACAACAGTATTCACGCTGTATGAATGTGATAAAGATTAAATAGGTTTTTCTATGTAGAGCACACAGCCTAATGCCAGCACTTCCCTCCTCTGGGCTGACTCAGTTTATTTAGCGAAGGTGGAAGTCAGACGGTCCAGGTACTCAGGACTGTGGGGGCTCACATTGGTTCGGGTTGTTTATTGTCCACAGGGCTGCCATAGTTCTGCATGACATGATGGGGCCTGAAATGCAATGGTTCGCCTCCACCAGGGCCATGTGATGCATGAGATAGACTGTCCTCCTTCTTGCCTTGTCCTTAAACCTTCCAGACAAATGACCCACTTTCACAGCTGAGCCTGAAGCCTTGGCTTTTCTCTTGTCCATGCAAACTCCGTTTCTTCTCCTCACCAGAGCAATCGCCTGGCTTCTCGGCTCTGTTACATAATCAATGCCGGGCCTGTCTCCTTCTCTGGTCTCAAATGCATACAGCCACACTGCTGCTGACTGCCAGGGAAGAATGTAGTCTCTGCAGTATATGGCTTTTCTGTGCAAGCTTGGAGGAGGGATAGACTTACAAAATGACCAGAGAGCTATTGATTAGAGACCAATTCTACAAACTGTGGTTCTATCAGAGGCCAGGAACACAACACAAATGCCAATATTGGTGCAGAATTGTGAGGGACTAGTGGTTACAAACTAACATGCAGACATTGATAACATGGATTTTGATCCTGTTTTTTTCTGTGTCTCAAAAATCAGATTTAATTCCCAAGGTGTGCCTGTTTTTATTTCAAATCTCTAGTATTGAAGTAGGAATACAGGGACCAGCAGTGGGAAAGGGGGGAGGTTGTGAAGGGGTTGCTTCTTTCTTTTTTTCTTTTCTTTTTTTGATTTGAGAGAGAGAGAGAAAGAGAGGAGAAAGATCAATTTGTTATTCCACTTATTAATGCATTCAATGATTCTTGAAGGTGCCCTGACCAGGGATCAAACCTGAAGCCTTGGTGTATGGGAATGATGTTCTAACCCACTGAGCTACCTGGCCAGGGCAGGGTTGTTTGATTCTTAAGGTGCAAGTGTAAGCCCTTTAAACAAAACAAAAAAATACCCCCCTGGCTGGTGGCACAGTGGATAAGGTGCTGGCCTGTGAACCCAAAGGTCACTGGTTCAATTCCCAGTCAGGGCACATAACCAGGTTGCAAGCCAGGTCTCCAGCCAGGTCCTTAGCTGGAGGCAGGTGAAAGGCAAACATACATTGATGTCTCTCTCCCTCTCTGCCTCTCTCCCTCACCCTCTCTCTAAAAATAATAAAAAATTAAATCTTAAAAAAAAAAAAAAAGTAGCCTAACCTAACTTCATGTATCACTTTTACTGAATGCCAGAAGCCAATAAGCCTGCTGCAGGGCCCTGTCCTAGCAGGCTGGCAGTTAGAACCCATATTTCCATAGTTCTGTATGTGAGGTGCTTATAACCCTGTGCCAGCCACCTGGTAAGTGCCTGAGAAATTGCCTCTGCCTTCTTTCCCTCCTCCTTTTCTAGTTTTGCACCAAACTGGTCTGTCCCCAGAGAAACTGGTCCATTAAAGTGAGACACAATGCAGAGCACATTTGGGAGGAAGAAGTGTTATTTCCAGCTTGTCCGATAGGAGCACCTCCCCGGGTAATATTTACCCTGGCTGGTGTGGCTCAGTGGATTGAGCGCCAGCCTGTGAACCAAAGGGTCACTGGTTTGATTCCCAGTCGGGGCACATTCCTGGGTTGTAGGCCAGGTCCCCACTTGGGGATGCACAAGAGGCAACGACACATTGATGTTTCTCTCCCTTTCTTTCTCTCTAAATAAATTTTAAAAAATATTTTTAAAAATTTTGTTACATAAGCCATGGCACACTCATTTCAGCCAGGAAAACCACTCTGGCTTTCCCTAGGAGAACAGTGGTGTGGAATTGAGGCATGGGGTTGCAAAATTCACTTCTGTCATCTGACGAGTAGGGCCAGTTCTCAGGTGTTATCCCCAAAGTGCTTTTCTGCTGCCACACAACCTCAGGAGAAACCAGTTTTAGGAGCACCACACCTAGAATCATGTGATGCAATCTGATATTAGCGTCTCATTGCATCAGTATTTCTGACGCATATGTGTATGTCTTTTACCTTGGCAAAAAGGTTTATAATGGGGAGGGAGAAAAGAAAATAAGACTTGCTGGCTGAAATCTAAAGGCACTGTCAGTACTGTTCCTAATTGGCCACACAGGGCGTTTGGAGGATAAATACCGAACCAAGCACTGCGGCCTGACAAGTATCAGCATGCCATTTCCTGAAAGGGCCTTGATGGCATATTAAGGCAAAATGACTTCTGGTTGGCTCTATTTGTGTTTTATAGCAAAGCATCAAGGTATAATCTCCTAAATATCTCCATCTCTCTCTCTCTCTTTAAAGCATATGGCTTTTTTTTTTTTCCTTTAAAGTTTTTATTTACTTATTTTGAAAGATAGGGGAAGGGAGGGAGAAAAAGAGGGAGAGAAACATCAATGTGTGGTTGCTTCTCAAGTGCCCCCAACTGGGGTCCTGGCCTGCAACCTGGGAATGTGCCCTGATTGGGAATTGAACCAGCGAGTGACACTTTGGTTTGCAGGCTAGCCCTCAATCCACTGAGCCACACCAGCCAGGACCTGTTTCTTTTTAAAAATAATTAAACATCTTATTGATATTTAGAGTGAGAGCGGGAAAGGGAGAAAGAGAAATGTCCATTCCTTATTCCCATCCAAGCATTCACTGGTTGATTCTTGAAGGTGCCCTGACCAGGGATCAAACCCACAACCCTGGTGTGCTGGGATGGTGCTCTAACCAACTGAGCTACTCAGCCAGGGTTCCTAAGTCTGCTTCTAACGCAGGTTCTATTAAGGAGAGGCTTTCAAAGGGTGCTTCTCCATGCCTCAACCTGTCCGAACATCTCATTTCCATGCTTACTTCTTCAGTTCTTGCCACATGACTCTTTTCAGGCAGCCCCAAAGGACACTCCTCCCAAAAGTCACGTCTCTCAAGGCCCCTGGACTCTGTGTATACTGCTCCCTTCAGCTACCCTGGAATAGCCTCCCTACCCCTGTTCATCTGGTGGGTTTTATCCATCCTGTAACCCAGCTCCGATTTCCACAGGGATGCCTTCCCTGGCCCCAGAATAGGACAAATTCCCTTGCCATGATGGTCCTACGAAGGTATCACATTGCAATATCACTTTGCAACGCTTATGCACAGGAGGAAAAAGCTTTCCTCAACCCTCTTAAGAGTCTCTAGCTGGGACTGAAAATTCACAGGAGAAAAGGGTACACATTTATTTTAATAGAAGTGTCATGTGACAGAGGAACCTTCATAAGGAACTGAAGACCCAAAGAAACGTAGCTGTGTGGTTTTCAGCTGAAGAGCGGGCAGAGCAGAGGACTAGAGCTGGTTAAGGAGTGGGAGGAAAGTGCCTAGGTAGGGATGCTGCTTTCCTTTTGGTGCCAGCAGGGACCCTCTCACCTGAGGGTTTCATGGCTTATTTCAGAGAAAAAAGGCTGAGGGTCAGGGTGGGCAGGCAGAGTGACCTTCCTACTTCTGCCATTTTCTCAATACTCCTTCAGCTTGAATCGTTCGATATGCCAAGGCGCCATATTTTGGGGTAGCATTTCCTGAACCTTTCACTTATCATACGTGATTATTTAAGTGTCTGCCTTTCCCATGAGACCTTGCATTCCACTAGGGCAGGAATCTTGTCCTCTAGCTTCGTATCTCCAGCACCTAGCACGGTGTGTCTTGCATGTATCAGGAGCTCACTAAATATTTGTCAAAGGATGGAAATTTTCCATCAAAACTAGCTTTCAGGGCACCCTAGGCCTCCAGGTTCATTACTAATTAATAAACAAAGCTTTATGTAACTATCATGTACCAGCACCTTACTACATACTGGGGACACATCCACAGACAATGGCTTCTCTTTGTAAAGACCAAAAGTATTCAAACTGCATTCGTGCTTCGTTCCAATCACTCAATTAGGGCATGTCCCTGGTTGGTGGAGGCGTGAGCAAAGTGTTTTCCAGCTAGTGTCCTCAGGTGACCTGTCTAGACATGTCCGGGGGGGAAAACAATCTAACATTCTTTGCAAACCCAAAGAAATCTCTGACACTCAGGATGCTCTGCGTAGAAGGTCCAAGGCGCGCTGCGCAGGGCCTGGAAAACACGGTGAAGGGGGGAGTGAAGTCTGGCGGCGTGGTTCTGGTGGGCCGAGACGTCCCGCGGGTGTAGGCCGGGTCGTCGCGGGGGTCCGCCGGCCGGCAGGGGGCGCACGCGCCCCGACCCCACGCCGCCCGCCCAGCCGCGCGATCGCTTGCCACCCGGTCGCACAGGGTTTCTGTTTTGTGTTGTAGCATTTGTTCTGGAAGCCTGTATTTACATTTTAAGTGTATCTGGTGAGTGGGTTGGAGCCCTCGTCTGGGCTGGGGGGAAAAAGCCCTCGGGTTCGTCTTTTAGTTTCTCTTCGTTTTCTCTCCGGATTCTCATCACTCCAACCAGGTAGGGGCTGAAAATCAAAATCGTTTTGATCAGTTTGCGGGATCTGGGAAAGTTTTTTTTTTCCTCCTTTTTTAAAGGAGAAAAGGTAAAAAAATATCCTGAAGAAGGGGGGGGTTGGGGGACTGAATGAATAAAAAGGGGAAGGGAGGCGGATCCACGTGGTTTAATCCGAGACAGACAGAGATCCCATTGTTCAAAATCAATTAAAAAAAAAAAAAAAAGGGCGAACGCGCAGGGACGCTGGGGTAAAGTAGCCGCGCAGCAGGGCACTTCGTAGCCGGGATCCGAGTGATCCGCCCGGCCTACCTTCGGGGAAGAATCAGGAGAGTTGGGCACCATTAAAGTTTTTATTTTTCGTGTCTGTGCGAGCAGGTGTTTGGGGTTGGGGGCCTACTTTATTCTCCCCGCGACCCCCGATCGTCCGGGACAACCCACCCGGAGGGATTCGTATTAGTTTGAGGTCGGAACCCCCAGGCTGGGGCGAGGGGGGGGGGCGGTGGCGGACGCGCGGAGAATCGCGTTTAATTGAGCGAGCTTGGGGTGGGGGCGCGGGGACAAAAGCAGCAGGTGGGGTGACCGGGGAGGGGGGAGCCCTTTCACCACCGGAGGTGCCAGAGAAGGATCTTTGAAGTGTCCTGAAGCCTCCTGCAATTAGAACGTAGGGGCTCTGGGGCTTCTTTTTCTTCCCCTTTACTTTTTTGGGGACCAGACTGCAATTGCGATGCGACGTAGGCAAACCTAACCTGAGGATGGGCCGGGGTCCCCCCTTTTTTCTTTCCCCTAATCGTATTGCAGTTGGGGACCTGGGCTCCCGTTCGGGATTCCCCGGAGGCGCGCCGGGCCCGGGAGGGGCGCGATTTCCTCTCGGCTCACCCCCTCTCCGCCCACCCCGCGGCCGCCACTTTGGGGAGGGCAGGGGAGGAAGTGGAGGCCGGTGGCTCCGCCGCGCTCCCCTCCCCCCGCGCAGTTTATAACCCGTCCATTGTGCGCCGCTGCCCCGTGTCTCCTCCAGCGCGACCATGCCCAGGAAGAAGGCGGCGGCGGCGGCCTGGGAGGAGCCGAGCTCGGGCAACGGCACGGCCCGCGCCGGGCCCAGGAAGCGCGGCGGCCCCGCCGGCAGGAAGCGCGAGCGACCGGAGCGTTGCAGCAGCAGCAGCGGCGGCGGCAGCAGCGGCGACGAAGACGGCCTGGATCTCGACGGGGCACCTGGTGGGGGCAAACGCGCGGCGCGGCCGGCGGCGACCAAAGCGGGCGGCGCGGCGGTGGTCATCACCGAGCCCGAACACACCAAGGAGCGCGTCGTGAGTGCGGGGCTGCAGGGCAGGGGCTGAGTTGGGCCGGCGCCGCGCCGCTGCGCGAGTCCCGGCCGGGGTGGCAGGGCGGCACAGGCCGCGGCTGAATCATCCTCGCCGCCGCCGCCACCGCACAACAAAAGGGCGCGGGGTGGGCGCGGGCCAGAGGCGGGCGCTGGCGGCGGCCCACCCGACCCCGCGCCGCCTGCCCGCGCGGCGGTTGAGACTTGGCGCGCGCCCCGGGCCCCCCGGCGGGGGAGGGGCGTCCGGAGCCCGCGCCCGCCAGCGCTAGGGGGTCATGGCCCCGCCCCCGGCGCCGCTGGAGCTGCCGCCTCCGCCGCCCCTCCCCCTCCCGCCCCGGGAAGGGAGACTTTCGTAAGTTGTCTTGGGCCGGAGCAGGGGATGCACGCGCCGGGCGTGACGCCCTGTGCCCTCGGCCGCCCCGGGCCCCCGGCGGCTGCGGGTCTGCCCGGGCGCCGCATGGGTAGGGGTCTCCCGCGCGCGGCGGGTGGCAGCGGTTTGCGCCGCGGCTTTGAGGTTCCCGCCGCCTCGGCTCCGGCGCTCCGGGGGGGGCGGGGCTTGGCGGCCGCCGCGCATGCCCCTTACGGCTCTGCACGGCCTCGCGCCGCCGGGGAGACCGGGAGCGGCCGGCGCCGGCGCGGGGGCGAGGGCGCATGCTCCGGCGAGCCCTCCCCCTGGAGGTCAGGAAGCCCCCGGCTGAGAGGTGTTTGGGCTTTGTTCGCCGCTTGGGGTCCGAAGGCGCGGGTGCCGAACGAGAGCTCTGTGCGGCGCTCGCACTCCCCGCGCCGGGGAGAAGCATCTCCCTTGTTCTGGGTGAACTTGAATTTGCTCATTCGAGTTGGGCCGAAAGATCGGACCAGCTCCACTTACGTGCCTGAGACCCCTGCAGAGACGGAATTTGATGTGGGTTCTGCGGTCCCCCCAAACCTACAAGTTTAGTGTGGGACGAGTGCTTAGGAGAGGGTCTGATTTCACCAGATTCTCGGTAATTCCAAGAGAGGAAGAACTCGCACCGAGCTTCTAGAATCTGACCTCTGGAGAGGTCCTGTTCTCTCCCCAAAGGGTGTGGAAGGCTTATCAGCGTCAGCGTGCTTTCCAGAGGAACGCTGGCAGTGTTTAAATGGTTAAAAATACTGCATCTCTCCGTTCACTGTTTAGATGAGGAAACTGGGGCACGGGGCTGGGTTTCCACGTGGGCCCAGGTGTTTTCTGATGTCATCCGCCCCCCTACGTATTGTTTCTGTGAAAATGCTTGCTAACTGCCCTCCCAGTCAAAGGGTCAATACCCTAGGGATGGGGAGTGAAATGAAGGGGAACGAACCCACGTTACTAAAAAGTCTTTACTTACTGTGGGGACTAGACCCGGGCTATAGCTGCTGACTTGAGAAACTGAGCACAGGAACTGTTTTCCTTGGGCAGATCTAAACCGCTGCGGGAGACTCCAGACATTTGCCTGCAGTCAGTCACTGCTGGCAGGGAGAGAGCTGAAAAGAAAGGGCAGGTGGGCTCTTCCTCTGCTGGATGCTCTCCTGTGAGCTGACAGCCCACATAGTAGAGCAAGGAGTTTTGTCGTGAGATTCTTAGCCAATGCTGGGGTTCACCCAAGAAGATCGTCGCAGTGAGTTGCATGCAAAGGGACTCTTTCTAAGTCCCTGGGAGATGTGTACATATGTATATACCTGTATGTATTCATCCCTACCCCCTTAAAAAACAAAGGGAATGTTAAGCAGTTTCCTTTGCACTGGTCAGCACACCGTCCAGTCTCAGACCACCGAGGGTTCAACAAATGCTTTTTTAATGCCTCATAAAAAAAGCATTTGTTGCACTTGGGGAAGTGCATACCCCAAGTTTTAAGTTTTTATTAGCATCCATTGAGTTTTGTCCAGGGTCAAGGTCTGGCCTTGTGCTGCTCCATTGCCCTTACAGGTCTGGGTCATGGGCACCTGGGTCCTGCATGGGCCTTCTGCCCAGAATCCCTGGCTCCAGGTTCTGGACTCCAAAGGAAATGCAAGGTCTCTGCCTGTTGAGTGGTCCTGGGGATCCTGTCTGCAGCCACAGGCTGACAGCAGTCCCTGGCTTGTTTCAGAAAGAGACTTTGACGAAGACATTTGCAAGCCTCACCCCTGTTCAGGGCTGCTTGAAGGAGGCTCGTGTGAGAGCAATTGCCAGGAGTTTGCCTTTAGTTAACTCCGCTGCAGGCGTTGTGCTTGCGAAAGAGGAACCCCAGATACTTGTATGGTTGGGGGGCAAAGCTTCCTCAAGTAAACAGTGTGCACTTTCATAAAACGTTCTTATTTCAGCCTCAGAAAATGCTCTCTTCAGGCTTCTTGGGTTTTTACGTAATGACGTCAGATGAGGATGCGATGATGATGGTCTGAGGTTGATGCAGCCTGAACTTCCTATGAACTTTATAACCTTGTAGGTACAGCAAGCAGCCTGGGCTCAGTCCTAGAAAATGGGCCAGTGTCACAAGCTGTCCAGGTCTTTGTAGCTTTTCCGGTGTTGGGTGGCTGAGGTTTTGCGGATCCTGAGACAGAGCTCCCATTTGAAAGAACTGAATAAGCACTGAGCTCGAAGTCTGCGAGTTGAAGGTCCATTAGGGAATTTGTTGTTGCTGGCATTTCTCTGGATGGTTTTCCCTCAGCTGGAAGCAGCAGCCTTCTAAATGGATGTATGTTAAAGGTTCGGGCTCATAAACATGCTCCTTGCACTTGGGCAATAATTCTAAACTTGCTTTGGACCAAAACCCCCCATTTTGTTGACTGAAGAAGCTGGTGCATTTTTCTCGTGGGGCTGTTCATCTCTGACCAGCCTGCGTGATTGGGGGGGCCTGGGGTTGTTGGGAGGCGGCAAGGTGAAGTGAAATTAATTCATCCTGTTCCGAGACTTCTTTAGCATCTCTTGCCTTTAGGCACATGCAATGTCACAGACACTGGAATTTATCCAAAAGGAATTTCTTGGCCCATCAAGTAAAGGCTGGATTCTATCTGGGAGCCTGACAGCCACTACTGGCGGGTCTCTGGATAGAGCCACCAGGCATCCAGGGTCTGTCACTTGGGGCCAGGACAGCTCTGACAAAGAGGGACATGAGCTATTTAAGGGGTGTTAGAAGTTCTCTTTATTTCAGTCTTATATTTCATAGAGGATAGAGGGAAGAATTAAGTTGCAGAGAAATAAAGGTAAGTAGCCTACAGCAAAAACTCGTATAGATAATAGCAGTGAAAAAACCCACTGCGTCTGTCAGGCACATGAGAAACTAAGTCCCATGACATGAAAACCTGAATAAGATAACACTGGATGCCACTGATAGGAACCGGACCACTGTCATCACAGTAGTCTCATTTACTGAGGTTTTTTCCAGAAACACCTTGCATTAGAAAGGTTGGATTTTTGTGTAAATGTGTAGCCAGCTTGATGGGGCCAGTGTCCACAAGCCCTTGACCACTGATGCAGATGTGGCATCTCCAGGTCACAGAGGAGACCCTGCTCCTGCCCAGGTCGCTTGCAGCAAGTTCTGGCAGTGACGGAGCTGCTGGTCCTGCGGTGGCCGCCGTGTTGGTGATCTGTTGCAGCAGTGACGGCATCTCGGTGTCGAGTGGTCAACAGTGAGTGCTGCACATGGCACCCCGGAGCCTTACGCCTGCCTGGGGGTGGGAGCCGGAGGGGGGACTGCTGGGCCTGAGGTGCTGTCGTTCCACAGCCCCTTTTCCGCCGTTCCCCGGCCCGACAGCTCACCCCACGGTGCCTTAGTTCCTGCCCGTGTCTGTTGCCCCTTTTGAGAGGACCCTGAGGAATAGTGGGGAGCAAGTCAGGGACCTGGCAGAGAGCCAGGGCCACACCTTCACAGGGACCTCGGCAGGACCCACTGGCTGCCATTCATCTGTAGTGGACCTGTCGAATGTGCCAGCCAGGCCTGCCAGTTAAACAAAGAAGGGGAGGTAGATAACTAGGGGAAACTAGGCTCCTGTTCAAGTAATCCGAGTCTGGGTTCTGGAGGGCTGGGCCAGCCTCTGATGCCGGCCGTTCCCTCAATTATTTAAGTGTAGCCAAGGTGCTCTCCACCCCTGGCTGTTTGCTCCCCCTTGGCACACTGACTGCCAGAGGTGTCCTGTAGACAGGCCATCTTCCAGCCGAGGAAATGTGGCCAAGCAGGCCAGCGTGATGGGACCTGCACTGTGGGGCGCCTGCGACTTCAGGTTTGGGTCACACGGAGGTCCCCAGAGATGAATCCTTGATAGTGAAATGAAGATGCACTCATCTTACAAAGGATGCACTGTTGCCAGGATGTCCCGCCAGGGTAGTCGCCGCATAGAGGGGGAGGGACGTCATTTGGCTCTGTGTGTGTGTGTGTGTGTGTGTGTGCGTGCGTGTGTGTGTTGCAGAAGAGAAAGGAAAGGATAAAAATGACCCTGGGCATAACTGGGGCAGGGTTGGTGTTGGCACATGGAAGAGGGCTGGCCAGGCAGTGAGCCCCTTGGGCCTTGATCTGCTGGGCGAAAGTGTCGATACTGTCTGTATTCTTTTTGTTTCCTGCTGTTGTTGGAGAGACTCAGAAGGCTAGGAGCAGTGTTTTGAGCTAATTCTTTTTCCCTCCTCTTTGTGTCTTTGCAGAAACTTGAAGGGTCTAAATGCAAAGGGCAGCTTTTGATCTTTGGGGCAACCAACTGGGATTTGATTGGTCGAAAAGAAGTGCCTAAACAACAAGGTATGAGAAATAGTTGTAAAAAGTATAAGAAGCTTTTTTGTGTGTGTGTGTGCTTCCTAGGTGTTTGCTGTCATTTGGTGACCATTGCCAAGTAAGTAGCCTCTTCACTTACAAGAATGTCCAGAGAAGTCAAGTAACTTTCCTGAGGCCACACAGCCACTCCAAGGATGAAGTGGGATTTGAACTCTGGTCTTGTAAAAGTCTCACCTCATAATTCTGCTTTAAAAGCCAATTCCTCTAAGATTAAACAGTAAGATAGAAATAGTAGCTTCAACTAAACATTGGCACCTTTTCCCTATCTTTCTTCTCATGTCACTTTATTTTTATTAAAATGAAGCTGCTCCTATGGGATGTCAAAATGTCCTAGACATTTGTCACATGTCAACTTGTTAGATGTTTCAGAAGAGTCCACATTTCTTTGCAAACTGCCAAATTGCTGCAGGAATGGTTTGCAAGTGACAGTCGAGTGGAGGAAGTGGAGAAGTCCTGGGAAGTAACTTTAGTCCCTGCATGTTTTCAGAAAATGGGTACCTTTCCTCAGGAGAATAGTGGCCCATCACAGGGAATTGAGGCTGGCACAGTGCCACATTTTATGGCTTCTTGATTTCATTTGGAAAGATTCCCGAGGTACTTTACAGCATTGCCCAGTAAGCAAATATTTGCACCTTGACAGTCTGTGGCCCCTCAAGACATGGGAATCATCTACTCCATGAAAACGTAGGAGTCTCAGCGCTTGCTGGGGTCCAGCTGAATTAGATGTGGTCTGAGCCATTTTCTCCTGCTGTGGCAAGTGCCCAGACTTAGGGCCCAAGTTCCCCTGGATACCCGTTTCCCCCTACCCCTAGTGTGGGATGACTGAAGTCTGCTAGACCGGGGCATGCGTGGCATCTTTTCTTAAATCTGCTGTTCGTGTGAGCTGTCCACTCCCAGTCCCAGTCCCTGGCTCAGAGAGGGAAGTAAATTTCAGCGGGAAGCAGGTGGCCCAGCTGGGTTGTTACCCTTGGGTGTAGGATGAGGCTCAGAAGGCAGGGAAGCCACCTTGCGGGTTAAAAACTGCTCCCACGCTCTAGATGAAGGGATTTTTGCCTTCATTGGGCTCAAAAAAGAGCGCCTTTTGTCTTTTCTCATTCCCAAGTTTGCTTTCCTGGTTCTTCTCCCTCTGAGTGAGGTTTGTATAATTTTTTTTAAATGTAAGACTCATTTAAAAATAGTTTTCAGTCCTTAAAGCCTTGCTAGTAGACAGAAAGGGAAAGGGAGGTATGGTTTGTTTTCCTGCTGGTGCCAAATGTGAATGGGAAGGAGGATTTTACCCTTCCTGCCCCAACTCCTTCCCCGTTTCTTGCCTGTTTCTTGCCTGTTTCTTGCCTGTTTCTTGCCGTCCTTGAAGCGTGCCTGCCCCCAGCGAGGACAGGAAAGCCTTTGACAAAGCCAGGGCTTTTGTAAAATCAGCACAAAGCCTTGCTCATTCACAAGATAACCACAGTGATTCCTGCTCCCTCCCTGCTTAGCACCAGGCCCCAGCAGTTCATGATCATCTGGCCGAGGGGCCAGGGGCCACTGGCTGCCATTTCACTGGACTTGGATCACTGTCAGCCAGGCTAGGTCACCTGTGGCATCTGTACCTCCATGGTGTTCCCTGGTGCCATGTTCTTCACGAAGAAGGCGCACGATGTGTTAAAACACTGTTTTTGGTCCCAGGCTCCCACTGGTTTTGCCTTACTGGTAAACAGACTGTGGGGTTCTCTGAGTTTTACTCTAGACTGTAAAGGCCATCATCTTCGGTTTGCTGTAGCCCCAGGAAGTTGTTGGCTTTTCTTTCCACCTTTTGGTAGTAGTGGAGGGTCTTCAGGTGAAGCTCAGGGCTGTTGCTGCGTGTGTAACCTTGTGACTTGGAGTTCTCCTTACTGAGAGGACTCAGATAGCGCCCTCTGCTGGTGGGGTGCGAGCAGGGTGGGACTTGACACTGAGCAGTTGTACAGGTACTTTTCCTTGGCACCAGGAAATGGATGGAGAAATCAGCCTTTCAATCTCTCCGCTTAACCAGATCAACCTGACAGCGGTTGATTTGGCCATGGTGAGCATTTTGCAATAGTCACCAGAGGCCTGCAGACACATTCAAGTTTCTGTTTTTAAGAGTCCCAGGTTGAAATATTGCACAAAAAATTGGCGGTGGCCCATCCACTAAGAGGGTGAAGTGGGGGTTTTGAAGGAGGTAGCTATTTCTTCTTCCCTCCCACATGCCCGCTGATATTACTTACTGAGTGCTCACCGTGTGCCAGGCATTGGTGAGGCCCTGTGGCCAGTGCAGAGAGGGAAGGCACATGAATTCAGTAGTGTAAGCTCTGTGGCAGGACTCGTGGGGTGCTGGTGTACGGTGAGTGACAAGTGAAAAGGGGGATGTGGGAGGGAGTCCTTCCAGAGAAGGTTTGGAGAGAACGCGTGTGGCAGGGAGGGGTTCTCTGGAGGAAGTGAAAACGTGGGCAAAGGGTTCATGATCTGGCCATCACTAGGGACTGCTGAGAAAGGAGCAAACCAATGGGGGGAGGTTGGTTTGGTGGGGTCTCTCTGTAAAGGGTCTGACAGACTGAAAGGGCAGGTTATTGTGGCGAATGACAGTTGTGCCAAGAGTTCCTGGCTGTGGCGTAGCTGATGGGGAGACACCAGGGCTGCAGCAGGTCAAGCACCCAGCCTTTTGGCCACTTGGAGGTGGGTGCTCAGTGGCCGCTGCACGTGTACATGTATTTGAGGTCCCCATGGGTTGGGGCCACTGACCAAGTCTGCACCGGCTCAGGGGCAATTTGTCAGAGGTGCTACCTTCTTAGGTGGCACCCCAAGAACCCCTGCACTGGTACTGTGGGAGAGTGAACCCTGGGTTCCTGGTGACATTTTTGGGGGTGCTCTTCACACGCTTGTCACTGTGGGTGTCAGATTTGCATTCTGGTTTTGCAGCTGCCTACCGTAATCTTGGTCAGAATTTGTGGGGACCCCACAGATATGGATGCCTGTCCGGGGTCCGGGTGCGGACCGTGGTTTCGGGGTCGTGCGCTGCCCATAGCCTCCTCATCACCACGGAAGGGAAGCTGTGGAGCTGGGGTAAGTATGGAGCCCGGGCTGAGTGCTGGGGTGACTCATGCAGCTGGTCCCCCGCGGGGCTGACTTCCTCCTTCTTAACAACAGAGCTCCGATATTTGCAGCCCTCATTTCCTCTTCCTGATTCTTGACGAGGTTTGTCTACCCTGCAGATACATCACCTTCCCTCCACCTCTCGGGTTTCTTTTTTAATGGTTATGCGGCCCCCTAATTCTTTGAATCCTCCTTTTTAAAGCAACCTTTTCCTGAACATTCTGATTGAACCTGGATCTTTCTTATACCGAGGTTCCTAGAACTGAATTCCTGTTTCAGGCCTGCTGTCCCCCCCAACAGCCCCCTCCCTTCCTTTGCGACACAGCAATGTGTGAGACCTCTGTGGTTGCCACTTCAAATGCCACCAGCTTTCATCGTGACATCAGCCCCTGCATCCCTGCAGTCCTTTCTGTTCCTCTGTTTCTGGGGACCACGCCAGTCTGCAGGTTGTGTAGTTCATTGCCTATCTTGTCCATTTCTTACTATTATTTCCCCAGACGGTTTACTTTGTCTGGGTTGATTGCTTTCCCTGCTGCTAGATTTCCTTGCCTGGGTGTTTGAGAGACTTCCCTGTTCCTTCCTCGCAGCTCTGATCCATTCCAGTGTCCCCTGTGAGGGCTTGTGTGCATTGCTGACCCTTGCCCCTCCCAGATCACTAATCCAGCTCCTAAGACTCCATTTGTCCCCACGCCCTTCTGTTAGCTCCTGGACTCTTCACCCGGTGTGCTGGCCTTGGGTCCTGCCCTTTGGTCCTGGTCCTATGGCCAGCTTTTATTTAGTTCATATGATTGCATTTTTATTTTGGTCTTGTGTGAGCCATTTTTTTCCCCAATTTCATGAGCTGCTGTACCGAAGTTCAGATATATTAACATCTGTTCTCCCTGCATTCTGCTAATTTCGTCATTCAGTTGAAAAAACAGCTAACAAGTGTGTCTGGCCCAAATTTATAGTCTCCTGATGCGTGCTGACAGTGCCTTGATTTCATTTCTTCCCCATTGGCACAGAGGTGTGTCCCGCCTCCTCAGCACCCTTCCCCCTCCTGCTCCAGCACTGAGCACGGCAGCCTGTGTCAGTCCCAACTTGAAATATCTTATTCTTGATCTCTACTGAATTTCACTCACATGGGACTTCAATAGAACATGCCCTCTGCTGACCCAGTGGTCAGGGAATGCTTCTGTAGACTGTCCATCTCACCTGGCCCCAGGGCAAAGGCGTGTCCCTGTGAGCAGCGTGGCCGCAGCAAGGGGCCACATGCCAGCGGGCGGTCAGGAGGCCACTGTTGGTCACTCCAAGGTGAGGGGCCTTGTCCAGCGCCTGGAAGCATTAATGCTGCACAGCCCATCACTCAGAGGGGTCCGCACCTGCCCACCAGTCGCACCGAAACCCGCCTCCCCCGAAGCACTTGTCCCGTGTTCCAAATGCCTTTCACGGTGAGCTTGGGTGGCTCTGTCAGAAGCTGGTTTCTTCCTCTCCCGCCAGAGGGCTGAAATCAAAGTTCATGTCCAAATGTGGTTTTCCTCAGGTAACCAGAGGCCATTAGTTTCCTCCTCAGTCCCGCTCCAGGGCAGTTGGTGCTTGTCCTTGTAGCTCCGTTCCCATTTCCCATGAGCGAAAGGTCAAGTTCATTGTTGGGGAAGGGTATGCATAGTTGTGTTGTTCGTCTGTGTGTGTCCCCCACCCCCGCAATTGCTCCGACTTTGTGGCTCTGTAAAACCTTCCAACTTACTGAGTTGCAAGTTTGGTTTTTCTCCTCAACCTGCTGTTGGCTTGCTGAGTTGTTTTGTTTGGAGTATTGTAGCCTGTGTTGAAATCTAGGGAAGGTTTAGGGGCACCCAGGCTCCTTCTGGCTCACGCAAACTGCCATGTCAGTTTGGAGCTGAAGGGCTGTGTATTGTGTGAGGCTTGGTGGCCAGGGTGGCCTCCCTGGGCCCCTGCCACCTGATTCCATAGCCAGCACAGCCCTGGGTGGGGGCTGGTTATGTTCAGGGCTGGTCTGGCCTTTGTCTGTTGCTGGGGTTCGCACAGCTAGGGGCCGTGTGAAGGGTGACCCGTAGGAGGTAGGGTTGGCACTGTTTGGTGAGTTCCATGTATAGGGCAGGTAAACAGAAAAGAGGCAGAAACCAAGTGGGCCACAGTAGATGCCCTGAGCACAGAGGTAATTAAACTTGTGAGGCGAGTTTCTAAATGGTTGCAGTCTTAAAATCCATCTTGTAGTGAAGGCACCATGAGATGAGAGGCCTGAGTTTCAGTGTGCACTTTTGCAGGTGTGTGATGTTAGGCCAGACGGAACACACACACACACACACACACACACACACCCCGCCCCCTGCCATTTTCCTTAGGAATAGAGAGTGAAGGAAAGTGCTCATGGTGGTCCTAGCCGCCCCCCTTCCCCCCCAAAGAGGGTCAGAGGAGTTGACTGAGGCTGCAGGTGGTTGAGGTGGGGACAGCACCCAGTATCTTACTCTGGTCACCCAGTCCCACTTGGGCAGGCCTCGCAAGGCCGGACGTTGACTCAAGCTGGAGTTCCCTTCCTTCACCTGGTCTGTCGTGCCAGGAGGGCACCGTCTGGGGGAACAGACTTGTCCCTATTTGGGAGTGTTCCTCTGTGCCCCGTGACACTGCTCTGGCCGCCCTCTGTCCTGGCCACTTCATCTTCCTCTTGCTCTGCAGGTCGAAATGAGAAGGGGCAGCTGGGACATGGCGACACCAAGAGAGTTGAAGCCCCCAGACTCATTGAGGGTCTCAGTCACGAGGTGATTGTGTCAGCGGCCTGTGGGCGCAACCACACCCTGGCCTTGACAGGTAAGTAATGGCTGGTTTTACACTTGCTGTGGTGAGAGGCCAAGTGTCGTTTTTGGGTGGTGTGGTAGAGTTGCCCCTGTGACCCTTGGTCACTATCAGGAAGTTGCCCGGAGAGCCTAGGTGGGTGCTTTGGAGGGCATAGCGCCTCGCGCCCGCCAGCGGGGCCAGGGCAGTGCACTGCGAAGTGGCTTTGCCCTGAGAGAGCCCTGCCCCTGCCCCAACCCCGCTTCGGAGTCAGTACCTCTTGCTTGCGTTCTTCCTGGCAGAGGAGCTGGTTTTACTGTTTGGGAGCCTTTTATTCCAAATTGGGTTCAGATCCCTCAGCATTATTTTCCATCTGTGGTATTGTCTTTCTTTTCTTCCAGAAACAGGCTCCGTGTTCGCTTTTGGAGAGAACAAGATGGGGCAGCTGGGCCTTGGCAACCAGACGGACGCCGTGCCCAGCCCCGCGCAGGTACTGTGCCCGCCTCGGCCTCTGGCCTTTGTGCCCGATTCTCTGGATGAGGGTGATTTTCTCTGGATCCCTCATACGGTCTAGATGCTTTGAGTGGGATCACATGCTGTCGTCTTTAAAACAGGTGTAATGTATGTCCAACAGTTGAAAAAATACCCTGAAAGCAGAGCTTCTTTCTAAAAGAGCCAATTTGTGACAGAGGCCTTGTTTTAAGCCTGTTCTGTCTGAAAGAGGGAGAAATGTTACGTGGATGTGATTCATCTTTATCTGTCAGTAGTTGCCTGCCAGGTGGTTAGAACACAAATAAGGACCGAGTCGGAGAGGTGGGATTTGTACCTAAAAAATGAACTACTACAAGGTAGCAGGATGCTAATAAATGTCCGATGAGGGGTTTAAAGATGGGGGACTCCGATTTGTTGGTCTTAAAAAGAGACAGAGGCCAAGCCGGTCCGCGGTTTGAAGGAATTTTGAAGTGACCCTGTTGTGTTAAGCGTGTGTGCCGCAGCAGCACGATAGGTTTCTAGAGGAGTGAGGACCCAAGGACAGGCCCGGGGTCGCCCCGGCTCCATCCCTGATTCCTGTGCTGCCCTGCACCCCGCCCGCAGTTCTGGCGCCGGTGGCCGCAGCGCTGGTCCTTCGTACCCTCTGCTTGTCACAGGCTTTGCCGCATGCTACCAGTGTGCAGTAAATAGCATGTTTCCTAAGTGCTGTCGTCGATTTGTTTTCCAATCCCATGTTCAGTTACTTGGGGCCTTCACTGTCTTCTCACTTCTAATTTGCTCACACCTTCAGCTAAGATCATGGGGCAGGTATCTGCAGAGAGAAGGGAGCACGTTGGGTAGGTTATTTCACAGGTTGGCATAACACTTCGAGAAGCTTTTCTTTGGAAGGTTGGGGCTGAGCGAGCCACTGAAGGGAGGTTGAGGGTTGCGTTGGTGAGCTCGCACTGTCTTCCACCTTCCCGCTGTGCTGGTCAGTGGAGTCCAGGGTGCATGGGGCCCAGGAAGGGGGGCACCTGTGGTGGGTAAGGATAGTCACAAAGAGCTGGGACACAGCTTACCTGTCTTTGAACCTGACTATAGTGGGAAAGGGGGGGTCATGGGGGTGTTTCTTTACATGGATTCCAAGCTTTTGCCTTCAGATTGTTGCAGCCATTAAGTTTCTTTTGTAGCCCAGTAATTGTTTCAACACCAACCAGAGAGATAGAGGCTTTTTAATCAACCTTTTAAACCATGTCTGAAAGTCTCCTGTCTTTTCTTTTCAGATAATGTACAACGGCCAGCCAATTACCAAAATGGCCTGTGGGGCTGAGTTCAGTATGATAATGGATTGCAAAGGAAACCTGTATTCCTTTGGGTGCCCTGAATATGGTCAGCTGGGTATGGAAGTATATATTTTTTAAAAGCTCTGATCTAACTGTATATTTAGAACCAGCAGTCAGTGTGCGGCTGCACACGTGTTAGAAACGTGGGTAATTGATCGCAGGTAATAGCCTCGGTCCCTTAAGTGGATCTCATGGCGAGTGGAACAGCAGGTCCCAACTAACGGGGGCGGGGAGTTGCAACAGCGAGGTGCCTTGAGGGAAAAGTCAGGGCTCCAGTCCGACAAGAGATCTCTTTTCTGAGTTGGGAATTCCTGTACGGATGAGGTCTGTCTGGAAAGCATCGGCCTCACAGACTGTTTAAATTATGTTGACTTTCGGGACAGACCTTGTATACAAGGATTTCAAAGGGGGAGAAAAAGGGGATCAAACCACCTTCATTCCGTTTCTTATTTAAAGATTTGCTTTTATTGAAAATGAGGAAATTACGCAAGATTAAGGCCGGCTTGGAAACCCTGGCCTGGGCAATCATTTCCAGTTACGTACCTGAGGAACCACATGTAAAAAAAAAAAAAAAAAGCCACATGTGAAAATGACTAGGATCCTTCCCATTTTCATCCCTAAACGGAATGTATTCATTTAAAAACATATACCTTGTTGAGTAAAGGAGAAAAACTCAGAAAGCAGGCCTCAGGACTTCTCAGGGGGTCGCTCCATCCTGATTTTAAAAGGTCTCCATTTTCTTTTCCCATCTGACACCAAACTGTTTTCCCTTCCTGGCGCCTTCCCATCCCCACCCCAGCCCCAGCCTCTTGCGAGTGGGCGGGGAGGCCGGGCGCCCTCTGCCGGCTGCCAGCTGCATGCCGCTCCCGTCCCGCCCCCGATCTGGGCTGCTGGGGCTCCGCGTCATTGCAGCAGGCAGATGGAAGGCTGTATAAATAGGAGGAGTGTCTTGCTGGCCTTAGACTTTAGGGAACAGTGACTTTGTGAAACTAAATATACCTCAAGCCAGAAATGAATAAGAAAGAACATCCCCTTACGTGCATTCAGCGCTGGTTGCCAGGGAATCACCAGAGACTGTTGGAGAAACCGTCCATAGCCAAGGGCCCTCCTGCTGTCCCCAGCCCCGAGGTAAACTTCAGAAGTGCGTTCTGGTCGATTTCCGGAAACGTGTAGCCCCCCCGCTTCCTGCGTCTGCCCCAGATCTGCAAAGAAGCTGTTTGTCATTGCAAGTTGATTTTCCTTTCGGGAGAGTCCAGTGATGTTGGTAAAATGGCTAATAATTAACTGTGTACCAGTCACCATTGAAGCACTTGATGCAGAATCTTATCTGCTCAGTTGATACTCATTTAAAGGTATTGAGGAATTGGTTTGATTTATAACTTAAGAATCAGCTTCTGTTATCTGTGGAATCAGTTACTCTTTACTTGCCAGCTTGTAAATGTGTTTTCAGTCTCCTTGTCCAAGTCCAAACTGATCCCTTTGGGAACTAGAACATGAACGTGACCTTGGAGAACTGTATCACCCCCCCCCCACCCCCCCCGCAACCCCATTCAATATATTTAATATATTTATTGGGTCAGGCAGGGCAAAGACTTGAATGTGCCAGTTAACTACTTTACCAGCCATACTGATATATGCAGGTTACTGGTCATGCATAAAAGATAAGTCTGGGGTTGTGGGATGAACTTTTTGGCCAATTCCTGGTCCTGTTCAGGGGCTCCTTGATGCCCCCAAGTGGGACATAGACCATTCCTATGGATCAGTAGCTTCCAGGTTTGTAGCCTGTAGCCCATAGTAAGAAGTGTGTTCAACTTGCAATCCATTCTGAACATAGAAACACGCAAAATAGCATCCTTACTGTACCTCGAGTCCTTGGTGTTTCTTGCTTCATTTTCAAAAAGAACCGAATAGTTTCAACCCACAAAATGGATTTCTTGGCCCCTGGCTGGGTTGTACCTCATGTCTTGGTTGACAGAGGTGTCCTGCCAAGACCCCAGCCAGGCTGGGGCAGGTGCTCAGACTGCCACTGTGGCCAGTGGGGCCCTGTGCTGTGGCTGCTGGTGACCACTGGTTCCTGTCACCGCAGGACACAACTCGGACGGCAAGTTCATCGCCCGGGCGCAGCGGATAGAGTATGACTGCGAGCTGGTGCCCCGGCGAGTGGCCATCTTCATCGAGAAGACGAAAGATGGGCAGATTCTGCCAGTCCCCAACGTGGTGGTACGTGATGTGGCCTGTGGCGCTAACCACACGGTAAGTCCTCAGTGCCCCTGACATTTCTTGCCTCCTGAGCGTCCCCTCTGTGGGGATGAGGTACATGCTCCCGCGTCCTAGGACCTGGCTTTGTAGCTTTCTTCCCAATTTACACAGATGTACTGAGCACATAGACATTTGGGGTTGGGATCACACACTGGTTTTCTGCTTTGCTTTTCTCTAACAGAACATCACGGGTGTCTCTTTAGGTGGACAGATAGTGTCCTGTACTGGAGATGTTGAATAGTTGCAGTTTCTCAATGATCAAAGTAATATTCTTAAGGTCACTTAAGATAAGTGACAGCCCTGGCTGGTGGCACAGTAGATAAGGCACCAGCCTGCGAACCCAAAGGTCGCTGGTTCGATCCCCAGCCAGGGCACTTAACCAGGTTACAAGCCAGGTCTCCAGCCAGGTCTGTGGCTGGAGGCAGGTGAAAGGCAACCATACATGGATGTCTCTCTCCTTCTCTGCCTCTCTTCTTTACTCTCTTTGGAAATACTAAAATCTTAAAAAAAAAAAAAAAAAGTGGCAATACACGATATAGAAATATCTTTTTTTCTTAGCTGTTTCCTTGTGACTCTTTTGCTGAGAATGCCTGTGAGTCACACATGGTCCTTTTCCCTGTTGAAAGAGTGCAGGACAGGAAGTCCAGAGACCATGCTGGTGTCCCAGCGGCTGTTGTCTGGCTGGATGACTTTGGGCACAGCTCTGTCCCTGGAGTCCTCTCCCCTCCCTAGGGCTCAGTGACTTGGATAAGGAGATTTCAGCCATTTGAAGTCTAAAAACAGTCCAGTCAGTGGAAGTCAAGCCAGATCTTGTTTAGGCCTCTCCTGTCAGATTGTTCTAATAGGTTGTATGTCATGTGATTCAAACATGAAGTGTCAAACATACTGCGGAGAAAAGATGTTAAATAGTTGAAACGTCCGTGTGCTCCCTGCACCGGGGCCAGGCAGTGGGCACTTCGATGTACTGGGCTGGGGGAGTGGGGGGTGTGGGGGCTGGGAGCGTCTGAAGAAAAGCGAGGCAGACAGGCCTTGGATCTCTGCGCTGTTCAGTCAGTCCTGTCAGGAAACGGAGACGTCTGTCTGCTATGGAGGCATAACCCTCTTCTGAAGAGGGAAGGGAAAGACTTACGACTTAAAATGAGAATGAAGACTAGTCTCCCTGGCAGAGCAGATGGCACAGTCCTTGTATTGCTGCTCCTGCTGCCGTCCCTTCCCGCCTCCTTTGGAGGCAGGTGACAGGACAGAGCCTCTTCAGTGTTGCGGCTGCGTTGCCCTTAGCCAGTGCACCAGGTTCTCTGGAGCAGAAACAGGAGCCCAGCTACCTTCCCGTCCCCCGCTGGTGGTGGCCTGTCCCCCACCCCGTGTTTTCTCTCCCACAGCTGGTTCTTGACTCCCAGAAGCGCGTCTTCTCCTGGGGCTTCGGTGGCTACGGCCGTCTGGGCCACGCCGAGCAGAAGGACGAGATGGTCCCCCGCCTGGTGAAGCTGTTCGACTTCCCTGGGCGCGGGGCCTCCCAGATCTACGCCGGCTACACCTGCTCCTTCGCCGTCAGCGAAGTGGGTGAGTGATTTCATGGTTTCCCTGCCCAGCGGGGAGTGCTCTGTGGGGTGCCAGAGCCAGTGTCCTGTCCCAACACCGGGGCCTTGGTTTCTTTGGCTGCTTCCCAGTTTCTTTTGATCACTACACTACTTGGTCACGGGTGCTGAGTGCCTGTATGGCGGTCCCGCTGCTGTTCCTTCCTCATCGCTGTTGCTGAACGTGAGAATTCTTGGTGTCTGCGCACAGAGGGCCCACATTTGTCTTTCTGCAGGTGGTCTGTTTTTCTGGGGGGCCACCAACACATCCCGTGAGTCTACCATGTATCCGAAGGCTGTGCAGGACCTGTGTGGCTGGAGAATCCGGAGCCTGGCTTGTGGGTATGTGGCAGTGTTCCCTGGTGAGCAGGACATTCGTCCCCCTTCTGGGGCTGTTGGACATACTGGGCGTACCCTGTCCTTGAGAGGGTCCTGCTGTTGTCAGGGCATCGGATGGAATGAATCCCAAGTCCAGGAGGGGAGGGACTGTGCTTATCAGGAGGAACAGCAGGTCCTAGAATAGGTGACTCATTTCAGTCCCTTCATGGAAAGTCTTCGTGAAGGATTTTGTTCTTCGCATGTTTTTTAAAGATTTTATTCATTTTTAAAGATTGGGGAAGAGAGGGAAAGAAACATTGGTATAAGAGATTGATTGCCTCTCGCACATCCACAAATGGGGGCCTGGCCCGCAACCCAGGCATGTACCCTGACTGGGAATCACACCAGCGACCCTTTGGTTCCAGCCTGGTGCTCAACCCACTGAGCCACACCAGCCAGGGCTGTTCTTTGGATGTTTGATGTGCCTGCTCATACTACAGGGTCAACAGTACGTTGAGGGAAACTTGGTGGGGTTTTAGTGGCTCTGGCATGCTGGTAAGAAAAAGTTGGGGTCAGTGATTGTCGCTTTAGTTCGAGGACCCCTGCTGAGCTGTCCATTAGTTCCTGGTGGGGTTTGTGTTGATCAGCGGCCAGATTGTGGAGGGAACATTAGTGGGGTGGCTTTAATCTGTTGCAACTTCCAGCCCCACCCAAATGATTCTGTGGGTTCACCCCCTTTTGAAGGAGCTCCATGGTCTCCTTTTGCCAGTGTGTTCACTCAAAAGTGACTGCCCCATCCTCATCCCCCAAGAGCCCTAGAACCCCATGAAGAGGTGAAGTGGGAAGGTCAGGGTCTTACGTGAGCTGCCATTTTGGGCCCGAGAGGGTCCCAGGGAAACCTCTTAGCCCTCCTGTGTCACTAGGGAGTGAGAACATCATGGAGTTTTAACGGGACACACTTGATTTTAGAGCCAATAAGCCGCACCACGTCCTTGAGCAGGGGGCCCGCAGGTTGCACTGTGGTGGCTGGCTCAGGGCTCGGGCCGCCGGCCTGTGGTGACCACCTTTGCCTGTTTGCAGGAAGAGCAGCATCATCGTGGCTGCGGACGAGAGCACCATCAGCTGGGGCCCGTCGCCCACCTTCGGGGAGCTGGTAAGCGGGCGCCTGCGCGGCAGGAGGCGGAACCCCGTCGGGTCGCTGAAGCGGGTTCCTAAAAATACGTAGAATGTAGGGAATTTGTTTCTCGTGGTGCAGTAAGGTCTGTCATGTTTCCTAACTGCTGAGCACTTCCGCTCTGAGATGGTACTGCGCCCATCGAACACAGGTGACCCTTGAGCAACGGGTCGACCTGTGCAGGTCTGCTCACACGCAGAACCTTTTCAGTCGGCTGCAGGTCAGCTGGCTTGCACCGTGCAAATCTGAGAGAGGGCCAGCCCCACGGGTGGGAAGCCACACCTGCAGAGGGCCTCCTGTAGTTACACGGAGATTGTGGGGTACATTGGTCCCGGACCCCCATGTTGTTCAAGGGTCAGCTGTGATTGTGAATGTCCTTTATGTCCTCCACATTGTAACATGGCCATTGGGAAGGATTGGGTCCCACTTCCCCTTGCATTTCGTAAACCGTGGTTGTTGGCAGGGTGATGGGAAAGGCCAGGGGACTCGGCTCTCCAGGAGGGTCTGAGCAAGAGGAGGAGCGAGTCCTCTCAAACCGGGTGGCCTGGGTCCTCGCAGCCCTGGGTGGCTCAAAGCAGTGTGCCATCAGGCCAGCCTCAAGTCGTCGTAGGGACTTTCTTCCCTCGTTTTTCCTGAATAAGTTTGTCTGTGTTCCCTGGTTTTGCTCAGTGACTTGAGTAATTAGAAACAGTGCTCTCAATTTCTGATGCTTTTCCCTTCCTCGTCAAGAAGAGCTGTGTGGCCGTGGCTCATCCTGGCGGCCCCCCCATCTGCTTCTGACCCGATCCTCAGTTTGGCTCTTGTATTTCCTGCTGGGAACGCAGTGTGTCTCCCTTCCCTCCTGTCACGGACTGGGGCCGATGGCGTGGTGGGGATGAGGGAAGGAGGGCTCGATCCCTTGAGCTGTCTCCAAGACTGCTGGGCGGCACCTGCCCTTCCCCGGGTGCTGTGCGACCACTTTCAGCCTGGCATTTGAGGCGCCCCATGTGGGCCTGAGAGCCCGACTCCGTTTTGATGGATTGTTCCCAGAGATACAGACACTGAGGGTCAGTTTTAAAACTAGAGGGGAGGGGTGAGAGAGACAACAGGGCAGCCTCTGGGGTGAGAAGGTGGCATGGCACTGGGATGGTGTAGGGGAGGCAGGAGGTGGGGCCTGCTGGCACGTGGCGCTGGGGAGGGAGGTCCCTTCTCACCCGCCCTGTGTGTCCTTCTGTTAGAGCTGAGCTGAGGGTCTGCCGGCACTGAAATCACCCATCGCTTTGCCTGTGCCCATGACCTGCCCCCAGCAGCCCTCGACAGTCCCTTTCATCTCTGGTAGGGGTGATAGTGGCACCATGAGTGATAATGGGTGATGGTCATTCTGTCTCCAGCCCGCAGGGTGGGCAGGTAAACAGCATTCCTTGTGGCCCTAAAGGGTGGTAGTTGCCATTTCTTCCTGGGCTCATGATGCTGTTTTCTCACCAGTGAGATGCCCCAAAGTGCCTGTTGTCACATTAAATCCTCAGAGGTTCCAATTTTAGCATCTGTCCTCCTCAAGAACTGGCGGGAGCAGGTTTTGTGGGTGAACGTTGCTCCCTCAGCCTGGCCCCTCGCGTGAGAGCAGCGGGAGCGGGGCTCAGTCACAGGCACCAGGCCCTGAGTAGCGGGCTGCCTTCGTTCCCATTTGGCCCACACCACGGTGACCCCCAGATCTGTGAGCGTCTCTGCTTGCTTCGCCAGGGCTACGGGGACCACAAGCCCAAGTCTTCCACTGCGGCTCAAGAGGTGAAGACATTGGACGGCATTTTCACAGAGCAGGTGAGCCAGGACCTCTTCTGCCAGGGGCAAGCACAAGGCACTGGTCGCAGAAAGGCAGTAGGCCTGTGGGCACCACGCTGTCTTTGTTTCTGGGCTTTGAGTGCACCTGTGCCCTTTTCCTGATGCTTGCCAGCCAGCAGTGGGGTGCACAGAGGCACGCTGGCCAGGCCCCATCTCCTCACCTTGCATGGTGCTGGCCCCAGTTCAGCCACTGCTTGGGTGTCAGCCTCCCACTCCCACATCTGCCTTGTAGCTGCCCCGGGAGACTGCACACCCTCAGGCCAGGGGTAGATGGTTGGGGGAGGCCCCTTCTTTGCTGTTAAGACTCAGGCTGGCAGCTCTGTCTGCCATGAGGCACCCATGGTGTGTGTGCTCTCACACGAACAGGGTTGTGGTCCAGAGAGGCAGAGGAAGCAGAGCGTGGTCCACGGGTCCCCACACGTCTCTGCTGACAGTTGGCGTTGAAGCCCTGCTGGGTGGCCTCCCTCCATCTCCCTGAGGCAGCTGGAAGGCCCTGGATGGTGCAGGATATTGGTGACAGGCATACTGCAGCCAGTGGCCTTTCGTAAAGGGTTTTTAGGTACTTTTCAGGCATGCGCCATTTTTCTTCAGATCGAGCCAGTTAGCCGTCCAGCTTGCTGGTGTCCTGTCGTCGGCTCCAAACTCATGTGACACACCTGTGTGCCAGGGTGTCACAGCCAACACTGATGTGTCGCTGCAGGTTGCCATGGGCTACTCGCACTCCTTGGTGATAGCAAGAGATGAAAGTGAGGCTGAGAAGGAGAAGATCAAGAAACTGCCAGAGTATAACCCCCGCACCCTCTGATCGGCCCGGAGTCTCCCACTCCACCTCGCGGCAGCTGTCATTTCCACGTGCACTGGGACGGGAAGTCAGATGAGGAAGTGAAACAAGCAAAAGTTGACTGAAGGTGCATTTTTGTTAGACTCCCTGAGGTTCCGTTTTATAAGTGATTTCAACGTCAACTACCTTTTCTGTATGCTTTCCAAAGTGTTTTCTCTCTTAATGTTTAATTAAAATATTTGCTCATAGTTGACTTACCATTCCTACAAGAGGCAGAAACTTTGAGCAATCTAGTTGTTTTTTTTTAAGTTTCCCCCTTCCCCCTTCCTAAGTCTACTTCTCCGAACACTCCTTTCCAGTTGTGATTAGCATTGTGATCCGAGCGGGTGCTCCTGGGAGAGGAGTCACCGTTTACTCAGAAAATAACGTCCCTTAAGGGAACTGGCAGTGTTTTTGGCAAAGAGGGTCCCTGGTGGTCCGTCTCTCCAAAACCATGCCCACGTGCTTTTTTGGAAGCATCTGGGTCGCTTCCTTCCCGCTTTTTCTCGTATTTCTCGTGGACCGAGCGGCTGAGGCTGGTCAGCCGGGTCGGGTCCGTCGTCCTTGGCTGCTTGCAAGCCCCGCCCACCGCCTTTTGGCTGCAGCATTAATAGAACCTGCCAGTTCCCCCCTGGTGGGGGCTGTGGGGTATGTGTCTAGCCATTTATATCTACTTTATCTGTACGTGAAGTCCAAGTGAAAATCAGGTGATCATGGAACCAGTAGGGGTTTGGGGTGCGGTCATGGGACACAGTATCTGGTTCAAGAACCGGTGTTAAGGTTCCTCTCAGGAGCCAGGGCCACCTCGCCAGCACTCGCCGTTCGAGATGGACCAGCCAGCAGTAAAAAGTGCATTCTGGAGTCCTTGCAAGGAAGGACCAGCCCTGGTGGACCAGCCTTTACCGCCTTGTGCTTCTCTCTCCGCCCCCCACCCCGGGGTCCAGCCGGAACAGCCCAGTCCGTTTCTGAGACTCGGGTTCCAGTTGTGCTACCCCAGCTCCGTAGTCACGTTCGCTTGGCTGTGGTACCAAATAGACGGGATGAAGTCCCCCTCCCCGCGTGTCAGCACAGATGCTAGGACTGCCTGTCACCCGCCTCCCCGCCAAGTGCCCTGGGCCTGAGCTCGTCCCCAGCGTCGCGCTGCCCTGCGTGCGTTACGAGGTGCCTTTCCCGGAACCCTGCTCGCACTTGGACCCGAGAGGCGACAGCTGGGGCTGGGGTTCTTGGTTTTCAAGATGGTCTGGACTGGTTTGGGTGCTTTAAAATAGATTTTTTAGTTCAGTGGTGCTTCTGGGGAGATGGGGGTAGAACTTCAGTGTGAGACTTGGGTGGATGGGAAAGTTAAATATTGGTCTTTTAAATGATTTTTTTTTTGCTTTGCTGTTACCACTTGTCATTGTCTTGATGTTAAAATGCCAAAAAATGATCTAGTTGTTGCTTTTTTCCCTAATCGTCCCCCGTTGCCCCCTACAGTGGCTTCTGCCTTTGCAGGGCATGTATGTGCGTCTCTGTTCTGGCCAGTCCGGAGGCCTCCTGTGAGACGACCCGCCTAGATCTAGGATTTAGTCCGACTTCATCTTCTCTCTGCTGTCCCGTGTCCAGTCAGTAGCCCAGGGGAGAAGCTTCTGCCGTCTCAGAGCTTCTGCTTAACTAACCCGATTTGCCCAAATCACCCCTGAACCACCATCGCCTAACTCAAGCTTCCGTGCGTGGAGCCCTTGCCCTGGACAAGTCCTTGCCTGGAACGGGGGGAGGTGCCTCTGCTCCTCGTCCCTGCACAGCCCCCTTGGGTCGTGCAGTCCCCAAGAGCGCTGCGGGAGCAGTGGCCTGGGTGCTGGCTGTCGTGGGAGCTGCCCTTGGCCCAGCAGGACTTCGGTCTTCAGTGGACTGAAGTCTGAAACCCACCGCCACCCGCCTCGAGCCCCTGGCCAGGGACAGGAGCAGGAAAGAGATGGACCTTCCGAAGGAGGACTAGCCCTTTCCTCTCCCACAATCACTCCTTTTGGCTCGAGTTTTGAAATGAACTTCCTACTGGGGAAACCCCGGAGGACAAGAAGTTGGGGGTGGGGGGTGTCCCGCACTCCAAGAGAAAGGGACAGAGTGACCGGAGCTGAGCGTGCTTTGCGCTGACCCTTGGGGGTGTTTGCCATGTCTTCCAGCTCAGGACGAATTTGGAAGAAGAGGCTTAGAGTGAAGGGGAACCTAAGAAGAGGTTGTGATTTGGTCGAAGGTGCCTGGTTTAGTGCTGTAATTGTCTTTTTTTTTATATATATATTTCTTGGAGTAAACATTTTAAATAAACAACATCATTGTTTACTCTGTTTTGGCTTTTGCGCTTCTTTTTCAGTAGCTCGTAGGTTAAGGACACGATCAACTTTTTCCTCAGCTCCCTGCACGCCCACCCCCGGCCTGCTGCCCAAACCGGAGCTCCCACCATACGGGCTGTTCCGAGAGGACCCCAGGGCAACAGGTCCTTGAGCTTCTAGCTTAAACCATATCGAGGTTGGGAGGGGCAGGTCAGCACTTCCCTTATCCAAGTGGCCTTTTGTATGCACCACACCGGGGCTCTGAGAGGAGGAGATGGGGCATGTTGTGTGTGTCCAGAAACATCTAGGGTCATTTCCCACCCTCCCCCCACCAGCTCTTCAAAAGGGAGCTTTACCGGCAAGCATGGTCACAAATGTGCCCCTTTAGCCAGCGCTGCCCCTTACCTGCAGTGTGGTGAGCTGCCCACTGTGGGGCACGAAGAGGCCAGCTGTGTGTTCGAAGGCCCCGGGCATCTCCTCCGGCCTTGCTCCTCCAGGCCTACCTGGCCGAGCTGCGCTGCACCCTGCACCAGACCCCTGCAGCCATCAACCTTCCAGCAGTGCTCGCTCCTTTGTGGAGCCTTGGGTGCTGGCTGTTTGATGCCAGCCAACCCACCCTTCCCAGTAGACATTGCTCCCATTCCAGGCACTGCTGAAGCTGCCCATTAGTGGGAGGAGAGGCAGGGGAGGGAATGGCCAGGACCATTTGCTGGAATGGCAACTTTGCGCCATTAACCTAGGCAGGCAGGCAGAGGGGAATAGGCAGCTTCAGGTCCTAGAGTGGGCATTGCTTCTCCTGGACACTGAGGTGAAACGGGAGTTGACCCAGACCTGCCCCAGATGTACCTTGTCCCGCAGAGGCTACCCCTGCAGACCCAAGGAGACCAGAGCCTCTGCCAGCCAGCCAGCGGCTCCCGCAATCTGGAGGGTACCCCCATCTTCGCCAGGCCTCCCACAGCTCCAGCAGGCCCTGGCCGGAGCCCTTCTCCCCTCAGCCTGGCCTGTCCCCTTCGGCCCAAGCTTCTAGGCCTGGCCTGCCTCAGATGCGCTCTTTCCCTAGAGCAATTGAAAGAAACTAATTCCCACCATTTTCCAGTACAAACATGAAGGATGAGGTAGACAAAGCAACTCGTTCACTTAGTCCCCTGGCCCCACAAGTGGAACAGCTTGACCGCAGGTGCCCCACCTGCTCAGCTCTGTCCGTAGCCGTTAACTTCCCCCCAAGGAAGGCGGACACCGCCAAAATGCGTTCGGGACAGCTGTAGCTTTAATGGGTAGGTAGTAGCCACTTCTCAGCTGAAGCAGTTTCCATCTTTATCCAAGGGGTTCAGGCTGGCAGCCCTTGCCGCCCCCACCCCTGGCTTCTCAGGGACGGGAACAGGGTAAGGAAGGGGGGTGGTGTCAGCAGCAGCGCCCTCCACCCCCAAAGCAGGCGAGGGCACAGTGACAGTGGGCCCGGGTCTAAGGTACCATCCTCCACCATTTGTAGGCAAAGGGGACCCGACGGATGTTGGCGCAGGCACAAAAATCTCCGACCTCAGTCAGGTAGCAGTCAAAGTCGTTAATGAAGGTGCACTGGAAGCCCAGGGGCTCCAGCAACTGGCAGACCTTTTCTTCCAAACAGCAGATACCCTTGACCTGGGGCCCGAAAGGCTTGGGGATGCCCAAGTTCTTGCCCATCACGATCACCCGCAGCTGTTAGAGAGACGGGACAGGCGGGAGCCATGGAGGAAAGCCCCTGTCCATCCAGGTTGGAAGGACCATTGGGTTCAATGCAAAGGAAACCCCAGTGGACTAGACCGGAAATAGCAAGCACACCTATACCAGCCCTTCTCCAGGTCTGCATTCCTGCGACATCACTAAGTCAACCTTGACACATCCCACTCTAGCGTAAGCTTCTGAAACGAAAACCCTGCCTGGTCAAGGTCTGATTTTGCCCATTTCCCTGGTTCCTTCCTCTTGCATTTCTTATTCTGGCCTTAAGTCCTGCCTTGTCGACCTCTGCTGGAATGTCCTCCCAATTCTAGCTTTTTGTCAGTTGACTGTGCATGATTCACACCTCAACTCTAGCATCTCTTCCTTAAAGCAATTCCCATCACAGCCCCCTGCCTGCTCCAGGGCCTCCAGCGGGCCCCACTGGTCTTGTAAAATGAGCAGGTACCCCCATGTGGTGGACGAACGCAGGGCCTGTGTCCCTGAGCCTTGGAAGAGGTCCACAAGTGTTGAAGGAATTGATTTAACTCAAACGTCAGAATGCCTGCTAAGTCACAGTTGTGTGAGAAAGGCCAGTAGGCCAGATATATGCGTCCCATATATATGCACGCACCCAACTTCCACCCTAGTCTATGTAGAAACCGCCACTACGGGTAGGAGCTCTTCCCTGTTCAGGTGCGGCCCTCGTCACAGGCT
Organism: Noctilio leporinus; assembly: GCA_004026585.1. Lineage (NCBI taxonomy): Eukaryota > Metazoa > Chordata > Mammalia > Chiroptera > Noctilionidae > Noctilio > Noctilio leporinus. The sequence goes on from PVIW01000253.1 coordinate 298,558, forward strand.
AAGTGGACAGGAAGACCCTGACTTGGGGAGCTTGCTCATACCTCTGCCAATAGGTGGCCCAGCCCCCCTCGACTCTGGATCCCAATCTGTAGCCTGGGCTGCAGAGTGACTACCCCTCAAGTTGGGGATTCGCCCAAGTTCCTCGCCCTCATGGGGCAAGGGGGCCTCCCTTCTCCTTACTTGCTCTCAGGTACCATTGCCTGCTCTGCACCCCCCCACCCCACAGTCCAGCACCGTGTCAGGGGACCGACCAGTTGGCCAACAGCCCCAACCCCTCCCAGGGGCCCGCTCACCAGGTTGGGGAAGTAGGGCTTGGCGTAGAGTTTCCCGGTCTGCTGGCTGGAGGGGATGTTCGTCAGCTGCTGCAAGCAGAAGAGCTGGGGGATGTCAATGATGTCCCTGTCCTGCAGGCCCAGCTCCTGCTTCAGGATGTCTCGATTCAGGTTAATGCACTTCTGCAGGGCAGGCGGGCGGGCGCGTCAGTTCACAGGCAACCAGGGCGATGGCCTGAAGCAGCTCCCACCCTTTGCTCACTCCCTGTGTGGGGGAGCCTCGCTCAGCTGCCAGCCCCCTGATAAAGGGGCACAGTGCCCTTTTCCTGAGAGGGGTGTGGGGGCTCAGATCTGAGACGTGGTCTTGAGAGGCCAGGATCTCACAGCCAGTCAGTGCTGGGGCAGCAGCTAGTCCTCACTCTACTGTAGCATGGGTCCCCCTTGGCCCTCAATCCTGGCCAGGGTGAGGGACCTGGGCAGGGGGCCGGGGGTCAGGACATAAATCAATCCTCAGACCAAGGCACTCTGCTTCCCTCCATAGGAAGGGACAGCAGTGGTCCCCACGTGGGCACTTTCCTGCTCAGACCAGGTAAAGCCCAAGAGCAGAGCGTTTCCCTGGTCTCACCCAGGGCATGGCCACTGGACCCAAGATACCGTCCAGGGCTGTTTTGACACCATACCTGGCTGGTACCCACCCTGCTGTGCCAGGAGACCTTCCCCGTTTTGGCAAAGGTTATGACACCAGTGCACCGTGGCACTGAACGCAACCTGGGCAGGAGCCGTGAAGACCCGGTGGGCAAAGCAGTTTTGCGCGGACCATGTGGTGTCCGGCAACGCTGCCCTCCTCTAGGCCCTTGGCTTTCCTTCTAGAAGTCAGGTTCTCGCAGCCAGTGATCCACATTTGCAGAGATCTGAGGGGCTGCCTGATCCTGAACACCGAGCTGATAGGCCTGTTTCCCGAGTTTCTGGTACTTAGCTACACAAGTCAGGGGTGGGGGCCTCTGTCTGGAGGCTGCTGAGCTGCACTACCGCTTTCTGGTCAGACACAGTGAGCAATGCAGTGAGTGAAGCATGAACTTGGCGGTCCCATAGGTTCAAACCCAGTACCCCACCTCATGGGTGTCAGCTAGTGACGGGACTCTGCCTATCATACGTCACAGGGTTACTTCAAGGGTTACAGGGATGCATCTTGCATGTGGCTTGGGCTGTAGTTGCTCAATTAGAAACTTGTCTGGACGGCCATCACCGCCCCCTGCTTTCTGCCGAAGGTCTCCTACATCCTCAGCCCCTACCTCCACATAGTCGTTCTGCTTTCTCAGGTTTTCATCAGCCAGAAGTTGATTGATGGTGCTGGACTCTCTCCCTGGAGAGAGGAGAAGGTGAGCAGGCCTGTGTGGGCCAGGGAGCGGGCAGCACTGTCCGGGGCTGGCCAGGCTCGAGTCCTGTGTAGGACCAGCCAACTGGGTGTATTCTTGGGCCAGTGATTAGGGTGGGTAGCCTGGCTCATCTCCAGGGACCCACCTAGGTCAAATGTCACATCTAGGGACTGAACAGGGGCCACGAAAGCCCAGGCAGGACTTCTACAGCCATCAGCCACTCTGCCCCTGGTATGATGGAAGAGTCCCTCCATTAGGGGTGGCAGGTGACTTCAGTCCCACTCTCCTCTTGTCTGCACACCTCTGTGTATCCTGTGACCTGTAAGACCGGGCTGCCTGCTACCTGTGACCTTGGCCAGGTTATCTGACCTTGCCTCTCAGCCACCTTGCCTTTAGCACAGTTCAGCTGAGGTAACAAAGTTTGGCACGTGGTCTGTGATATGTGGTTCATGCTCAGTAAATGTCACCTTCCATAAATACTTCTAGGACAATGTTTCTGGACCCCAACCTAGAACTTGGTTGAGGTGGGTCGAGAGTGGAGCTGAAATTCTGCATTTCGAACAGGCTCCCAGGTGGCCGTCAGACTGCACACTGAACAACAAAGGTCCAGAGGACTTCCTAACGCCCCTGACCCTCCTTCCATGGCTCCCAGTGTTTAGGGGAAGTGCTGCAGCACCAGCTATACAACCTCTGCTGGTCCACTCTGTTCTTAAGGGTGACCGGGAGGCCCCCGAAGTCCCAATACCCAGGTCCTGAACCCAACATTCCCTAAGTAGTTCCAGAGAATCACGTTAGCATCCAGCTCCCCCTGCCCCCTCGGGCCATCCACATGCTGCTGGTGTGTGAAGGGGACTCATTCTCGCAGCCTCAGCCATCCCACAGCTTCTGAACCGCCCGTGCTGTCCTGATACCCCCAGAACAGCCCTGAACTGGAATAAGATGTTCTAACAGGGTACATGTTAGTGCATTTCCATCTCCCTAGGATCTGCTCTGCCAGGAAAGACAGTAAAAGGACTCTCTAGAACAGACACGTGGGGAGGAGGAGACGGGCCTCGCTCTGTCGCTGACTTGTTCCCTTACCGTTTGAGAGGAGCTGGTCCTCCCTCACCTCTTCAAACAGAGGCATGTCTCCGTAGCCCTCCTTCTGTTTCTCCTGGAAGAGCCTGTAGCAGGAGCTGGGGCTGGCCAGGAGCAGCCAGAAGCCCTGGGAGACAGAACTGGGGTCAGACACGAGTTTCCCCTCCGGACGCTCCCACGGGTCTCTAAAGGAAGGTGGGAGACAGTCAACACAGACCTTTTCATCTTCTTTCTTGACCTGTGTGGGAACGAAGCACATGAACTCGCCTATGTGGCCAGTCATCAGCCAGTCTGAGAAGAGTTCTACCGGGGCCTGGACTTGCTGGGCATAGAGGAAGTCCTGGAGGTCCTTACTCATGTCCCGGCTCTCCTCGCTAAAGGCAAGGAAGGAAGGAAGGAAGGAAGGAAGGAAGGAAGGGCCTTTGAACTAGCAAGCCCAGGTTGGCCACCCACTACTCGCGGAGTATCAGGCTACCTTTAGGGAACTGGCTGCTCTAACCATTGGGCTCAAGTGACAGTCTACAGGGGGTGGGATGGTCAATAAGAATCCCTTAGTTGCCCTGACCGGTGTGGCTCGGTTGGTTGGAGCTTCGTTCCACAAACTGAAAGATCACTGGTTTGATTCCTGGTCAGGGCACACGCAAGAGGCAACTGATGGGTGTTTCTCTCCCTCCCTTTCCCTCTAAGAATAAGTAAGTCTTAAAAATCTCTCACTCTGGGCCCCGTTCAGCACGGAGCCAAAGAGAAAAAAAAGACTGGACCCTGAAACCCAGTATTTTCTGCCATTAGATTAATGGCCACCAAGAAGAAATCTAGCTTTGAGAGAAGCCACCTGGAAGTCTACATCTTGTAGAAATGCCATTTGGGTCAATAGTCCAGCCGAGTTTGGCGTGCTTCAATGTAAAACCAGGAAATCACTACACAAAGAATGACCATCTTTTCTCCTTTGCATTTCCTATCGCAGACTCAAATGTCCTTAAACTTGAGAGGTTTTAAGGAATGGTCCAGACAGTGACCTGTTGAGTCACTTGGGAGTGTGAGCCTGATGAACTACCAGGGTCCCTTTAGTTAAGGCATCTGGCCACCCCCTGACCTCATCTCACCTGGGGTAAAAGCTGCTGCCAATGAGGATCCTTCCCAGAGGATACTCTTCCTCTTTGACCTTGACAGGTGGGGACACCATCAGGTTCCCAATGGAATCCATGCTGGCCACCCTGTGGTCCTTGGTGTGCTGGATCATGTAACCGACCTCTGGGCTCTGCAAGGGGACCCAGCCGGGGCGGCAGCATTAGGAGGAATGGGCTTTGAGGCTCGGTCTTATCTAATCTAGACTCTCAGGTAGGCCTCCATCCCCCCAACCCTCCAGGGGCCACCTGGGCCCTCTCCCCTGGCACCCCCATCACTTCCGGGCAGGCCCCAGGCCCAAGAGGTTGGCCCGAGTTCACATCAGCCAAACTGAGCCCTGCACACCAGTGAGTATTTCATGGGGAAATCTTCCAGCTTGGCCACCCGAGGGGTGTCGAGGACCAAGGAAAGCGTCTTGTGGGGAGCCTGGGTGTAGCAGAAGGCCATCTCATCCTGCAGGGGATAGGAAAGCAAGTTGTGATGTCTTCTTGCTGCAGCCGTGTCCATCCTGCTGGCCAGGCAGTTCTCCCTGTACCCAGGCCACCTCTAGAGCGGTGTACCGGGGGTGGGGGGTCAATAAGAACCCCTATCTCCTTTCCAACTCCTGCTCAGCCCTCGGAACTCTACTCAGGAACAACACCTTCTGGGGAGCTTTTCCTGACCTGTCCTCGCGTTGAACGGAAGCCTGAGATGTTTGTTGCGTGGGCTGCAGTCACAACCTCCCCTGCCCACCCCACCCCCCAAACAGGCAGGTGTCCCCAGCTCGGGTGTTACCTGGAGCCACCTGCCCAGGCGGTTGGGGTCCTCGTAGACAGACGCCACTTGGCTGTTACTCTTCTCACTGAGCTCTGTCACCGTGCTCACAAAACCCTGGACCTGCAGCTCTCTGCCACAGGAGAGAAGTCAGCTCTGGGAAGGCCCGTGAGGCTCGCCCTACTCAGGTCATGGCCTTGCCGTCCCAGGGGAAGGGGCGACCTCCTTCTGGTCAAGAGAGATTATGTCCCTGCCCATGAGATACACAGACTGACTCTCTCAACCCCATGGGGCACGTGCTGGTCGCTCAGCATGTCTTACCCAGCATTACTCAGCTTCCTCATGGCAGAGTCAGGTCAAGAACTATTCGCATCAGTCCCCTCTCTGGTGGCCTAGGACCCTGCTCTGTCTCCCTCAGTCACATTCTGCAAGTATCTTCTCCCCGTTTGGGAGCCACCCCAGGCTCTCTCCTGCCTGCGTCTGCCCAGAAAGTGGACTTTTGTCCCTGAAAGGGCTGCATTTTCCCTGACCTTAGGTGTCCCCTTGAGATGGCCGACAAGGTTGTCATATCTGTATGGGTAGCAGGAGGGGGGCATGGCTTGAAGCCTAGGATCTTGGCTCTGTCCCACCTGTCCCACCATGTACACTTGCTACATGTTGGAGGTGAACAGTGACATTTGCGGCTGTTTAAGAAGATTACCCATTTTATAAACAGACCCCTCAGGAGCTGAATACCAGCAAAGTCACACTTTGGGGAAGTGTCAAAACATTCTAATCTGGCTCTAGGTATAGTACTGTCATTACTATTCTAAGCTACTGTCCCTCAAATGCTGTTTCTCGGGTCTACAAGGCTGCAGGGGTCTGATCAGCCTGATGAGGTTTAGGACAGTCCTGGGGATGTGTGCTGGGTGGCTAGGCTGGTGCCTGTGGGAGGTTCCGGAAGGCCCAAGTTTCAGCAGACGCCTTCTGTGAGTGGACAACTGGTCTTTGGGTACAGGCGACAAAAGCAAGATCTGGTATCTGCATACTTGTTATCAGCGAAATTCCTGGAGCTCTCCTGTTGGACAGCCTCACTCTGAAACCTGGCATTAGCCTGAGGACCCTCCTCCCATGAAAGATTTTTTCTTAGATACCCTGCAGACCTGAGCGGGGGTCCCTCCTGCCATGTGCTGCTGCATCAGGGCCATCATGGCCTCTTTAGGTCTTTGGCTGGACAGATCTTATTACCTACCCTACCTCAGACTCCTTGTCAACAGTCACACACCTCCAAGGTCTCCCTCTAATGTCCAGTGCCCCCAACTTCATCTTCCCTGCTCACCCCCACCCACTTGCTGGGGCAGCAGTTTGACCTCACAGGGCCCTCTGGCCACGATTGTGTCACTCCCAGGACCCTTCCTCCTTTCTTCCGACCCAGCACGGAGTCTACGAGGTACCCTAACCACACTCCCATCCGGCGTCTTCCTAGGTTTATTTGCCTGGCAACCCTCCAACCCTGATTAGACCTGGTTCTGAATTTAAGCTTCCCTGGAACTCGAGTTGCTGAAAAGGGAGATCAGTCACCATGGGCTGTTCTCCAAGTTGTCAACCTAAACGGGTCCTTAAACCATCGTACTGGGGTCTGTTACACCCCAAGGCTATATGCCCTGACACAGAGGGGCCGCCTCAGGCCCTGCTGGTCTTGGCCTGATCCTCATCTCCCCTCTTCTTTCCCTTCCTGTCTGTCATTTGCTTTCTTCTCGAGTTCTACAGGCTTCCTTGCTGTCCCCAGGACACACTCTTGTCCTATTTCTTCCTTTTACTTTTGTGAGATGGCCCTTGCTACTCCCTGAGGCCATGCTGTTTGTCAGTCTCCCTATGGGACCAGGGGAAGGACCTCGCATTCAGCTCCTCCATCCATCATGTTGTAAGGGTTCTGACTCATTGATGACCATCCTGGGGACCAGGAAGCTCAGGTGGAAGGATTTCACTTTCCTGGTGAGAAGTCTAGTCCTCTTTAGGGGGTGCTAGGTATGGAGCAGCCTGGCACAGGCAGCTCGAGAGGTTCTTACCTGCACAGGTAGACCTCCAGAGGCATCTGGGTGCTTGGGGTAAAGATGCAAGGAGCCACCCGGAACACTACTGTGTCCTTGTATACCAGGGTCTCTGGAATTGACTGCAATGAAAAGCACGGTCCTTTGGTGACCTAGTTCCACATCTACCTTCTTCCCTGTTCCCCGGGGACTCCAGCTGCTCAGTCCAGCCAGCCTCCAGGCACTCACCTGTTTTCGGCTGCTCCTGCCTCCAAAGGTGGCATGAAACCCCAGCTCCACCCACCAAGCCTGGTCCTTCCCCTTCCTCCTCCCAGCTGAGAGGGAGGTCCCTTCCCATGCAGTCCCTGCTCCCAGAGCGGTGCGTCTCCTCAGGGACTTACTGAGTCCTGCGACTCTTCCACCAGGGAGAGCGTGTAGTAAATCAGGCCAGAGAAGCTGGCGGATGGGAATTCCGTAGCCTCCACGTAGAAGGTCTTCTTTAAGTGGCTCTCCAGAGGCGGGAGGGTGTAGGTGTGCTGGCCAGACCCCAGCACCAACTCAAAGCTGCTGGAGCTGTCTTCTGGAAAGGGAGGACAGACAGGACGGCTGTCACCACACCCCATGGCCCGGGGTACCAGCTCCTTCCTCACATCAGAGGCCAGACTGGGAGTTCCAGGAGGGCAGGAGCCCAGCTGGCTTTTCTGTCCTTATGTTCCTAGTGTTTAGGGATAAGGGCCAGTTACTCAACATGTTTCAAAGGTCTATTACACGTCAGGACTTGGGGTTCAGGCAAGAGGCCGCCTTCCAAGCCTTCAGTCCAGGGTGAAGACTCACTGTAGGTGGTGTTATGTATTGACTAACTTTGGGCAGAATGTCATAAGAAATCTTAACGGTGAGAAAATGTGCAGCAGTGGACCTGCCAGCCTCGCCCGAGAAGGCCCACACTGCCTAAGTACTAGGCAAACACCAATGACAACTGTCTAACGGGTGAGACAGGCTCCATTCAGGGTTTCTGAAGGTGAGAAACTTCCTATCATGTGAATTAAGCCCACTTTGTTCCCGCTTTAGGTCATGAAATCTAAGACCACGCACAAAAAAGCAGAAGGAGGCGGACCACATGTAGTCTCTGGTTCATTTGATCCCAAAATCTGTCCACTTTCCATCTCTGGAGATCACTGTGGCCCAGGGCCACCAAGCTTCCCCACCTTGACCACTTCTCCCTTCCTGGCCTTCCTGCCATAGTCCCTCATCCCGCTGACCTACCTGCAGCGTGGCAGCCCCCATGGGAGCCTCGGGATGGATTCCAGTTTTAGGAAAACCCGAATGTAGGTTGACCTTGGCCACTGAGGCCCTGAAGGGTCTGAGCACCGCATCCTTCGCAAACATCACGCATGGCAGTTTCCTCAACCTGCCAGCAGGTGACTGCTATGGTGACAGCTGTCCCCAGGGTGCAGGCTCTGGTTCACTGGTCTTTTGCTCTGGTCTGCGGTTCTGCAATGGTCTAAGTGGGACCTACTAGCAACCATGCAGAAAAACAACCGTGCTGGGGGTTCTGGCTGCGGCTGCTGTGGGCTGTGTGTGGGCTGGGCAGGCTGGGGGTGCTCCTGGGGGCTTCTGCTTCTAGTTTGCCCAGAGGCTTCTCTGCGGGCCCCCAAGCCAGGGCTCCAGGGGGTCAGATCAGACAAGGTGAGCCTCACATATTCCCCAGCCCAGAAACACAGCCCTTTTGACTCACTGCAGAGGTTCCAGCTATTGGCTCAGTGCACTGTGGGTTCCCAACTCCACCGATTGAATCATGGGTGACCGCCCCTTGGCCCCCTAGAGCTGCTGCAGACCTGGCACCTTCAACTATGCCAGGGCCCTGAGCCCCTGTGGCCGCTCCACCAGGGAATGGTGGGGATGAGAGGGTCCCAAGTTCACCTGCTACAAGCCCTTTACCAACCATCGCAGTCCTTTTGCCCTTGACCCTCTGGGGGGCCTTCCCTCTGACCTAGCTGCTTTCGAGTATAACCAATGCCCCGTTATGGACTCACTATCTGCCAGGAATGTGGCGAAGTCTCAGACACAAGATAGCCCCTTTCCCTAGAAGACGCTCCCTGCCTTCATCTCGCAGGCCTGGTCCTGCTCGACTCAGTTCTTAGCTCTGCTCCCCCCTGAAGTTTTCCTATGCTCACCCCTCATCCCCTGCTGGATCCTTGGCTGCCTGGTCCATCTGTGAGCAGGAATGAGCTGGTCCTCCCAGAGATGGAGCCCCAGGGCACGGAACAAACACCCTTTTGGGCTGCGTCCTTTTCTATCTTCCAGGCACCCCCTGGGCCTAGAGGAGGGGCAGGTGCCCTGTTCGCCCCCAGCGCTCCTGACCACTCTTTCATCCCCCCGAAGAGCAAGCCACTGAATAACGCAACACTACCCTTTCTTGTTGCATCTGACTGTCATCCTCACCATCCTCCGTGGGTTGTCCTAGCACTGGCTTGTCTCCGCCACCATTGTGACCATCGACTGCTGCCAACACTCCAGGCCAGGCCCTCCGCACAGTCTGCCCTCTCTTCTTTGACCTTATTTCAAGGGGTTGGAGCTCTACGCTGTCTGAGACGCCGATTTTAAAGCAAGTCCCAGACATCACCTCTGAACCAGACTTGACATCATCTTTTTTTTTTTACCTTAAAATTAATCTCTTTGGTGCTCTACAGGTTCAGAGAAACTTCTCTAGTAACGAACTATAGAAATGATCCCTGAAAGTATGGTCTTCATCATCTTATTCTTTTAGCTCATCGATACTCCCATCGCAGGGATTCTTCAACCCCAGCCCCGAACCTTTGTAATGCTCAATCCCCGTTCCCCATCCGTTTCACCCTCCTCACATGCCAAGATCCAGCGCTGCACCCCATCCCTCGTACACCCGTCAGCTTCCACCCTTAGACCTCAGCTCTGATCAAACCAAGTCCGTCAAACTCTTGCATCCCAGCTCATGGAGGGACCTCATTGAAGTTGTGACCAGCCCTCAGGGCGGGCCCTCAACTCTATCCGGAAACACCGGTTTCATTCATGCCCATCAACTCCCACTTCTAGTCATTTTTTGAGCACGTGTGCTCATCCCTACGATTTTCCCTAAGGTTTTTGCCCCCACCCCTGGATCGGTCCCACCTGCGTACAGATATGCTGTATTCTACAACCTTTAGATACACCCCCCTCCTTACCCATCCCCCCTCATTTCTTACCCTTCATACATTTCCCTCCATGGACAGTTCCTTCCAGGGTCTATATTCACTGTGCCTGCCCCTGCAGCTGGCTTTGCTCCCCACTGTTCTTATCAAACACACTGGTGACTTATTTTGAAAACCCACACATAGCCACTGGTCTGATTCATCTGCCCACAGAGTGTACCACGGTCGGACTCCAGACTTGGTGCCGGCTTCCTTTTTCTGTCGTGTCTAGAAACGCATGCTTTGGCTATTTTTCCAGAAGCTTCTTCTCAGCCTCCTTTACTATATCTTACAGATTCATGGTTCTCAAACTTGAGCTTATTCAGAATCCCTTGGAGGGCATGTTGAAACATAATGGGCTATGTATCCCTGCCTTAAGTTATTTAAATAAAAAAACAAAACAATAACCAAACAGCCCTGACCAGTGTGGCTCAATTGGAGAGTCACCCCATAAACTGAAAGGTTGGGGGTTTAATTTCTAGTCAGGGCACACGGTTAGGTTGCAGGTTTGGTCCCAGGTCGGGTGTGTACAAGAGCCAAATGAATCCATGTTTCTCCCACATTGATCTTTTTTTGGCTCCCTCCCTCCTCTCTAAAAATCAATGACCCTGTCCCTAGGGTGAGGATAAAACAAAAAGCAAAAAAAGCAAAACAAAACAAACCCGAAGGGGATGGCTTGATACACACATGGTAAGGTGAGGCATCGCTAGCAGGGTATGGAATTGACTGTCCTCCTGAGCAGGCTCCAAGGACCGGCTGGCTTAGCCTGGCTGACTACACTTGGTGGTGGACCTCAGGGGCCCAGGGAAGCCCTCCCAGCCTGAAGCAGGCCTTGACCCACTCGTCCCTAAGGTTCCCTCCCAGCCCATGAGTACAAGGGCCACATGCGACCTGGGCTGCCTTTTCCGGCCAATCCCAGGTCACTTCCACGTTCAGCTGTGACCTCTGGTCTGCAGAAGAGATGGAGTGAAAGACGGAGCACAGCTGAGAAAGTAGCAAGAGGTGTGCTGTGCCCTCCCACACTGGACCCAGAGCAGAGCTGGTCCGTTATAAATGCCAGGCTTCGCCCAATGCCCAGCTGAAGCTAAACACGGCTTTTAAAACAAGGTGGCATGCTGTCTGGTGCCTCTGGAAGAGGCAAGTCTCAACGTCAGGAACGCAGAGGCCCTGGGTACTAAACCTGTCCCAGGAAGCCAAAGACTTGTTGGTTCAAGGGGATTTTGCTGGAGTCCGACAAGTCCACTTTCTAAGCCAACAGCCCCTAAATCTTTATAGAATAGGGACATACTACCTGCCTGCCAGGTTGCGAAGGACAGAAGACAGCAGTGTGTGTTCTAGTGCCTCAGGTGGACACACGAACATCACTGCTACTGGCTTCTTGGCCTCTGAACTCTGAAAACCTTATAGTGGATTCTTCCAGCAGGAGATTTTTGGGGGAGATGCCACCTAACCTGAATAAGGCGAGAGCTCTTGGCTATTGTGTCTTCTTTTAGATGTGCCAAGTCCCGCAGGACAGGCACAATCGTTACCTCCTTGGGAAAGGTGGCCTGGAGCTACAATGACTCACCCATACATGCGGTTTTTGGCAGTGGCAACAGACAGTCCTAGGGATACAAGTCCAGCCATGACAGACCCTGCCCTGTAGGGTCTAGGTCCCCAGTGGGTTTCTGAGGGGGCTGTCAGGTGTGGGCTGGAGCTGGTGCGAGAGCTTACCTAGGGGCTGGTAGACCCTTGCCTTCTTTGACTCTTCCTTGGAAGTGTGCAGAATCAGCCGGTGGTTCCTTAAAATGCTGCTGGGCCCCTGAATAGTCAGTACCATCTGGGACAGATTCTTAATTTCTAGGCAAAGACAAGGCAAAGGCTAAGGGCTTCCAGAGGCCAGCGCCCCGAGGTGGCGGCGGGTGCACTGGACCTCTACCTCCTGCTCCGGCCACCCAAGTTTGCAGCCTTCAATCCTCAGGTCCATTTTGAGGGTGACATTGGGACTACCCTTTGGTAGTCCGTAAACACCTAGAACAGGGCCTGGCTCTTCAGAGAAGAGTTTCCCCCCGGTCTTGGTGTGAACCTGGATATCCGTTCTGCTAAGACCTAGAACCAAGGTCCCAGTCACATGTCAGGACCAGAGCCAAATTGCTTTTGCCTGAGACAGTCAGGGTCCTGGCTCCAGGTTACAAGAGAGTTTTTAGGGATCGTCTCCCTTATCCCTTTGTGTCATTTGGTTTTCTCATCTACCTTGTAAGGGTGACTATCATGCTCATTTTATGAATGGCAAGACAAGACCAGGGAAACTAAGCTCAGCTAACAAGTTCATAGCCAGGAAGTAACAGTTTGGTACCTGACATCAGATCCCTGTTCATCCCAAGGGGCCACATGCCCCTTTCTTCCTACTTATAAGCATCAGGTCAATGACAAGGGACTTGATTGGCCTAGACTGGGGACATCACCCTGGAATCAGCGTTCACTGAGAGGGAGGTCAGTGAAGCCGCCAGGTAAGGCAGAACCCACGGAGGACAGGTGGCCACAGTCCCTGGTCAGGGGTCAGAGTTTTCTTACCCTCCGAAGAGAACACCTTCTTGGTCTTGTCTGTGAGCTGGCCCACGTCAGCAGGGCTGCAGTTCACAAGCAAAATGGCGCCCCAGCCATCGGTGCCCCAGACCCAGTTTTCCTGCCAAGAGGACAGGAACGTTGGTTCAGGAAGATGTCGGGTGAATGGTCTGCTGCCCCCACCCCCACCACCAGGGCAGAGCCTCTAGATCGGACCCTGCCGACGCAGGTGCCTTATAGAACAGGAAGGGGACACCAGGTAAGTGGGCCAAGAGGAAGGGGAAAAATATCTAGGGGTGGGTTACTGGTTTTCTACCTGGTGTCAGGGGAAGGAGGGACTGAGGCCAGACGGGGGAGACATGGTCCACCTGTAGGGCCAGCTCACTAAGCCCTGAGCTTGTTGACTATACCACCAGCCTGGACTGTGAACCTAGTATCACCAGGTTTCTTTTTGGTTTTTGTTTAAGAAAGAGGGGATGAGGGGGGAGAAAACATGGATGTGTGAAAGAAACATTGACCGGTTGCCTCTCCTGTGCCCCGAACTGGGAACCGGGAACCCGCCCACAACCCAGGGGTATGCCCTGAACTGGAAACGAACAGGCAAACTTGGGGTTTGCGGGACGATGCCCAACCCACTGAGCCACACCAGTCAGGGCGAGTTTTCTGGGGCTTTCGCTAGAAATGGGCTCCATCAGCTCTGCTTTGTGCTGCAGTCATTTGACTTGACAGATGCTATGAATGTCAAGTAGCGAAGTTGCTGGCCAGATCTAGCTCAGGGCGTCCAGGTCTGCACCCTTCCCCGGGCAGCCTCACCTTAGCCCATTTGTCATCTGTCATCTCAACTTGCCCAAGGCGGTAGATATCCACATCCAGGGAGACGGCTGCAACAGGAGGAGGGAAAGGTCTCAGCGCCCCAGGCCTGCTGGATGGTGCCTCAGAGCTGTGGCTATGACTAGTTCATCCCCCAGGGCCACCCAAGGCCAGTGTCCCGGCCACCCAGTCTTTTGGGCACGCGGTTGACTTAGCCGGAAAAGTTTGTCAAAGGCAACCTCCTTCTCACGAACAAGCCTGGGGAGGCCCAAGTATTTTTGTGTCTCCCCCAAACCTCTTGAGAATTCCTAAAACAAGTCCACTGCGGTCATGACGACACTTGGTGCCCGATGGCCTCTACCCAGGTGACACTCGCCTGGAAGGGCTCGTGTCCCTAGCCTTATTTTGGAAAGCTGCTGGCACGCTAAGATGTAGGAAAGGTTCACACCTAGAAATCGCAAGTCCCTATGGAGGTCACAGACCTAGCTAGGCTCTGCTTAAGTATCAGCACGGTGGCCCTTCCTATTGTTTGTATGTTTCACTTTCTACCCCCCATTCCCCAATTAAGTGACCACTAGTATGGTTTTCTTATTTACAGCTTCCATCACCTGACGTTCTATTTCTCAACTGGAACGTCAGAGCCACGGAACAGGTCTTGGTTGCTGGTCCTCAGCACCTGGGACGGACGCTCGGGACCTGGTTGGTGCCTGCTACCAACCAGGTACCGTTCTAGGTCCTAAGGGTACAACTACGTGCCAGATGGGCCCTGTCTTCAAGTGTGAGGGTGTGTGTGTGCCCGCACACATGCGGCAGGAGATGAAGAGTAAAATGCACACATGTTCGATGGTACAAGTGCTGTGAAGACAAGGGCGGGTTGGAGCAGGTTGTTTCAGGGTTACGCCATCAGGGAAGCCTTCCAAGTTGAAATGTGCACAGAGATGGAAGGTGGCCAGAAATTGATCCACGTTAATACCTGGAGTTCAGAGCAAATAGAATAGGAAGTACAAAGTGGCAAATTCAAGGGTCAAAAACACCAATGTGCCCAGAGCAGAATGAGCAAGGGGAAGAGAAATACAGCACAGGTTAGAGGTCAGGTGAGCTGGCTCAGGTAGGTTCTGTGGGTAACCGTGACCTTGGCTTTAACCCAAGGAAGTGGAAGCAGGGGGAAGACTCAGATCCAAGGAGACATTATCTGATGTCCTTTTCCAGGTGTGTCACTGAGGGCTGAATTAAGACTGGACCTGTAGCCCTGGCTGGGGTGGCTCAGCGGACTGAGCACCAGCCTGTGAACAGAAGAGTTGTGAGTGCAGGGCACATACCTGGGTTGCAGGCCAGGTCCCCAGTTGGGGGCACAGGAGAGGCAACCACGCATTGATGTTGGTCTCCCTCTCTTCCTCTCTTCCTCCCTTCCCCCCTCTAAAAAAATAAAATCTTAAAAAAAAAAAAAGGACTAGACCTATTGAAGGGCAAGGATGGAGCAGGGGACCCCAAAGGGGCGACCTGCACAATGAATCCAGGTAAGAGGGCAGTGGCTCAGACCGACAAGAGGCTTGCAAGTGATTCCAGCTAAACTGAAGGCAGCACACCACCCAAGATTCATGGATCAACACAGGCCAAAAGAATAAGGGTGACACCTGATTGGCTAGAGGGACCGACGGCTATCTATGGTGATGAGGATGGTAATTAAATACAAGTGTTTGGGGTAGGGAGACTCAGCCCAAGTTAGTCTATATGAAGCGTGAGATGTTGGTTAGGCACTCCAGTGGTGTTGGGTCAGGAGGTAGCCAAGCCAAGTTTATGGGAGATACCTGGTCCGAGTTTTGGAAAACATCTGTCTGTAGAGCCGCTGACGGCCCCCTGAGCCCCAAGCCAGCCAAGGGTCCAGCCAAGGGATATGAGAAGAACAGCCAACTTTGCAGCAGGGGGAAACTGAGTGCAGGGTCCCTGAAGTGTTTCAAGTGAAACACATCAAGAAATAGAAAGAACCAGCTGATGAAGGTCAAGGTAGAGGAAGGTAAACGTTGGCCACTGGGCCTAGCAAAGGCGTTTTTAGGGTCCCGGATAAGGGCAGTGTTGGTGGTGGGTACCTGATTTGAGCAGGTTCAAGAGGACGGGAAAATTGAGGATGCCAGAGATGGCCCCAAAGGAGCAGAAAGGTGGGGAGCGAGTTTGAAGAGGTTATAGAATTAGGTTTAAGAGAATAAATGGTACAGCTTATTAACAGAGTAGACATTATAGCTGGTTCTGGACCAATCCAGAGAAGAGGGGAGAAGAAGTTGTGTCTTATTATCAGCAAGAATTATCAAGGGAATGTACTTGAGTGGGGAAAGGATCTAGTATGGTGAAATTACTTTCAATCAGGCACGTCATCCATTGGCCCCAACCATGGGCAGGTGGGTAATGATGGGAACACGTGGACATTTGATGCCTCTGTTCTCAGAGAACTAGGTCGGCAGAGAGTGAAGGTGGGAGAGAGGAGGTTGAACCATGAGGAGAGTGTGTGTTGTGTATCTAGTGAATCCCTCCAGAACCCCTGGAAGGCATCTCCTTATAGGACGAGCCCCCTCCCCCAGCTTCTGCTAAGGCTCCCCCGCCCCTTTTCAGAGGTGGGAACAGCACTCACCGATGCCCGTGAGGTAGAGGTCCGCTGTGGCCACAGGGACCTCCTCATCGGGCTGATAGTACGAGACCTCGACCTGCGGAGACACCCAGAACCCCCGAGGGCATGGAAAGTCAGGAGCAGGGCCTGGGCCATGCGCCCAAGTCCAGCCCCTTGACCTCAGTCTCCCCATCCAGCTTCTGATGTCTCGCTCGCTGTGAGCTGGTACAGAGCCGCTATACTGTAACTCACAGGCTAGGGGAACAACCACCCGTTTAACATGCCATGACCACTCTCAAGACTTCCGCGCTCAGGCCTCATAACAACTTGTCCAGGTGGGCTCTCCCCCCAAGGGCAGAGGGATGAGGAAACTTGCCTGCCGTTCACCCAGGATTGAAGGTCCAGGGTGCCTCGCTCTAGAGGTCAAGCTTTAAACTATGTTCTAGGTCCTCCTCATTATTCCTGGTTTCTCGAGATTCACCTGTCACCCCATGGGGTGGGCTGTGGAGAAGTGGGGACTCCAGCCGGTTAAGACACACACTCAAAGGGAAGTGGGACACCTTGTGTTGGGGGCTGGAATGGAAACTCAGTCTTCCCTGTGTCTCAAGCCAGCCTCTGCTTCTAGACAAAGCCTTGCCCTGTCGTCATTGGCCCTGACCACAAGGCCTTCATGAAGCAGCCTCTAGCTAGGCCACACTCACATGGGTGTGACCACCACCTGTTCCTGAGCGGGAAGTACCTGTCCTCAAAGGTCAAGGCCTCACCATGTTGGCCTTGGAGAGCTGAGATCTGCAGGCGGCAGTGCCCCACCCAATGCTGGGCTGCGGCCCAGGGGTTGAGTGTTAGAGACCCCGGTGCTCCTAATTACTCTGCACGAGTGATCTGCCGCCACCACAGAACCACCACGTTGCCTATCCCGTAATGAGCCTGTCGGCCTGCTCTTCCACGTGAAGTTAGCCACCTGCCACAGGTGCCCCAAGGAGGCAGGGAGCTTGCTCAGGAGAGGGCGTGGACACGTGAGTTCAAATCCTGGGTCTTCCCCCACTCTGGTTAGGCCGATTAGTTTGGTGTGTGTAAAATGGGGGGAAGCTGGCCTCTGTACAAACTGCCTAGCGCACAGCATGCATTTATTTCATATACTACAGCACGTAACACTTTTTTTTTTTTACCCGCAACTTGATCCAAAATCTAATGCAAGTGCGAGCACGAGTCAACTCATCACTCAATCACCGTTTGAGCTGGAAAAGACGAGTTCTCTCGTGACTGGTAGACGTGTACGGGGCGGCCTCCCAAAGCAGCCAACGTGGAAGCTAGCCTAGCGTCTTGGTCAGAAGCCCACAGGGAGACGGCCTAGTCAGAGCCTGAATCCTGGATCTACTGAGTACGGGCTTGGGCAGGGCACTTTCTCTCGGTGCCTCTATTTCTTTACCTGTAAAATGGGGTCACGGAGAGCCCACCTCAGGAGTGTTACAAGCATGAAAGGTCAGACAGGCAAAACACCTGGCACTAAGTTTTTCACAGACTCGGGGAAAGCCAGCTGGGAGGAGGGAGACCCTGGGGGTTGTGTTCGGTTGACTCCCCACCTCCCCCCGGCTTGGCCTACCTTGTCCCCGTCGACAGCGGGACTGGAACGCGTCATCCTCACCAGCACATCCGTGGGATCAGAAAGAGGCAGCTGCATGGGGGCAGCCTCCTTGGATACGTCTGGGACCGAGTTGGGGATGTCCACCAAAACCCCAGCGGAGTGGCAAATGGTGAAGGACTTGCACTTCTGCGGGGCATACCTGGTTCACACAAAGAGGGGACAGACTTGAGGGCACAAGGGTCTCACCTTTTCAGCTTTGCGTGCAGCGGACGTGGTGGGGGATGGCCTCCCAATCTCTCCTTAGGGAGCAAAGGCACCTTCATTTACGGTCAGGGCAGTTTTGGGGATCCTAACACAACTTCATCTTTACCATCCCCTACACCAAGGGTCCTTGTGTCTCTGACAAGCTCCAGCCCAGACCCCACTTCCCACCCATGTTCTAGAAACTACCAAAGCTACATCTTACCCATAAACTCCCTACCCCCAAGGAAAGAGGAGCCAACAAGGGTTCCCTGGAGTAGAAGAGATGCAGCCTGGGCCTCAGGAGGTCTGTGCTGTGACCCCAGGGAAGACCTGGCCTCTTGGGAGTGTCACCTCCCTGCTCAGGCTCCAGTGATAGGAGTCTCCCTCGACAGCCAGCCTCACCCCATGCCAGCGGTGACGGGACTGAAAGAGGGCAGAGCCCTGGCTCCAAGGGCCCCCCAGCCCGGGAAGGGCAGAGATGGGATTTCGGTCAGAATCCTGTAGTGTCAGGACTGGGAAGCCCTTAGGGACCTGAACTTGGCTCCTTGAGCTAAGTAAGGCAGGATGAGGTTAAGAAACGAAGAAAGGGAAAAGCCCCCAACCCTCACACAAACCCAGAGGCAGCTCCTGGAGGGGAGCCTCCCTGTCCGTACCTACCCCCCACCAGCCCTGGTAGAGCCCCAGCTCCTCACCTGCTGATATTCAAGCAGATCTCTGTACCCAGCACACAAACAGCATGGGTAGGGCTGTCCAGGGACAAGTGGACAACGCTCTGGGAGGACATGGCGCAGCCCCTCTAGGCCGACCACCAGACCCAGCAGAGCAACCGTACCTGACCCCGGGGCCCCCCAACGCCCTCCCCTCTTATGTGTTCAGGGCCAGTCCAGCCCGCCCCCTTGTTAAGGAGCCTTCAGCGGCTGCCCAGGTGTGACTGATGCTCCCCACTGAGGCTGCAGAGGAGCAGGTGGGACCCTGAGCCCCTTCATCCCAATTTATTGGCAGCTTGTGCCTGCAGACACGAGGCCCGCGTGCGACTGGCTGCTTAGGTTTCAGGCCTTCAGCTGGGAGCAAGAGAGGCTCCGGGACTGGTCAACCTGGCCACAGTACTGGAAGCTGCCAGGAGCAACTTTGCAAAGGTGTCAGGGTGGCAGCGAGTGGTAGCAGCGCCAGGCGCTGGGGCCCCGGTTCTAGGGGTGTTTTTGCTGGAAACGGATGAGGTGAGCCCTGCAAAGTGCTGGACCAGTGGTTCTCAATGCCCTGGTGGTTGCAAACACGACCCGGGAGGCGTGCTCAAGTTGCAGATCCTGGACCTGGTACGTCTGCGGTGCGGCCTGCAAAGCCACGTCTCGATTAGGCGGAGCTGGTTGTCCACGCTGAGCCACCAGCTGGCTGCAGGCGTCGGTAGAACGAACCGAGGAGCCCGTGCTGAATTGTCTCCAGCTGCTTCTCATCACCACCGAGCTCGCTGAGCAAAGAAATGAGAAGTCCTGCTCCAGCCCAAGGGACTCACCATTTCGTGGTTTCAGGGAAGGTCATGGTTCTTCTTGAATAGGTACCATAGTCACCGGGTTCCAAGTTCAAAAGG
This sequence comes from Noctilio leporinus, assembly GCA_004026585.1. NCBI lineage: Eukaryota > Metazoa > Chordata > Mammalia > Chiroptera > Noctilionidae > Noctilio > Noctilio leporinus. The sequence continues at coordinate 317,739 of PVIW01000253.1, forward strand.
GGGTTGTAATAAAGTCTCCCTTTCAGTTCCCTGACTAGGAGGCAAGTCAGTGGCATCCGTTTTTCCTATGTCTTTCCAAGCAAACATGTATGTATATCCTCCTGTCCTTTTTATTTTCCCATACATGGTAGTATATGCTGCAAAGTATTCCTTACCTTGCTTTGTTCACGTCACAGTATAATTCAGGCAGGAGGTCTTCGCATCAGCGTGTAAAAAGAAGGTGTATCCTTTTTATGGCTGTATAGTATTCCACACAGGGCTACACCATCCTAGATGTACATATAAGCATTTGTTTTCAGTTTTTTTGCCCTGACACACGACACTGTGATGCGTAACCTGTGTGTCGCAGCGTGGTGAGTATAGGGTGGGTACTGAATGAAGACTGTGCAGTTAGTCAGGCTTCTTAAATGGGGAATTAAAAGTAAAAATAGGCCTCTTTGGAGGGTTTAAGCACACAGCATAACTGTCAGGGGTGGAGTTGTTTTTGGGGGTCTTGGAGCAAGGGGTTGGCAAAGAGACCCTAAGATCCCTCTGGTCAGGTTGAAAGTGGCAAAACTGATTAGGCAGGAGGCACTCCACACACGGACACTCTCATCACAAAGGGCTCACCCACACCTGCCTGCCCATCTGCTCACACAGCTCCCTGCAGCCCAGGGGAGCTCCGTCCCTGCAGCCTCAGAGAGTCATGCTTGGTGGCAGGACTCTGCCTGAGCAGAGTTGGGTGCGACGTCCTTAGTTTCTCTGAACATGAAAGGAACTGGGAAAGATCTAGAGGGGATCCTGCTCCCCTCCAGGGGGCTTCCTGTTCACCACTGAATCCTCAGCTCCCACAGTAGTCCTGGACATAGTAGATGCTCAATTATTGTGCAGCAAATGACTAAATGGTCCCCACCCCCACCTCCATCCCATCCAAAAGAGAACCCAGTAGGCATCCACGAGGTGCTCCAACTGAAATGAGCAGTTTGCAACCACAAAGCAATATTGCAGAGACAGGCCCAGCATCTCAGGGTGCTTGTTCAATGTAGAAAGTTCTCCATTATTCCGTAATCAAGTCCCATGGTCAAGGGCAGATGCACTGCCTCCCCACCGCCCTACCCACCCAGAGGCTGTAAAGTTGGCTCCTGGCAGCTCACAGCAAGTCCTCCTGAAATTGTTCTCTGCCAATTCCCAAGACCACCCCCTCCTCTAGGACAGCTATGTGCAATGTGGGGGACAAAGGACACATTGCTTATCTTAATTCAGGACAACTCTGAGGGCCCATCCCAGCCCCAGAGCTTCCCATGGGATTACATGAAACTTTTGTGGTCACTTCTTCCCAGCTCATCACCTCCCAAAGTCTTCTCACACCCCCTCCCAGGTGTAGATCCTGAGTGTCCCCTGCCAAACCTCCTGCAGGCCAATCTCCCTCTCAGAATCAAACACAAATGTCCGTGCAGAAGTTCTCAAGTCCAGACTCATGCAAAAATGCCCCTCCAAACTCGGTTTTATAAAGTTCAGTCTTTCCCATTAATGAAAGGACACAGTGTAGGGCTATGGAAAAGGGACACTCCGCTTCCTTCTTTCCTTTCTACCCACCCAGATGGTGGTTCTAGACCTGGAGGAGGTTGAATAATAACCCCGAAAGATCCCAGGTCCTAATCCCTGGAACCTGGGTGCCTTTAGAAAGAGCCTTTGCAGATGTGACTCAGTTTGCAGGTGTGACAGTCTTTGAGCTGTATTGTCTGGGTGGGCCCTGAATGCCATCACAATAGGAGAGAGGCAGAGGGAGATTTGACCCACTCACAGGAGAAGGTGCGGTGACCACATCGGCAGAGATTGGAGTGATGCAGCCACCAGCCAACGTCAGCTGGCAGCCCCCAGAGGGTGGAAGAGCCAGGGAACAGATTCTCCCTAGAGTCCTCAGAGGGGACACCGTCTAGCTGACACCTTGATTCCAGCCCAGTGAAACTGATTTGGGACTTCTGGCCTCCTGAACTGTGAGGGAATGAATTTTTGTTGTTTTTAACCACCCAGTTTGTGGTCCTTTGGTACAAGGGCTGCAGGAAACTAACCTGCGGCCCCTGGAGGGGTAGGAGGGGCGGAGTCAGGAGTTAGAGAAGAGAGGGAGCAGGAATGTTCTTGCTCAAGGGCCCTGTCACAAGACACTCTGTGGGGCTGGTGGAACTTACACCTGGTCCTTTCTCCACATGGCTTCCCTGGCTCAGCGACAGGTGCCCTCCTCGACCTGTGGATGGCTGCTGCTCACCTGCATTGGCTTTGACACACAGCTTGTCTCCTGATCCTTTGCAGACTCAGGGGGCTGTTGCTGCTCCAGGCAGCCCTATCGGTAAGGTTTTAGGGTGGCCTCCACCATCTTCCCCTTGTATATTTCTGGTCCACAAGAAACGCTGGATGCATTTTGCCCCAGCAGGCGGGGGGGAGGAGGGAGCAGCTGATTCTCTTCAGCAAGGTACGTCTTCCCCAGGTTCATGGGTCCCTTTCCCCCTGGCGTGCGGGCAGAAGCTTTGCATGTCCATCTTTCCCACCTCATCGTTCTCCACGACCCATGGGGAAACAGTACCTCGGGGTGTTTCTCAGTATCTCAGGCTCCATGGAGCCAAGACCTGGCTTCAATTTCAAAGCTCTGGAGTCATTATGTTTTATTTTCTATGGAGGAACCTAACTCCCCATCCTGGGGCCATAAAAGAAAAGGCACGCAAAGGACAGAGGGGACTAATGATTTCCTTCCACGGAAATCCTAGGTAGGTAGGCTAGGTAGGTAGTTTGTGGCGCAGTAGGGAGCAAGAGGGCCAAGTGCCCACTTTCCAGGGCTTTCCCGCTGGTGGACTGAGAACGGTCCTTGGAAGGACAAGGCGGACTCACAAACCACTGGGTGTCATGACACAACAGTCAAACCCTATGTGCCCTTTTCCCCCCTCAAAGGACAATGTGATCAGGGATCCAATTCTTAGGCACATGCAAGAACACTGGCCTTCCAAAAGTCCCGAGCGCACCTTCAGGTTTGTCATGTTCCATTCAGCCGGGAGTGAATGAGTGAATGAATGAGAGCTTGACCTCAGGTACAAAGGAATTATGAAACTTTATTGCAGCTTTCCACAGCAGAAGTGAGTTTGCCATGCCAGGACCATCTCGGGAGCTTCAGAGGGGACACAGCGGGAGGAAGCAAGCCACTGCTTGGAGGGGAGCCACCCCCTGGGAAGCCTAAATATCCCCAAGAATTCTTGCTAAGCCACACTGCAGGGGACCAGAGCCTCTGGCCAGGAGACTCTCAAGGGAGATGATGCCGGGAGGACCGGCTCAGGGCACCATGTGCCACCACTTGAAGGAGAAGGGCTGCCTGCGCACGTTGGTCCCGCAGTGCACCTCCCCGTGGTAAAGGTGGTAGGTGTGGAAGTCGTCAATGAAGGTGCAGTGGAGGCCCAGCGGCTCCAGCAGGGAGCGCACCTTCTCCTCCAGGCAGCAGCGGCCGTTGACCATGGGCCCGAAGGGCTTGGGGATGCCCAGGTGCTTGCCCAGCACCAGCATGTTCACCTGCAAAGGCGAGATGCCCAGTCAGGGCGGCAGCCCTCCGGCTGCATCAATACCCTGGTGCCCAATCCTTCTTCTGACCTTTCGAAATAGCAGCCCCATTTCCCAGAGGAGGAAACTGAGGCCCACAGGGATGACGTGGGCTACCTAAGACCACCAGCTAGTCTAGAGACCCTGGGGTCTAGGCTCCTTCCCCACCCCACTACTTCCTGGCCAACTCAATTACTCAGTTCAGCTCGGCTCAAGTGCCACTCCCGCATGAAGGTGCCCGTGAGTGTCTGGACTCCCCCTGTGTGTTCCCATAGCTCCAAGCACAGTGCCTGGTTAGTAGTAGTCACTTAATACATCCCTGTTGAATGGATGAGTGTGACCTCTTTTGGTGGCACTTTCTATCTGTTATAACTTAGGCAAACGACTGTTTACTCTGTTACACTGGGTTAGTGAAATCGGAAGACCAGGGTTTGCCTCCAGGACAACACGGGTACTACTACTCAATAGCTGTGTGACCTTGGGCCAGTCTCTTCACCTCTTTGGGCCTCATCAGCAAGAGGAGCCCTATGCATTTTCATTGCGACCACACACGTGAGCAGAGCACTGTGCCAGCACACAGTAGGTGCAGATTCAGTCTCCTGGGCTCATGAGCCATGGAAGGGGCATCTCATTCTGTGTCTCCGCTCACGCACAGCCCACAGAGTGCCCTGCACTCTTGAATTTCTTTGCCTGTGCCCCGCCCACATCCCCACCCGCCACGGCAGGACCTGGGAGAGTCACAGCTTGTGCCTGGCCTTCCTCCCAGAGTCCAGGGTCTCAGACAGTGAAGGCGCAGAGTCAGCCCTCAACGTAGCTAATAGCTGCATTAGAAACTCCTCAGCCCCAGCGTCGGCCTTAGCTTTCTCTCCTGACCTGGGGAACCTGGCTGGGCTGAAGCGAAGGAGCAACTGCTCAGAGCTGTGGAATTTTGTTCAGGAGGTGAGAGGCTGATGGCCCCCTCTTGCCTTGTTCCGGCCAAGGAATCCTTTATTCCGAACAAATCTTTTGCAGAACTTCGGTGCATAAAACAGAAAAAATCTAACCCGCTAGATGGGAGGCACTGCTGTGGAGCCCAGTTTGAAGGCCACTGTGTTCCTCCTGAGCTGTCACCCCAGCTCCAGCAGGAGGGGGTTGAGGGGACCCAGTAGAACGGGGTGAAGTTGCTGCTTGGCCCTTGGGTGTTCTTTGAAGGAACAGAGTGACAGGCCAGAGGAGTGGTACAAACACAGTCAATGACAGAACGGTGCTCGGGGTCACCGCTAAAAGTTCTTGACCAAGGCGGGATCGCTCTCAAGTCCACCCTTCAGATGGCCACCCAATCTTGCCTCCTCAGAGAGGCCTTCCTGGATTACCCAGGGGTGCTTTTTGATGCTTAACTGAACCTGAGAGCATCACGTTTGGGGCCTGTCTCCCCCGCCCCACTCCCAACTCACTAGGGCGGGAAGCGGATCATGGGCAGCGCGGCCAATGGGCTGGAGCCCAGGCTCCGCAGCTGGTCCCCTGGCTCCGAATCCCACCTCTTACCAACTGTGTGTTCTTGTGCCAGCGACCTCCCCTCTCTGTGCCTCATCTGTCAAGTGGAGGTGACAATTGTCTCTGACTGTGAGATGCCCCCAAGGGCTCAGTAAACAGGATGTGCCATAAAAATCCCAAATGGATAAGAAGACAACCAAGCCCCAAGGACCCACACCCAGAGCCCAGGTGGCCTTGCTCACTCCAGGCCACCAGCAAAAGCAGCCGCTTCTGAAGGCTACTTCCTCACCATGTTTGGGAAAAAGGCATCGGCCTTGAGGATCCCTCTGGTGTCCTTTTGGAGCTTGAAGAGCTGGGGGATGTCCACAATGTCCCGCTCCGCCAGGCCCAGCTCCCGCTTCAGCACCTCCCGGTTCCAGTCGATGCAGCTCTGGGGGAGGCGGGGGGATTGGTGAGGGGGGTGGGGTGGGCATGGTCTCTGCTGGGGATTGCCAGGGGGAGGACCAGGGTCAGGATGGAGTGATGGACACCTTTTCTTCCCTTCTTCCCCTACTCTGTCCCTATCTTTCCAGTCATCTGTCACTCCAGCGCTTGGCCTCTCCTGCGTCTGTTCCTCTGCTTTGGGGTAGTCACCTGTCTTTCCTGTCTCTCTTTTCCATGTGCCACCTTGTGTGTGTTCCTGTCGTGGTGACCGAGCTCCTCACGCTCTGCCTCGCACCCACACACATTTACCCAGATCCCAGGGCCATTCACCACGGAGCTAGCATGCAGCCCACGGAGGGTCTGCCTCCCAGGGAGGGGGCTGTGGTGGGGGTGGGGGGTCACCCAGGCAGGTACCTGCACGTAGGAGTTATGTTCTCTCAGTTTCTTGTTTGACAGAATGTCCTTTAGTTTCCGATGTTCTTTTCCTGTCATGAAGAAAAAGAGAATAAAATGCAGATGAACCCAGAGGTCTACTTCCCTCTTCCTAGCAAGCAGCGGGGACTCAGTTTTCCCAGCTGTAAAATGGAGCAGCACTAATGCCTAACACAGGTCTGCTGTGAGTATCTGGGAGGCAAATGCCATTCATGAAAGGCTAAGTTCTCATTAAAAGTGTTGTTCCCACTCCGTTAAGGTCTCTTCTCTCCAAAAGGACTTTGTTTACCGAGGGACAAAGAATAGCCAGGTCATTGCCCTGTGCCCCACATGACCTACTACAGGTGTTGGGGAAGACCCTCAGCCACAGACTTCTCAGCCATGAACCCTGGCCTATGAATGTGGGTATTACTGAAAAAAAAAAAAAAAAAAAAAAATTCATTCTGTGCTCTGGCCAGACTGACCTTTTTTCAGGTCCTTGAATACATCTTGCTTCCTCCTGCCTCTGAGCCTTTGCATTCACTATTCCTTCTATTTGGAATATCTCTCTTCTGCTCATCCCACCACCCTAATTGTCTGGCCAACTCCTGCTTATCCCTCATGCTCTTGCTTGGTCTTTGCCTCCTCCAAGAAGCCCTCCTTGAGCTCCTCCCAGACATCTCCCAAAGCCCCTTTGTTTTAGTTATTTCCTTGACTCACTTCCCCTGGACTATGAGCCTCAAGGGCCCAGTTCACACAGCAGGCTCAGCACTTAGCATAGCGTCTGGCACAGAGTTAGGTGCTCAGAAGACATCTGACACCTCCGTGATTCCATCTGGCAATAGGAGACTATGTGAAGAGAGAGGAAGGTGCCCAAATGGAAGAACAAGGGAGGCCCAACTTACCCATGACTCCCTCAAACAGCAGAGCCTCCCCATGACCCTCCTTCAGCAGTTCCTGGAATAGTTTGTAGCAGGAGCTGGGGCTAGCTAGGAGCAGCCGGAAGCCCTGGGGTCAGAAACACTAGGGTCAGGAATCAGCTTGGCCCTGGGGGCTCCTAAGGAGGAGGGTTCTGTGAAGGGTGCAGGGAGTGTGGGCTAGGACCCAGACTGGCCACCTCCTTCATGCCCCCTCCTGGGGGGAGGGGAAAATTGAGTCAGGCATGGGAGGTCAGGCTTTCCAGGCAGAGTAAAAAGCTGTGTGCTTGGGAACCGAGGAGGGAGGCATGTGGCTTCCTCCAGGTAGTCCCCCCAGACTACACCTTTTTGTGTGCTGGAACAAAGCTCAGGAACTCATCCACATGGCCCACAGACAGCCAGTCAGAGTAGAGTTTCACCGGGGCCTGCACCTGCTGGGCAGCAAGGAACTCCTGCAGGGCTTGATGCATCTCCTGGCTCTCAGCACTGCCCACATAAAAGTAAAGGAATGTTAGGGAAGGGTGGGGGAGAGGTCAGCAGGGAGGTCTGTGGGATTGGAGACTTGGCAAAGGAGTCAGGAAAGGGACTCAGGAACCTGGGCTGCCTTTATTATATCCACTAACATTTGAGGAATTGAGGAATTTTCATTCCAGCTGTTTATTGGGGAAACAGACATGAAGTCATTAAGGTAACTAGGACCAGAGCTTAGCCTCAGAAAATACTGCCTATTGACGCAGCATAGATGCAGGTGTGACATGCACCCATGGGATTTGAAGCTGACCCCACCTGGGCTGGTGATCTCTTGTTAGCTGTGTGGCTTTGGGCACATTCCCCCACCTTTCTGAGTTTCAGTTTCCTCCTTGTTCTGGCCTCCAAAGTCCTTTGTGATCTAGCCCTTCGCTCTTCCTCTTGCTCAGTCTGTTTTAGCCACTCTGGCCTTCTCAAATACACTAAGAGCATCCCTGCCTCAGGGCCTTTGCACATGGGCTTTCCATCTGCCAGGAACCCTCTATCCCAGATCTTTACGTACCAACAGCCTTCTTGTCAACAGAGCTCAGTTCAGTAGCCTCCTCCCCAGGGAGGCCCTCACTGGCTACCCTAACATAGTTCCACCTCCCCTACTGCCCCTCTCATTTTGTTTTCTTTACTGAAATATGTTTATTTGTTTACTTTTCTGTTTTCCCCCCAATTTTTCCCACTATAAGAGTGGCAGGGATTATTTGTCATGGCACTGGCTGCCTTCCTTCCCACCACCTAGCGTAGCATGTGCTCAGTAAATATCCACTGACCAAAAGTGTAAGTGGCAGTGCCAAAAGTTGAACTTGAGTCTATTGGGATTCTAAGCCCCTATTTCTTGTCCGGTACTTGCATTCCTCCCACATATCCTACAGTTTGTTGAGCCCTCTTGGGCTGAGAGCTATTAGGAAGGGTTTTCACTCTAGTTTCTGGTTTTCCATGGCACCCCCAGGTCCTGGCCACCACTCATCGCCCCTCCCCTCCTTACCTAGGGTAACTGCTGTCCCCAATGAGAATCCTGCCCAGCGGGTATTTCTTCTTTCCCACTGTGACCGGGGGGCTCACTTCCAGGTTCCCAAAGGAGTCCAGATTGGTAACACACTTTGTTTGGGAGTCCCGAGTCACGTAGCCAAAATCTGGGCCCTGAGATGGGAGAAGCTCATGTCAAGGGTTAGGGAACAGTCCCCGGGTGAAGGAAGGGTGGGGTCCAAGTTTAAAGATTAAGTTGGCCACAGGAAGGAATTCAGAGACAGCCAGGACCTGGGCCACAGCAGGTGGCAACCGACGGCCTATATTCTGGGGCTTTATGGGGACCACAGAGCCCCTGAAAGTAGATTCCAAATTGTGAGCTCAGGTGCATTTTTCTCAGAAGAGAAATCATCTCAAGGCGGTCTGCGATTCTAACTTTTGTCCCTCCTTTCTCTTTAAAACCCATGCCAATCTGACTTCTACTTTCACTCTGTCATTGAAATGTTTCTGCGTGATCACAGAGCTAAACTCAAGGGGCAAGGCCCAGGCCTTGTCCTCTTTGTCCACCAGCATGTGTCACCCACCCCAACCCCCATACACATGTAGAGTCTCTGGCTGGTAAAGTCACACCTAGGAAATGACTGCTCTGACCCTGAATGCTTTTCCCAACCCCAGTGGAGCCCTCGAAGGCCAGCCCTAACTCAAAAGACACAGCCTCCCTCGGAATGCCAGGAAGGTTCTGATCCCGGCCCCACCCCCCTCTGGCAGCAAGAGCATCTTCGGTGGAATGGAGATGCCCAAGCCTCAACTATGTCCTCCACAGGGTCACCTTAAGGTGAGCTCATGGCTGGAAAGGGCTGTGGGAAAGCAGGAGCCAGCTCTCACCACGGTTATAACAAAATAACCTGGCCCACCTGCACGATCGCTGCTTGAGCAGAAATTGCACCTGTGGGAGCTGGGAGCTCAGCCATAGAGGGGGTTCAGGGAGACGGGCGGTGAAGAAGAAGGCCTCAGGGCAAGGGGGTTTCAGCCACCAGTGCCCCTACCAGCACCTACCAGCAGGCACTTGAGGGGGAACTCCTTCAGGCCCCTGTTCCTCGGAGAGTCAAAGACGACAGGCAGTGTCTTGTGTGGGGCCTGGATGTAGCCAATCTCCATTTCATCCTGGGCAGAGGGAGTGGAAGGGAGGCCTCTATGCCTGCTGCCTGGGTCTTGGCACCCCAGGCAGGAATGGGGGGCACAAAACCACCTACACTTTCTCCCCCTTGCGGCCAAGGGCCAATTCATGCAGGATATTGGATCCTGTGTTGGCACAGACATGTTGTGAAATCCTGAATGCCCCAGGCCGGGCGCTATCCTTGAAGCAAGAGATCAGGGAGCTGGGTGCTTCCCACCCCGGGTTAGGAGGTGATGGGAGGGAAGGGGGGGAGGTCTGCAAGAATACAGAGAAGGGGCTGCCTTTGTGGCTGGGAGGCTGGGACAGGTCAGGGAAGGGAGCATTGCTGAGCCGAGGCCTGGAGGGCAGGGGGAGCAGTGGCCCTCCCATAAACGGGGGACAAGTTAGGGGAAGGATCAGAAAGGAGTCAGGTGCACATCCCACCTATACTCTAGCGGATAGATGTGCTGTGGGACATAAATCACTCTGGGCCTGAACCGGATGAAATTGCCACTCCTGGAGGTCAAGAATGGTGGCATCTCAGCTATTTCATATGGTTCAACCTGACTAAACACGGAAGGGATGTGAGAAAGGAGGAGGGTGTTGTGTGGGGGTGGGTTAGAAGAAAGACGGGTGAATTCCCACTGGAGGGGTTGGGGCAGGTTATGAAGGGGGGGGATTGGACAGGCATGATTTGGGTATGGAGATGAGAATGGGGAGGGTGGGCAGAGGTGCAGATGGGGAAACAGAGTGAAAAGCTAGGAAGGGCCGAGTCCCAAGGCAAAGTGAGCGTGGCAAGGAAGCTCGGTTCTGTCCACCAGTTGCCCATGGGCACTGCCCAGTGCTGAGGCGAACAGGACAAGGTCTCTGCCCTTGCAGAACTCATGGCATGGAAGCGGGATGGTTGATACAGGGTCACCTGCGTGGTGGCGGGCTGGCTCGAGGGTGGGGGAAGCAGGATTGGGAGGGCCCTGGATGCAGGCTGAGGAGGAGGAAGTGGGAGCCATGGAAGGTGCTGCAGCAGGGGTGTGGCCCTGTCTGCTGGCCGAGACTGGTAGGTCAGTTTGGAAGAAGGGTCGCTGGAGAGGACAGTTGATCTCCGGTCCCCTAAGCTTTGACCCATGCCCAGAGGTGTCTGAAAGTTCTTAAGCAGGAAGGTGGCTTTCATCCTGGTGACTATGGTGGGCATGCAGTGGCTCCCAGTAAAGGTCAATTGAATCACTTGCCCGAGTCCCCTTATGCAAGGACCCTGAGAGGCTCCTAACTCCCTGCCCACCTGAGGAAGAGTGGCCGGCAAGGTTGGGCCCCCTGGAGTCTGGGTGCTACACACCCCACACTGCTCACCCCACAGGGCCACACACCTGCATCCACTTGTCCTCCATGTTCTCCTCTATGGGGCACACAGTCAGCTTGCACTTGGCTTTCTTGGCCAGGGCAGTCAATGACTTCACAAAGTCCTCATTGCCAAATATCCTAGAAAGAGCAGAGCAGAATTCCTTAGTGTTCTGAATTCAGCAGCCCATGGCTGTGGCCCAGATCTGATTGGGCAAGCGGGGCCCCCTGGGGGTCCCTAGGGGAGGAGCAAGAGCCCAGGACAGGCCGGAACCCTGGAGGCCGGAGGTGGGTGCTCAGGAGTGGCTTTCGGCCTGAAGGGAGACACCTGGCTTGTCCTCTCTCTCTGATCTCAGCAAACATGATCTCATTAAACCCTCAGGACAATTCCCTGGGTGGGGAGGCCAATGCTCAAGGTTGGGACATCTAGGGGCCGCATTAGGATTTGAACCTAGGCCTCGCTGGCTTTGTCTGTGTCCTGACTGCCGGGTTATACTTTCCCCCTGTTTGTCCCTGAAGCTTCGGGAGAGGAGAAAGGCGAGATCCCCCAGGGCCCAGCACACGTGAGAGGGGCTCCCGGCCTGCAGACTGGATGCCGGTCTCGCCGGAGCAGCTTGGTAAATGCACACGGCCCACCCCCCAGTTACATTTCAGAGGTTGGCCAGCAATGTGCATTCTCTTTGATTTGATTGAGATTTTATTTACTTATTTGTAGAGAGAGGGGAAGGGAGGGATAAAAAGAGGGAGAGAACCATCGATGGGAGAGAGAAACATCAATTGGTTGTCTTTTACATGTGCCCCAACCAGGGGACCACCTACACCTAGGCATGGGCCCCTTTGGGGAGTCAAACCCAAGCCCCTTTGCTTCCCAGGATGACATCCAACTCACTGGGTGGCACCAACCAGGACGAATGTGCTTCTTAAATGAGTCCCCAGGAGTTTCTGGGGCAGAAGGTCCAAGGGCTCTCATCTTGCAGGCGTAGCAAACTCTACTGACCCCCAGGAGCTAAAAGCAGGCCTCAGCCTGCATCGGAACCGGCCCAGGACAAAAACAGCAACAGCGATGTGCCCTAGTTTTGAGTGGTTCCAAACAAGTCACAAGCCCTCAGCGAGCAGTGGCAGGAATCACAAATTTTTCTCATTCACTCAGCATGTGCAGGGTGGGCTTGGGGTTCCTGGTCCACAGCTCCTCCTGTGTGTCTGTGCCTCTGTCCCTTACCTGCACACGTACACCTCCTTCGGGGGCTGAGTGTTGGGGGTCATGATCCAGGGGGCCACACGGAAGACCACACTATCTTGAAATACCAGGGCGTTGGGGAGCTCCTGCAGGGAGAGGGGCAGAGAAGGGGCTGTCACAGAAGCCAGGGCCCAACACCTAGCACCCCTCCCCTGCTGCACTCTACACGCGCCCCCAGCTGGGCCACTGCCCAGAGGCCCAGGTCCCCCACCCTCCACCCCCCACCCCACCCACCCGGGTACCATCTCAGCCTACCGGGTTGGACATGTCCAGCAGGGAGACAGTGAGGGAAATGAGGCCTGGGAAGTTGGCATCTGGGAAAGCAAGGCCCTCCACATAGAAGTCCGTGCTATGCTGGCCGCCTGGGAGCTCCAGGGGGTAAGAGGGCTTCTGGGGCCCTAGGATCATCCTGTATCCAGAGGGCTGTTTGTCCCCTAGGAGATAGCAGGGGAGGCTGTGGTCTGCATTCTGACTTCTGGAGCCCTGTCTTCTCCTGGGCCTGCCATGCCTCCTCAGAGCTGCTGCATGTCACCCCTGAGGCCCACACACAGCTAAGCACCCCTGGAGTCTCCTCTTAGGAGAAAGGGACTGAAGCCTAAAAGGGGACATGGCACTGCCCCCCTCCCCTGGCTGGGGGGTCCAGAATGAAGTGGTGGGAGGGCCTGAGCCACTTCCTACTTGATAGGAAATCTAATATATATTGTTCATTCATTCATTCATTCATTTATTCGTTCATTCATTGCCCAGCACCTGCTCGCAGCTGACACCTGGGGATACCAAGAAGACAGTCACTGTCCCAGGCCCCAGGCAGTGCACAGTCTCCTGGGTGAGTAGGAAGGAGTACAGATAGTCAAGATCACAGATGATAAGAGTCGTGATGGAGGATAGGCCAGAGGGCCATGGAAGGCTTCCTGGAAGAGGTGATCCTTGGCAGAGGGAAGGGGTTGGCTTGTTGCCAAACCAATATCAGTCAAATCATGACCTAGAATGTCAGTCAGATCGTCATGCCTCTGGCCCTGCCCCTCTGCCCTTTCTTCTATGCACACCCCCACCACCTACCCTTAAGCCATGCACACAGCACTCCAGGTGCACCCATGCCCCTGCGGCCCTCAAGCCCACAGGCACTGTCCTGCCTCAGGACCTTTGTACTTGCAGTGCCCTCTGCCTGGAATGTCCTTCCCCAGGGTGTCTATGGGCTGTTCCCGTACCTCCTTCTGGTCAAATGACACCTGACAGGGGACACCATCCCTGACTACCCTCTCCCCAACCCTGACTCCATGCCTCACCCATATCCCCTTCCCTGTCCCATCTTTTCCTATAGCATTTAACGCCATCTGATGCGATGTTTTTTTTTTTTTTTTTTTTTTCAAGCTCTGATGCGATGTTTTTACCTAATTATTTTACACATCATCTCTTCATCCCTCTGAGACAAAAGCGACACCAGGGCAGGGACTTGGTTATGGCCTTTGCACTCCACCCTGCACCGAGAACTGAGCCTAGTCCTCACTTAGCAACAGGTGCTCATGAGCTGCTGAGAAGTTCCTGGCAGCTTCGATTAGCAGGATGTTGGATAACAGTTGATAACTTAACACATGTGGTCAGCTTGGATTCAAATATCTCCTTAAACAAGAGTCATGTGTGTGTGTGTGTGTGTAAGAGAGAGAGACAGACAGACAGAGACAGAGACAGAGAGGCAGAGGCAGAGACAGAGATAAAGATAGATACACGGAAAATGAGTACAGATTACAACAGTTCTTGGGAGGGAAGTTATTCTCTCCTCGGAGCTCACCGGCTCCCGGCATCATCTTGTTAGTCTGTGTGCCCTTTCCAGGAGGAGGCAGGCAGAGACATTGTCTGTCTTGCTCACTACTCTCCTCAGTTCCCAGAATCTGGCACATAGTAGGTGCTCAGAAATTATTTGCCAAAGGGGGTGTGAAGGGCAGCGCCCATGGTGGGAGGCAGAAAGGGACATCCAGGTGATGGCATAGGACAACTCACGATGGGCTTGAAACACCCGGACTTTGTCCATGTCAGGCTTGGCCACATGGAGCACCAGCTGGTGCTTGGCGAAGAAGTCCTTGGGGGTCTTCGTCCGCAGGGTCACCAGGGACATGTCCTGCAGGTCTGGAACAAGAAGATGTGGCCTGAGGAGCAGAGCCCTGGGGCCCGGGCCTTCCCACCCCAGACCACTCTCTACCACGTTGCCTGGTTTTATTTTCTTTATGCTCTTCCCAGGATTTGAATGATGGCTTTTACTTTGAACTTAAAGCTGATCCGGTTTGTGGTTTTCTCCCACTAGGGGGCGCTCAGGGGGAAGCTTGGCAAAGCTGGGACCTCGTGTATCTTGCTCTGGCCCCAGCTCCTAGAACCAGGAAAACCTAGAAGCACCTAAAAGGATGACTAGCACAGAGCAGGCACTTGATGCTATTCGTGGAAGGGATAGGTGGCACGGTTTCTCCCCTGGGCCTGAGCAGGAAGTGAAGTTTCTGAATCAACTAGAATAACGGCCGACAAAGGCGTGGGTAAAGCCATGGGCTTCACCATAGTCACAGGGACGGACATAGTCACGCAGCTAAGGGCACTGGGGTTGGTGTGGTGGGGACCGAACCCTGGATCCGGGTGGGCTCAGGGGAGTTATTTCAGCTCTCGGTGCCTCTGTTTCACCATCAGTCAGCAGGACTGAGAGTCACGCCCACCCAGAGGGAAGAGTGAGGTCACCTGTATGGAGTGCTTATGACAACGCCAGGCATCTTGGGAGTGCCTGCAGAGGCTGCCGGCTGTGTGACTGTGACTGTGTGCTGGGCACCGGGCTGCCCCCTGACATCTGTTTCTGTGATATCCTACCAATTCCCCAGGAAGGCCAAGGCCACTCCCCTAGCTGGCCGATCCCACCCCCCTAGCGCCCTCTGCCAAGGCAGGTAGGTAATGCGTCTTCCACCCTGGCCACACTTCAGGTGTGTGCCAGCAGAGATCCTGCCCTTGCCACCATCCGAGTGCCCCTAGACCAGGCCTGGTGTCAGGACACCCAGGTTCAAATCCTGAACCTGGGACTTACTAGCTGTGTGGCCTTGAGCAAATTGCTTAACTTCCCTGTGCCTCAGTTTCCCCTTCTACAAAGGGGAGGAAGACAGCGCATGCTTCTTAGCCTTGTGTTAAAGGATCAAATTAATTAATAGTTCTGAGCTGGTCAGAGCAGTGCCCAGCGTATGGCAGGGCCTCAGGAAAGCAGTCAGACTTCTATTTTGAATTGTTTCGGGCCCCAGGTTTGACCCCAGAGCAGAAGTTTGTGTTGGACAGCAGGCCAGGGCGTGGAAATGGGCGAAGACGGGGCGCTGGGGCCCAGTTCTTCTCTGGCTGCTTGTGTCCTTGGGCAGGTCACTTGCCCTCTCAGGACCTTTGTCCATTCCTTCTATACAACGGACGCACTTCCAACAACCCTGACTTCTGAGGGCAGTTACAAAGCTCAGGACCAAGGGCTTTAGAAAAAGACGAAGCTCTATTCCCATTACTCTTGGGGGGTCTTTACCTTCTCTGTCAAGCACCTTGCTATTCATGGAGTCCATGGTGGAAGATTTGGGGCTGTCTTTGTCGCAGTTCACCAGCAGGATGGCACCTTGCCCGCGGGGGCCCCAGGTCCAGGTCCTCTGTGGACACCCAGCAGAGATGGGGCACCCTTAGGAACCTGTACTGTCCCTCCAACCTCTGTGGAAGCATAGCCAGTGTTCCCAGCACCTCAGTAGCCTCAAACAGTTTATACATCCTGTAATTCTTTGGTCCCCAAGAGTGGATTTTTGCTTGCCCCCAAAGTCATAAGCAAATCCCCACCAACAATGTAACTCATCCACTTAAAAAAAGAAGCCCAGGGCCCTGATTGGCACAGTGGATAAGGCGCTGGCCTGCATTTGATTCCCAGCCAGGGCACATAACCAGGTTGCAAGCTAGGTCTCCAGCCAGGTCCGTGGCTGGAGGCAGGTGAAAGGCAACCACACACTGATGTCTCTCTCCCTCTCTACCTCTCTTCCTTCCCCTCTCTCTGAAAATAATAAATAACATCTTTAAAAACAAACAAACCAAAAAAAAAAAGAAAAGAAAAGAAAAAAAAGAAAGGAGCCCATGACAGTAAAAGAGATTTCTAATAGCTTTTAAAAACTGATGGATTGGCAAACCACACTGAGCTAAATATTTGTGCCAAGATTCTAATCTAAACAGTTACTCTTATGGAAACGCTTAATTACTCCTTCCCTAAAGTATGGGTCCTGTTCTGTCTCTTAAAAAAAATTTTATTTCATTTTATTTACAAAAAAAGATTTTATTTATTATTTTTAGAGAGAGGGGAAGGGAGAGAGGCAGAGATTGAGAGAGACACATCAATGTATGGTTGCCTCTCACCTGCCTCCAGCTGTGGACCTGGCTGGAGACCTGGCTTGCAACCTGGTTATGTGCCCTGGCTGGGGAATCAAACCAGCGACCTTTGGGTTCGCAGGCCAGCGCCTTATCCACGGAGCCCTCAGCCAGGGCTAAGAACAGGGCTAACTGTTCTTAGCAGCCAGTTACTGTCTGTCTGAATATTAACACAAACTAAGCAGCCTCTCCTAACAGCGACGATGTCATCTGTTGGGAGGAGAGCGTTGGCCCTGGGGAATGATTGCGTTCAGGGTGGGACTTACTGAGATGAAATCCCCTCCCAGAGTGGGACACTTGTCCCCACTTTGGACTCACCCAACTAAAGCTTCCTAACCCCAAAGCGCCCTCGGCATAAAATTGTGCAGGCGGCTGGCTTGAGGCTGCAGGAAAACCTGAGGTTTATCCACAAACCCCTGTTCAGACTACTCATCACCCACAGACCCCACCTCCTCACTTTCCCTCCCCTTCCCCTCCCATTCCTTCCCGTCTCCATTGTTCTCCCCATGTGGACGGCATCACGGGAATCTCTCCCACTGGTGAAAGCCTGGGCTGGAGTGGGGACCCGCCTGCAAGTTTTCTCTCTTTTGTACATTAACTGTATGATTGTAGTTTCCAGTTTGCAAGGCAACGCATTCTCTGAACTCACACTCAGTGAAGATGTCGTTTTGTAAAAGAGATGGGAACTATGTAAACGGAAAACGGTAATGGTCATTTTAACTTTCTCTTCCTAAGCGGTGTCTTCCCGTTAACGCGGGGTGTGTAAGACAGACCGCCATTCACCCCGTCACCACCAGGGGGACCCAGAGGCGAACCCAGCCGAGTTGCGGGGAGCTTTCCATCAAGGTTGAGCGTACCTGGTTCTTCCTGGTTTTGGTCGGATTCGCTTTGCCAGTGCGGGTGATGTCCGCGCTCAAGGAGATTTCTGAAATCCCACCAAGTAAGAGGAGGGGGTTGGCAAGGGTACAGGGAGGGGGCGCTCAGCCTGGCCCCAAAAGACAATCCTTTCCCCAGGAGACCACTTGCACCAAGGCCCCTCTCCCTCCCCTTTAGAGGAGACACAGGTTCAAAGACACGCCTGCCCCTGCCCTGCCAAGAAGTATGATGGCAATTCAGAGAGCAGAGCGGGGGCTTCTGACTTACTCTCCTTTGGTGCCAGGGGTGGGGTGGGGCTAAGCCACAGCTGTGATGCCAACCAGAACCTGCCTGTCTGGCCACCCTAGGGGATCTCAGGAAGAATCCCCAGCCACAACCCAATGAGATGTCTGGTGTGAAGCCCCTGCAAGGATACCTTCCCAGGGTCTCAAAAGCCTCTGGCCCCAACTTCAGCCCCTGGTGACCTTGGGGTGGAGGACAGGGGTTACTTCAATCCCATCTGACACTTTTATGATGTGTGTTGTAACTTGCCCTGGGGATAGACCCCATGGCCCCAAAATACCCTCCTCTGTCCAAGTGGCATGTCAGAGGAAGCATATGTTTATTTCTAAATGCTTCCTCCCTCATCAAAAACATGACTGCACTGTCAGTCCAATGACACAGAGCTATGATTTAGAGACCTTATGAGCTCACAGTGGGAGACTGACTCAGATGTCCTTTTAGTTATATCCACAGCTGTGGATTAATGTGGGACCAGGACTTCTCTGCTCTTTCACTAACTGGCTGAGTGACCTTGGGTATGTCTGTTTACTTCTTGTGCCTCAGTTTTCACATCTGTGAAATGGGATAATACTATCAATTTCATTGGATTGTGGCAAGGTTTAAAAGTAAACTCTTAGCACAGTGCCTGGTATAGAGTTAGTGCTTTATTATAATTATTATTATTAAAATGTGTATTGATGAACTAAATGTGTATTCATAAGTGAAATTCATTAATGAAATGAAACCTGAAGGTTCCACACGCAGTTCATATATTTAATGCACATCTAAATAATAATAATAATGTCATTATATTATTGTTCGAGGTGAGGCCAAGTTAAAAAAAAGATCTTATTTAAAGAAGACTGTTAAGTGTATAGGAGTCTATAGGTAGATCGTTGATATGGCAAAAATGGTGAAGATGAGATGTAAATGATGGAATTTAGGGAACACTGGTCTATGTTACTACAAAAGATGGTGTCATCATCTACTTTTTTTCTCATTGGTCAAAAAGATATAGACACTGAAAGTCCATGTACCACTTTCCTAAGTTGAGAAACAACATGTTAAGATGAAATTGAAGTTCCCTGCAATACTCTCTCTCCCCTGTTGAGTTTTAGGGTTCCCTGACTGGGGCGGGACCACCTATGAACTAGCAGATGTGTGGCTGGCCAGGAATCCTCCTTTTTCTCTGCTCAGTCTCAAGTAAGTTCCAGAGTGCGGGTTCTCCTGGAGCAAGGCTGTGTGTGGAGGGATGAGGGGTGGTGCTCTAGGATCCTGGTCACTTACCCACCCCGGTGATGTAGAGCACGGCTTGGACTGGGTTGGTCTTGGGTCCGTAGTATGAAATCTGAACCTATAAGACAGACCAAACTACTCATGACTTCTCTTAGTCACTCAACAAACACTTACTGCCCTCCTACTGTGTGCCAGGTCAAGACAGCATGCTGAGGAGACAAGGGATGGGCAAGAAGTCTCAGCCTCTAAGGAGCAAAATACTCAAATGACTATAATGCGTAGACGAGGGTCTTGTGGGATCCCAGAAACGAGGGGGCTTACACAGCCCAGGTGTGACAAGGGGGTGCACACTGAGGTAGATCTTGTAAGAGGAGCAACTGGAGACATGGTGAGAACTTTAATAACCAAGTTCTGTGTTTCTGTGGTGGGCAACAACTCTGCCCCAGCTGGGAGCCTGCTTGGCCTGTCCTGTAGGAACAAGGCGTCATGGACCCAACTCTCTGTGGGAACCCCAGAGGGTCCTGTTGAGCCCACCTAGAGCCAAGGAGGGTGCAGTGGCAAATGGTGGTACCCCAAAAGATATGTTCACCTCCTAATCTCTGGAACCTATATGTGTGATCTTATTTGGAAAAAGATCTATGTCAATGTAAGTAAAGATCTTGAGACAAGCTCATCCTGGATCATTCACGCGGGCCTTGAATGCAGTGGCAACAGTGAGGCACGGGACTAGATAGGCGGAGCCGTGTGCCCATGAAGGTCAATGGCGGGGTGGTGAGGCCCCTCGTCCAGGAATGCCAACAGCCACAGGATGCTGGAAGAGGCAAAGAACTGCTCCTCCCTGAGATCCTTCAAGGGAGCGTGGCCTTGCCAACACCTTGATTTCAGATTTCCAGCCTCCAGAACTGCGGGAGAGGACAGTTCTGTTGTCCCGAGGCCATTGTTGGGGTCATTTGTTACAGCAGCCACGGGAAACTAAACACACTGGCAGGGGCCAGAGTTTCTTGGGGCTGCCTGGCTGCCCAGAGTTTCCTGGGGCACCACCATCTACTATCATTTACCTGGTGTCTGATGCCCTCACCCTCCATAAAGGCTGCGATCTGGGTCTCACCTGTCTTGTTTATTTCTGTATCTCTGGGGCCTGGCTGTGCTCAGCATGTAGTAGGCGATTATCAAGCATTTGCCGAATAAATGAATTTCATCAATAAACCTGGCCTCAATAACCCCCTGCCATCCCTAGGTTGTCTGCAGGGATGCGATGGGTGGAAAGAGCCTTCACGAGCTTTCTCAGAGCCGTGGAGGCTCTGCCAGGGCTGGGGCTGTGGTTCAGTGCAGGGAGCTAGCCTGCCGAGTCCCGCTGGCCTCCTCCCACAGAGCCCCCCACCCCACCCCGCCCTGCCCCAGCTGCCACACCCACCTTCTGATCACCTTTGCTACTGCTGGCGGCCCACGTCCTCAGGCTCACCTCCAGCCCAGGCTCCAGGGGCCACTTGTAAGAGCCTGTGGGATTCTTTTTGGCTGGAGGGCTGGGGGCAACACCCACAACCACCCCCGGGGAGGCGCTGATGCCGAAGGCCGTGCAACCCTTGGGAGCAGAGCTAGAAGAAACAGGTGAGGAGAACAGAGAGACACGATGAAGGCTGTTCTCTCAGCATTGCTCCTTTTCCACCAAAGTGCCAGCTAGCAGCCAGTCTGACCCTGATCATGGGAGGTTGTTGGGGGGTTGTGAGAAGCTGAAAAATAGTCCCCTGACCTAGAGGGCCACCCTGGAACTGGGACACTTGCAGAGAGGTGGGCACACCAAAGACATGCACATGATGTGTGCACAGAACAGGTGCAGCACCTGAGGCTCACTGTCCACACACACGCACACGCAAACACACACAGAGGGTTGTGCCTGTGCAAAGAATCACAGACTCCTGCGGGGGGAGCTGTGGAAGCCTCGCACTCTGAAGGACCAGCCAAACAGCTGGGTCTGGTTAAAATAGAGATAGAGCAGGCTGACAGCTGCAGGTCGGGGCAGGAGTGGAGGGATTGAGCAAAAAAAAAGGTGAAAAAAGTAATGAGCACGGACAACAGTGTGGCGATGGCAGGGGGCGGGGTGGGGAGAGGTGGGGGAGGTCTTCTCTTTCTAGCCTGCCCCCCAACCGTGGCTGCAGAGGCTGCAGCCTGGGGCCTGAGCCAACCACACATGCTGTGTGGGCAGAACCTGTTCATCCAGCATCGCTGGACCTGCTCCCCACCCCCAGGGTGTCCCCTGCTCACCTGCAGACATCCAGCTGAGTTTCGGTGCCCAGGACACATACAGCGTAGGTGGGCTGCTCTGGGGTCACGTGGATCACTGTACCCTGGGCCATAGTTCGGCCAGTTCGTCCCTACAGGAAGCCCCTGGGCTGTCCTTTGTTCTTAGTGGGCCCGGGAAGAGGCAGGCAACCGTGTGCAGAAAACACTGGCTTCCTGCTCTGCCACACTCTAGCCGTGGCACCTTGGGCAAGTCCCCCAGCTGAGGCCATGAGTCAGCACCTGTGGTTTGTGGCTCAGTAGCTTAGCCTCTCCCGACTCAGGTGCCAGGCCTGTCCTCCCAGCTCGTCCTCTGTCCCTGGTCTGCCCCTGGCCCCATGGGTGTTGGTGTCAGAATTGGTGGCAGGCTGGCTCTGTCAATTTCCCACAAAGGGCGGGGGACTCGGGTACCCTAGGGGGTGGGATTGCAGGTCTGGGCTCTGGGGCCCACAGCCCCATCCGTGCTGCGGACACATGCCTATAGCCAAACTTACCCAACTGTGCCAAACAGGGCTGTCAGAGAGGATAAGGCGGGAACACAGGGGGTTTCAAGATCTCGGGCAAGAGGTCACAGCCCCGGTTGTACATGGGAAGACCAGCTTGGGACGAGCCTCCCCAGGCTGGGTCACCCGCATGGGTGCTTTCTGTGGGGTGGACGCCTTTCCCTGCACAGCCTGTGAAGTAGGTGCTGTCATCATCCCCTCATTTTCATTCTGGCAGCAGCTCTCCAACGATGGAACCGTAATTATTCCCATTTTACAGAAGAAGAAACAGGCGCAGACGGTATACATGGCTAGAAAGTGGGAGAGCCGGGATTTGAATCAGAGTCGTCCTGCTCCGGGGTGTAAGACACATTAGTTGGCTGCCATGTGGCATGTGCTTTTCCGATCTTATAACATTACTTCTTCCTACAATACAAGGCATATAGGAGTTGACTGTTACTACCCATTTTATTTTATTTATTTTTAAAAATAGATTTTACTTACATATTTCTAGAGAGAGGGGAAGGGAAAGAGAAAGAGAGGGTAAGAATCATCAATATGTGGTTGCCTCTCATGCACCCCCAAATGAGGACCTGGCCCGCAACCCGGGCCTGTGCCAGGACTGGGAATCGAACCAGCAATCCTTTAGTTAGCAGGCTGGTGCTCAATCCACTGAACCACACCAGCCTGGGGTAATACCCATTTTATAGAAGGGAAAATAGAGGTTCAGCAGACACAGGTGACTTGCCCAAGGTGCCACAGCTAGAGTGTGGCAGAGCAGGGAGCCAGTGTTTTCTGCACAGGGTTGCCTGCCTCTTACCCGGCCCACAAAGAACACAAACCTAAAGGAAAGGTGTGATTAACTTTATTCAGAAATAAGAACTTTAGCCCTGACTGGTGTGGCTCAGTGGATAAGGCGCTGGCCTATGAACCCAAAGGTCGCTGATTTGATTCCCAGCCAGGGCATATAACCAGGTTGCAAGCCAGGTCTCCAGCCAGGTCCGTAGCTGGAGGCGGGTGAAAGGCAACCATACACTGATACTTCCCTCCCTCCCAGCCCTTCTCTCTGAAAATAATGACTACAGTCTTTAAAAAAATAAATGAAACAAAATCAAGAACTTCTATTTATTAAAAGACAGATTCAGAGAGTACAATGATATGCCTCTGGGAGAGAATAATACCAATAAGTAGTGACAGACCAATATATAGGATTTATAAACTCCAATTATTCAATAAAGAAATGTCCAGCCCTGGCTGGTAGCACAGTGGATAAGGCGCCGGCCTGTGAACCCAAAAGTCGCAGGTTCGATTCCCCAGCCAGGGCACATAACAAGGTTGCAAACCAGGTCTCCAGTCAGGTCTGTGGCTGGAGGCAAGTGAAAAGCAACCATACATTGATGTCTCTCTCCCTCTCTGCCTCTCTCCCTTCCCCTCTTTCCAAAAATAAATAAAATCTTTAAAAAAAAAAAAAAAAAAAGAAATGTCCAGCCCTCTGCCTCTCATCTATGAAATTGGTCTATTCATCCATTTTGTTTAAGTTCTTCATGGCCTTAGCTACTATAGCTTCATAATAAGTCTTAACACCTGGTAGTGCAAGTTAGCTCACCTTTTCATCTTGAACAGTGACTTAGGGGTTCTTGGCTCTTAACACTTCTACATAAAGTTTAAAATCACATTACAAGTTCTACACACACGCACACACACATACACACCCTATAATGATTATAATTGGGTTTGCATGAATTCATAGGAGCATCGACATCTTCTCAACACTGAGCTTTCAATCTATGAACGGGATCTCTCTCTTTTTCCATTAGTTGAGAGTTTCTTAAATGTTTTCAGCACAATTGTACAATAAACTCCATGAAGGTTTTGTGCATCTTTTGTGAGGTCTGCTTTTTGTATTTATTTACTTTTCTATTGCCACTAGGAGTGGTCTATCTATTGACATTTTTTCATTTTCTATTTGCTGTTGGTAATGAGAAACACAGTGGTTTTCTGTGCATATTGGTGTTACAGCGATAGCCTTGCTAAACCATCTTATTTATGTTTATAGATTAGAGATTCTTTTGGATTTCTGGCACATATAACCCACACCTTTCCATTCCTTACCAGTTTTATTTCTTCTTCTTGCCTCGCTCTGTTGCATGGACTTTCTGATCAATAGGGGTGACAACAGTGGGCACTTGAGTCTTGTTCTCATCCTGGGAGGGTAGTTTCAACATTCTGTCATCAAATGTGCTTTGTGAGGTGGGCTTCTGTGGTCCAGCAGCCCTAGAGTTACACAGAGGTTATTCAAACACAGAGGGCTGCTGCCCCTTTTTCTCCTCCACACCCCCGCCTCTGATTCAGCGGGTCTGAGTAAGGCCTGAGGGTCTTCGTTTCAGACAAGTTCTCTGGCAATGCGGAGGCTGCTGTCCGGGAACCACCCTTTGAGAACCACTGTGGTAGATACTCTTTATCAGGTTAAAGAAGGGCCTTTCTAGTCTTAGCTTAAGTAGCTTAAGCTTTATTTTAAAGTCATAAATGGGAATTTTATCACATGGGTTTTTTTTTTTTTTCTGATTTATTGAGATGGTTGGGTAAATTTTTCTTTGGATCTATTAATCGATGGAACTGATTTTCTGAGGTAAAACTTGCATTCCTGGGATCTATTTAACTTGATCGGATAGCGTGTAATCTGATAGTGCATCCTTTTTGAATTTAGTTTTCTAAGATTCCGCGTAGAATTTTTGTAGCGTACGGGCTCGTTGCTGGGTCTGTGGGTTTCCTTTCTCATGCTGTTCTCAACCACTACAGTACCTAACTCAGATTAAGGAGCGAAACATGGAAGCCATGGTAGTTCTAATTATGCCCTTATAATTGTGCTGACCAGGTTATGTTGCCTTGACTGTGAGCCTCCGAGAGTGGGGGTCCACGTCTCCTCAGTCGCTGCTGTAGCCCCAGACGCTGCCACCCAGCTGGACAGAGTTGGAGTAACTGTGCCCTTAGATGGGACACAGTTACCATCTAAGGTGTGAGGATTCACACCGTCTTGGAGACGGTGAAGAGGGCATTAGTGCTGTGGAGATGGGGGAGGATAGAAAGTGAGAAACCGGTCCTCAAACAGTCCCGGAAGGTTGGCATCGCTCCCGTGTCCTAGAGGAGCAGAGGCTCAGCCCCAGGAAGTCTCTTGTCTAAGTTGCTGCAGCAAAGGGGTTGAGGACGCTGACCACCTCGTGTCCTTCTACAAAGGCTGATGCGTGGTGGGAATTGCCTGGCATGCAGCCTTCCTTCTGGTAACAAGAATTAGGCTGCTAATTCTGGTTCCCTTTTTCGCGGTTGGGAAGCCCAGATCCTAACTCTGCCCATAACCACATTCACTACTTTGATTCTTATGGCCACGTAGGAGTATGTTTGTCCTTTCCCCAGCCTGTACTTCCTAGATTTTTCCTGCTTTGGTGTCTTCACTTCCCTCTATTTTTAACTCATCAGCATGCTGACTATGTCCTTATAGTAAGTGGCCTCAATCCCTTGAGGATTGTGTCGAGGGAATAAAAAAATAATAATAATAATAAGTAAACAGAATGACGGAGCTGTCTAGAATCTTCTGGGGTAGCGTTACTCATGTAAAAACACATTTCTGAATGACGCCCCGCCCAGCCCTTCTCAGGTCCCTGCTTGCTGGAGCCCGGGAAACTGCCTGGGGTGAGTGAGATGTTCCAGATTAACATAATTAATACTGAGATGCAGTTTCTCAGGATGCTGAGACTCAAGGAGGGTTCAAAGAACATGCAATGGAACCAACTTTAATGTTGGCCATCAACCACCCTTCAAAGACGGAATTGCTTCAGAGAGCGGCTTAGCGATGGTTTCTCTTCACCTGCTGGTTCACGGTGGACACACCGTGCCCACGGTGACAATGCTCGCAGTGGGTGGTGTCCCAAGGGTGCCTCTCTTTCTAGGAATCCCAAGGGTGACTCCTGCCCGCTGGCATCCCACCAGCAGTCATCTTGAATCCTCACCATCGTCACAAGAAAACCCGGGGACCAGGAGATGGAGGTCTGACGCACTTTGGGGAATAGGGAGCTCAGCTCCTCCCTCCCCACCCCTGGACCTGGTGAAAATTTGCCCCCCACTTACTGGAGCCCATCATCGTGGTGGGCAAATGGGAGATAGACCAGCCCTCCTCCCAGGGAGCAGAAAGTGCTCGAAACAGCTGTGTTAACTGAGAGTTTGCTGTCGCCAGGCTTCTTATGCGTTCGTGAAAAGTTTGTAAGAAACTTGAACTTAAACACGTTTGTTAGCAGGAAGAAGCACGAAAGAGGCTCCTTGGGTGGCAGAAAATCGAGGCGCCCTAGCCAGGCACACCCGCCACCGTTGAGCTTCCAGGGGCGATTTACTCAAGTTGCATCTTCCCACATCCGTAGCTGCAGTTTGCGGGTGCCGGCCGCTACCCGAGCCCCTACCCCACCCGACAACCTCCCACAAGGCTTCCAACAGGTGCTGTTAGTACCCCATTTTTACCAATGAGGAAAGTTACGTAACGTTCAGTAAGGTTAGGTAACCTGCCCAAAGCCGCACAGCCGCCCAGGGGCCAAGCCGGGAAGCTCACCCTGGCAGCCCGGCCCCAGAGCCCATGCTCTGACCTGTGCCCCAGCCACTGCTGCTGATGACCTGGGCACAGGCCTCGGACGTGCTCAGTACACATCTAATGAATTAAACGCGGGTGTGCGGGAGGGCTGGCTCCCGTTCCTTTCCCGCCTGCAGAGCTCCTGCTCGTGAGCAATTGGTAGGTCCAGGTTGCCTGCACCATGAAAGAGATGGTTTTTTACGGCCTTCTCTCTTTCTCCTCTGGGTTTGAGGTGGCTGGTAGTCAGCAAAGAATTCCTTGGTATATTCCATGGACTGGATCCTGGGGGACTGCTGCCCAGCAGAGGACCACACTCCCCAGAGTCCCTTGCACCCACGTGGTCACCGAGTTCTCCTGGTTGCTGCCTTTGCGGGGAGGGGAGGGTTACCATGGAGAGGGAGGGGTAGAGGTGCTAAAAGTACAAAGCCAGTCACATGGGTCGCTGATGCGGTACCCTGACTGCATGTCAGAATCACAGGGCAACTACATCCAGACAGAATCTCCGAGGGTGGGGTCCTCACGCTGCTAGGTTTTTGTTGTTATTTGTTTTTATTTTTTTTTCTGCTAGGTTTTAAAAGCCTTCCAGGTGGTTCTAATGCGCAGACGGGTTGAGGGCCATTAGAATGGCTGGTTAAGAAGCCAGGCTACAGAGGTCACCTGTCTAAGCCGAAACCTGTCTCCTGGCTTAACTCTGTGACCCAGGCAAGTTCATTTCTCTGTGCCTCGGTCTCCTCATCTATCAAGTGAGGGGAGCAAGCAACAATGGCTACTTGTTAGCCTGTTGTGAAGAGCAAGTGATGAGATGTGAGCCATGTGTCCCGCATATGCCCAGCTGGTGCCTGGCCCATGTCTCACACTCACCACCATTACACAGCAGGAAACGTGTAATGGCAGTGGGATGACATTGACTTTGGGGGAAATGACAGTTATCACGGACATTATGCACTCAGCCACACTTCCGTGGAACGCCAGGTGCCCTAGCCTGACACTCACACCCTCCAGGGCTACCAGCCAAGGGGCAGGAGACCACAGAGTTGGGCAACCTCCTGCCAAGCCCTGCAGTTCAGAATAAAGTGTGAGTCAGGTGGGCCCAGTGCCATCCAGGGCTGTAAATCCCCACATGAAAGACAGGCCTTTGCTTCCTGTCTGGACCTGAGCCCCCTCCTGGACCCATCCCTTGAAGCTGAGACCAGCAGGATATGATCTGAGAGTTGCCAGGACAGCCTTCCCTTCCCTTCCTCCCAAACCTGACCTCTGGGTCTCAAAGGGTCTTTGTCCCCTATTAGAATGCAGAAATTAGGAACTTATCTCAAGAGAGCAGTGGCTAGAGGAGAGTCTGGGGGATGTTACCTAACAATAGTCATCAATTATTGAGCACTTACTATGTGCCAATCATTGTGCTACTAATTGTGTCACTTAACCCCTGGGCAAGCGGTTGAGACAGGCACAATTATTATGCCCATTTTGTAGAGGGGAAAACTGAGGCTCAAAGAAGTTAAGTGCACAGCTAAGTACCAGTTGCGCATTGGAGCGTCTCTGAGGCGTGTAGCCTTTCCATTGCGCCATGTTGCTTTGCCCAGAGACCGTGGTGTAATGGGCAGAGTACCTCCTAGAAGCCCTCACTGCCTCCTGGCCTTGGCACAGCAGTTCCCGATGTCCGAAATCTTGTTCCCCTGTTTGCCCCCAGCTCAGTGTCACCCCATAGTCTCAGCCCAAGGGTCACCCCTCTGAGGAGGTAAAGGCTATCATCCTGCTGAAGCAGGTCCCCACCCCCTTAGTTCCCTGCTCCTCGCTTTCTCCACTTCATGACACTTTCTCAATTTTTAATTAGTTATGATTCCTTACAGGCTACCTCCATAGAGACTCCGAGGTTAGATTTTGCCTGGCAGCCAGGACATACTCACTGACTGTTTTTTGAACGAATAAATGAGGAATAGATAGAGGATATTGAATAAACTTCTGCTGGGGTTTCAGTGGCCGACTTCACAGCTTTAAGGCTCTTAGAACCCTCATCTTGACCTTCCCAGAGTCAAGGCTGACCTCAATGTGGGAGGAACTGATGTGTTTTCAGGGAGAGGGAACTCTCCGGAAAGAACCAGGCTTCATCCTGGTCTCTCTGGCTGTTTCCAGAGCCAAGCACCAGGGCAGCACAGCCTGGGCAGTTGTTTGGGAAGCCAGTGGCCTGAAGAGGAGACCCTTATTCCCAGGCTTGATGAAACAGCCCCCAACACTTTTAGGAGTCACCAGCCTGTACCCACAGGATCCCAGGTCTCAGCCCAGCATCGCCGAGGGTCCAAAACTGAGCACCAGCCCTGGAGGGAGGGCTCACTGATGGCATCTTTCTCCTGTTGACTGCACGACACTGGTCAGGTGGCTGGGCTGGATGGCAGAGGATGCATGTGTGGCCCAGGTCCCGGAAGCCAGAAAGCCCACTCAGGGCCTACCTGACAGTGGCCGGCAGAATAATGTCCCTCCGAAGATGTCCACCTCCCAATCCCCAGAACCGGCAAATATGTGACCTTACATGGCCAGGGAGTCCAGGTTGCAGACGGAGCTGAGGTTGCGAATCAGCTAAGTGGAGTGTCCTGGCTCGTCCAGGTGGGCCCAATGTAACCAAGGTCCTTATAAGAGGAAGAAGAGGCAGAAGAGTCTGAGCCATTAAAAAAAAAAAAAGAAAGAAAGAAAGATTTTATTTATTTCTAGAGAGAGGGGAAGGGAGGGAGAAAGAGAAGTACAGAAACATCAACGTGTGGTTGCCTCTCATGGGCCCCTCACTGGAGACCTGCTGCCCAGGCCTGTGCCCTGACTGGGAGTTGAACCAGTGGCCCTTTGGTTTACAGTCCGGCGCTCAATCCACTGAGCCACACCAGCCAGGGCTGGGCCATTTTTAAGATGCCACATCGCTGGCTTTGAAGAGGGAGGCCGGGGCCATGGGCCAAAGGAGGCAGGCGACCTCTTGGACCTGGAAAAGGCAAGGACAGGGAGTCTTCTCTGGGGACTCCAAGAAGGAACCCCGCCCGCCTGGTACCTGGACCCATTTCAGACTTCTGACCTCCACAATGGTACGATAAGAAATCTGTCCCTGGCTGGTAGCACAGTGGATAAGGCGCCGGCCTGTGAACTCAAAGGTCACAGGTTCGATTCCCCAGCCAGGGCACATAACCAGGTTGCAAACTAGGTCTCCAGTCAGGTCTGTGGTTGGAGGCAGGTGAAAGGCAACCATACATGGATGTCTCTCTCCCTCTCTGTCTCTCTCCCTTCCCCTCTTTCTAAAAGTAATGAAATAAAATCTTTAAAAAAATTTTAAAAAATCTGTATGGTTTTGAGCCACCAAGTTTGTGGACAATTGTTACAGCAGCAGGTGGACACAAATACACAGATTAAACCCACTATGTGGACAGGTGAAGGCCATGTTCAGTGGCCCGAACGAGGACTTATTTTGCTTCCTCTCTGCAGTGGACTCAGGTTCCTGGGGCTGCCCGGTTACCTGACCCATGCCAACCTAGAGCACAGGAGGCAAACAGGAGAAACGAGAAGCATACAGGGCTTTCTGCTAGGCCCTCCCAGAGCCCTGTGACCAGTCCGAAGGCACCTGGTGAGGGGCGGTGGTGAAAAAGGGCAGCTTGGAAGTTCCACCCAATTCTCCCAGTTTTAAGCATTTGGGTTCCAAAAAGTCACACTCCCCACCCCGAAATGTTTTCTTTTTTTATTATGAAATTTATTGGGGGTGGTGTTGGCTCATCAAACCCTTTCAAAAACTGGATTTCTCAACATCCTTTGTTTCCATTTCCCCGGGAAGTGGCCTTAATCAGATAAAATCTGGCCACGTGGGAGGCATTGGGAGTCTGCCCAGAGAATTGGAGCACACGGTGGTGAGGAGGGGGCATCTGGAGAAGACTGGCATTTTTTTCTAACCCCCTGGCAGTAACCCAGTCCTGGGGCCAGCCTGGGCGTGTCTCTGATTTGCAGGTGGAGATCATGGAGGGCTGGCAGGGTGATCAGCAGAGGGGGGGATTTCCCAGGGCTCCATAGCAAGCCCCCTGCCCTTTGATGCGGCTCCCGAGACCTCCCCAGGGGAGGAAGGAAATGCTGCTAATTGCAAGCAGCAGGCTGGCTTCCCCCATCGCCACGCTCACAGGGTGGCCTTCTGACCACGGCCCAGCCTCTTGCCCTGCCACACTCCCTTGATCCAGCTGCCTGGCATTTGACCCCTGGGCTTGATATGCGTCCATGCCAGCCCCAACACACCCCTGTGGCCCAGACAGAGCCACCTCACAGTCTTAGCAAAACCTGGGCTTGTCATCCCCAAATTCTTCAGGGGCCAGGCAAGCACAAGCTTCAGCTCCGAGAAACTCCTCCGTTTTCGCTACGGTGTTCCAACCCTAAAGGAGGGCCAAAATCAGACTCCAGCCACTTGTGCTTCTGCAGGTTTATTAGCCAGTGATGGAAACACAGCTGGACCCATACAGAAGGTGTGCGACTGACACATCCGGAGAACACCACCCACTCTCTCCCCCTGTCCCCCTGCTCTCTGAGTGGCTTATTTCCAGAGCTGTCCCATAGTGAGCACCCCCCGGGGACTTGGCCTCTGTAGGTCCCTTCTGCAGCACAGCAGGGCTAAGTCCTGCCAGGGGTGTCCCCTCCAGCAGAGCGCACCCCCAGGGTCGCCTAAGCCCCCTATGCGTTTTGAGGGTGTTTTCACCCCAACACCCACAGTCTCCCCAGTCTCCAGGAATCCCCCAGATACTCTCATCTCTAAGATGTCCCAGGAGGTTTTGGTATACAGCCAGATTTCTGAACGTCAGCTAAGGGAGAATTACAAGGCTAAGGGACAACTATCATTTCTTCAGCATGCACCTAGAAGAAAGCTCACGCTGGGCACTGGGCAGGGCGGAGAGTTCAAGATCTGTCGGGAGCTTGGCAGGTGGAATGATGGTCCCACCTGGAGATAAGGGGATCCCCTGCTCCTTCCCTGTGGGTGGGGCTGTGCCCCTGCAGAGGGAAGCAGTCTGCTCAAAGCAGAATCCTGGGTCCTTCCTCCATGAGGGCACACAGGCCGAAAGGCCCGATGGGATGCATGGATGTTTCTAGATCCCAAAATGAATTGGGCTGCAAATGGAGGATTTTGGGGGGGCATGTTTGGAGGAGCCCCCCCAGGTCATGCTGATCTCACAAGAAGGGAGGCCCTCCTTCACGGAAGCCCAGGCAGAATCACGCCTGAGAAGCAACTGGGTTGCAGGTGAGGGGTGAGCACTTCCAGGAAGCAGGCTTTGGCGAGGAATGGGTCAACCTGGGCATTCCATCTGAACACTTGGGGTCTCCTGACACTTACTATTTAGGGGCCTGCCTCAGTCTCCATCAGCTGGGGCCAAGGGTCCACCCCAGGGGGGGAGGTGGAGGGGGGGGACCGGCTCAGGGCACCATGTGCCACCACTTGAAGGAGAAAGGCCGCCTGCGCACGTTGGTCCCGCAGTGCACCTCCCCGTGCAGCATGTGGTACGGGGTGAAGTCGTCGATGAAGGTGCAGTGGAGGCCCAGCGGCTCCAGCAGGGAGCGCACCTTCTCCTCCAGGCAGCAGCGCCCGTTGACCATGGGCCCGAAGGGCTTGGGGATGCCCAGGTGCTTGCCCAGCACCAGCATGTTCACCTGCAAAGGCGAGATGCCCAGTCAGGGCAGCACTTCATCATCGGCTCCTACCCCCACATCTTCACTCTACTGGGTGGGACATCTGTTAGGCAGCCTTGAAGATGGCTACTCTCCCTCTCGTGCAGTGGAAGAGGGACTCGGGCTGGTAAGAGCTCTGGCCAGCTGCGCGCTCCCAGTAGCATCCACAGGGCTCACGATGACAACTTACTTCTCTGGGGACCGCTCTCCTTGTTGGTGGATTGCGGTGGGTGCCGTATTTATGCTGCAGCACCCCCACCTCCTAGCCTATGGACCAGGGTGGGCATCTGAGCCAAGCTGGACCAATCAGATTCTCTCTCTCGGGTATCAGAAGCTGACATGGCAGGAGAGTCAAGTCAGTCTGTGTGTCTGTATCTATAACGTGTGGCCATAGTCATAGTCATCCTCAGGGGCAGAAAAACAAAGGAAGCCAAGCTGGAGGAGGGGAAAGGAGGAGGAAGGGGGTGAATCATGTCAATAGACACAGAGATAAGAGACGGTTCCAGACCCTCCTGAAGCCCCCACTGCAGCTGTCCCTCAGCATTCATGGTGTCTTTATATTAAATCTCCCTCTCTGTCCCAAGCTGGCTCCGGAGGCCTTCTGTTTCCTGCCAACGCAAGAATTCACACCCATGCACAAGCTCCTGGGGGCAAATGCATAATTGCCAGGCCACCTTCAATGTGCAGGAAGGAAGGGAAATGATGAGAGGCTTTGCGGGTAGGGAAATGGAGGAGGGCAGAAAAGTTAGCCAGAAAGGGAAGGAAAAAGCGGGTGGGGAAATGAAGCAATGGTGGTGTGGTACAGGCTGTGATGATGGGTGAGCTGACTTCCTCTGAAGGATGGTGGGGGGAGGGGAAGGAGGTTGGGGGAGGGGAGCTAAGTGGTTTTCAGCAGTGCTACCCAAAGTGTGGTCCTCAGACAGCAGCATCTGTGTCACTTGGGTTCTGGCCAGAATGGTAGCAGTGTCTCAGG
Organism: Noctilio leporinus; assembly: GCA_004026585.1. Taxonomy (NCBI): domain Eukaryota; kingdom Metazoa; phylum Chordata; class Mammalia; order Chiroptera; family Noctilionidae; genus Noctilio; species Noctilio leporinus. The sequence continues at coordinate 350,513 of PVIW01000253.1, forward strand.
CCCTACCTTAGACCCACTGAATCAGACACCATTGGGTGGAGCCCCAGTGGCCCATGTGTTCCAGATGCAAGTTCAAATTTTGAACCCCTAGGGCTCAATCAAAGGCTGCTTCTTCCATGAAGCCTTCTTGGGTTGCCTGATTTCTGAACAGACACATCACTTTATTATACAAAACAGATCACTGGGACAGGTCCTCAGAGAAGGGAAGCATTTCCCCCTCTCTGAATTAGATTGTCAGCTGCTTGAAAGCAAGGAGCAGTCTGCATTCCCAATACACAGGGTACCCTAATATACAACGGATGGATGAATAGCTGTGAGCCAGGAGAAAAGGAGCAGAATGGGCATCTCAGCTCCTAGCTTATGCTGCTAAGGCTCTACACACACCACCTCACGAAACAGTCCATTCACTCTGCACATGTCAGTGGATCCCTGGCGGGGAGGAAGGACCATTTCCTGATGGTCCTTGAGCAAGGGGCTTGGCCAGTGAGCATCTGTAGGGACCATGACAATCAGCCAACCAGAAGCTCTTCTTTTGGCCACCATGGGACCCCTGTTTCTCTCTGCCACCCCGACCAGCCACCACAGCCTCAAGCATCTTGCCCCTCTGGAGCATGGAGGCTGGAAGCCTAATCTGAGGAACCCTCAAGTCCCAGATGGCGGCCTCACCAAGTCAGGGAAGAAGGCCACCGCCTTTTTCCTCTCAGTCTTGAAGAGCTGGGGGATGTCCACAATGTCCCGCTCCACCAGGCCCAGCTCCCGCTTCAGCACCTCCCGGTTCCAGTCGATGCAGCTCTGGGGGAGGGGGAGGCAGAGCTGGAAGCCCCCGCCAGTGTGTGTTGGGGTCACATGTGACCCCTGGGGTCACAGAGGTGGGCTGCCCAACTCTCTACACCAACCTCATCTAACATACCCCTTCACCAAAACAAAAATACCCGTCCTATGCGCCACTCCTCAGTCCTAGCCCACTAGCAGGGCTCGAAATGAGTGCTCCAGAGTGTTCCATCCTTGACCCTCTTCCCTTCTCTACAGCCTTCCCTCCTTAGGGAGTCTCCTCCCGCCTCCCGGTTTGAGCACCACCTGGACACTGACAACTAGACACTGACAACGCCCCAGTTTCTACTCCCAGGCTGCCTCCATTCTCTTTCACTCAGTCCCCCCAGTCCCTTCCTCTCCCCAGGTACTGGCAAGGCCCCTGATCAGATCCTTGCCCATCTAACCCCATGCTGGCATTTGTGCCTGTAGGATCCTGAAGATTCCCTTTGCCCATCCGGACACGCTGCACACCTTCTCCGCTCTGTGCCCTGGGAGGCTGACCCTTGAGAATTAGGTGTCCTATACTACGGGCTTCTGGTTGGGTTCAGCCAATGGACACAGGCAGGAGGTGGGGGGCTGGCAGGAGAGTGCAGGGGAGCCAATACTCCCCAGGTCACTGTGGGAGGGCTATGAAGGTCACAGCTCCTGTCTCACACCCCTCTTTTCATTGTGACCTCTCCAGGTTCCAGAAACAGCTCTTGTCCCTGATTCCTTCAGGCGCAGGGGTGGTGACAGCTCCCCTCTTTCAAGGTGGGGACAATGCCCAGACCTTGATGATTTCTTTAAATGCTGCCTGTGTCTCTAAATATTCCCTTGATTAAACTTATCCAGCCTGAGGTGCCATATGTTCCCTGCTAGGACCTACTGTCACCTCCAGCCCCAAAGAGATGCTTGCAGAGCCTAAGTCAGATCAGGTGCCTCCCTGCCCAGTAGCCTCTAGTCTCACTCACAATACCCTAGCAATGCCCTACAAGGCCTCTTGTGAGCCTGTTGACCTCCTGGCTTGTCCTCATACACTCTGGGTCCCATTGTTGTACTCTGGGCCATCATCAGTGCTGTTCCCTCCTCCTGGAATGCTTGTCCTCCTCACAGGCACATGGCTGACCTGCTCATTTTTCTTGGGTCAGAGGAGGGGCTTAGAGTTGCTTTGTCTGGGCCTGAGCTTTCAGGAACCATTAGCCTCAGACCTCCGTCCCAGTCCCTGTCCCCAGCCACACCTACCTCTACCCAGAGCCCAGGCCCTGTACCTGCACAAATTTATTGTAGCTGATGAGGTTTTTGTCGGAGAGGATCTGGTTGATGGAGATGGTGTTGACCTGCGTGTTACCTGTGAGGGGGAGAGAGAGACATGGAAGGAAGGGCGGGAACAACACCAGCAGGGAGGCCCACCTGCTCTGGGGAGCAACCAGACAGGGGTCGCAGCTCTCTGGCCTTTCTGGGCATTGGTCAGCCCCACCCAGCAGAGCTCAGCGCCAGTCAGGGCATGTGAGGAGTGAGAGGGGTGGGGACCACAGTGCTATATGCATGAGACCATTATTCGAGTTCGCTGGAAGTGGTTGTGCCTTTCATAGGAAATTTACAAACCCCTTCTCCCCAGGGCATTGGGTGACGATTCCTCTTCTTTTGTGTAGGGATGGTGGGGCTGAGTCACCGCCTGCCCACCAGTGCCCACCTTGGTGGACACTACTAGGTCCTGTCCTTGACCTCCAAGAGGGGAAGCATGGAGCTCCCCGAGGCCTGGTACGTCCAAGGAGACAGGGCTGGACAGGGAAAGGGAGGTTGGAGCTGATGGCTCACGGTCTCCACAGCTGCCATTCATTCTGCTCTTCCATGTGCAGGTCCGGAGATCAAAGCCCTCCACTGAGCCCCTCATTTAACCCTCACTGCAACCCCGCAGGGTGTGCATTATTGCCCCCTTCACAAGTACGGTAAAAGACTGGCCCAAGGTCTTCCAGCTAGGAAATGGTCAGGCCCACGTCTGGTGCTCACAAAGGGCCTCAGGCCTGGACCATGGCAAAGATGATGATGGCTTTCCTGCCCGGTACATAAAACTTGAAGATGAGAACTTTTCAGGTTTAATCTGGGCCCAGAGGAGGCTAGTCATGGTCCTTTGGGATCACTGGGCTGGGAGAAATATGTATTCCTTACACTTTACATCTGGGGTCCCAGAGATGTCCTGGGAAGGGGGGACCCTGTCCTGGGAAGGGGGAACTCAGTCTTGGAAGGCAACAGCAGAAGGGACCGTTCATGGAAACACTCACAAGTCCAGGTTCCAAGCCCCCAGTAGATGGTCCATTGATCAACCAGATTTCATTCACAAAGCAGATTATTAAGAATTCCAAGACAGGGCCCTTCTGAGCAGAGGACCCTGTGGGACTACCATGAAGCTGGCCACATCTCTAGTGTGTCCTCGCCCGCTCCAGGCCCATGGTCCACCACGGTGTCCCTCCAGCTCTGCCCTGGCTGTGGCCCTTGGGAGCTGGTGGAGCCGGAGTGCAGTGGCAGGAGTGAGGCTCCTGAATTATGGGGGACCATCCTGTTTTAAAATTCACCACCCCATCTTGCTTTAGGTAAGGGAACTTGAAAGCTGTGATGGGGGACACCGGTACCCACCAGCAAGCCCTTCAAACAGGAGGGCCCTGCCGTGGCCCCACTTCTGCTTCTCCTGGAAGAGCCTGAAGCAGGCGCCAGGGCTGGCCAGCAGCATCCGGAAGCCCTGTGTGGTGACAGCAGACTCGGCTGAGCTCCCTGGACCCCACGTGGCTTCCCAGAGCTCACCCCGGACCCTGCCACCGGGGACAGTCCTTACCTTCCCATCGGAGGCAGGGACGAAGCTCAGAAACTCATCCACGTGGCCCACGGCCAACCAGTCCACAAAGAGCTCCACGGGGGGCTGCACCCTCTGCGCGTGGAGGAAGTCCCGCACCACCTGGGTGACCCTGCGGCCACTGGACCTGGGGCCCAAGGGGTTAAAAAACGTTGCTTAACTAAAATGAAAACCTGTGCAGTAATGGAAAGACAGGAGTTGAAGATTTCTGCGTTGCCTTTGTAAGCAGGAAAGACTAGATATAGTTTGTCAGTCAGGCAAATCCTTAGAACCACCCTCAGACCCTATCCTCACAGTCTCCAAAAGACTGATTTCACCCCTTATTCCATCCCCCATGGTGGGTGGTCCTTCCTTGAGTTTGTCTTACATTTCTTTCACTAGGACCTCACCCTCCTGCTCATGGGGGTGGGGGGTGGGGCGGACAAGATCACTCCTGAGGGGCCTCATGGCCGCAGCATTTTATGGTAGTGGATTAAAATTCCATTCTTTTTTGGCATCACCCCAACACCCTCTTTCTGTGGGGTCCTGTTTGAGGGCAGTTAGTCCTCTCCAAAGCTTCTTGAGTCACCTGTCATTTGATCCCAAGTCTGTTGTAACTGCTTTGCTGAACTTGGTTAGCTCTGTGTGTTGGGTACAGCAAACAACCATTACCATATAATTCCTTCTCTTTTCACTGGTACCCAGTGGTTACATGTTGAATAAGACATAACATGTTATTCTGTGTGTGTGTGTGTGTGTGTGTTACTGCCATCTCACTTTTCATGTCCTTACCTCCCTTTTCCCGATCGCAGAAAAAGATTTGATATTAGTCATTCACATCATAGTATAACCAAGCTCTGACTTAAATGCAGTTTTTCTCAGGACTGTTGAGACTTAAAGCCTTTTCTTCTTTAGAACTATTAATTGGGAGAAATGTCTACTGACTTTTTGGATCAGAAGACCTAAGTCTAGTTATAACTTCATTTGCTGTGTTACCTGTTCAGGTTGCTTGCCCTCTCTGGGCCCACTTGTGAAATAAAAGGGTTGAATGGCATCTTGGGTCCCTGCTCACTCTGGCCTTCTCAAGCTCCTGAGGTAAGTGGACAGTGCCTGGTGAACTGCCCACTGCCCTCCCTACCCGTTGAACTCAGGACTACAATTGTGTCATTCCTTCTTTCTGGTTCTCTTTAAAGAGTGGAATAGCCCCTCACCCCCAGCCACCATCACCACCCCCACCCTCAGCCTCCATCCCAGCAACACCTCTCCCAGCCCCCTTCTCACCCAGGCAGGTTGCCCCCAATGAGGATCCTCCCCAGGGGGTACTCCTTTCCATTGGCCACCACTGGGGGGCTGACCTCCAGGTTCCCGAAGGAATCCAGGCCACTTACAGAGCTGCCCTGTGGTTCCCGGGTCACGTAGCCGAAATCTGGACCCTGGGAGGGGAAGCAGAGTCAGATTGGCTGGGGAAGGGGCAGACAGCTCACCATGAAGAACTCGAAACAACTTTCTGGCTTCTGAATTCCTGAAAGATGGGGCGGGAGTGGCTGACCATTCTCCAGAGGCAAACACGGAGTCACAGTCTGGGATCTGATCTAATCCACACTTCATGCGTGCATGAGGGCCAAAGCTGGGAAACACACAGGCCCTCTGGCCTGCTGCCACATTAGAGCATGTTCTCCCCGATGGTCACAGGGAGGCAGCAGAGAGAGCTCTGGTCGCTCCTGCAACCCCCATTGAACACAGAGCCCGAGGCCATGCCGCCCCCTTTCTCTCTGCACAGACCTTCTACCAAGTCCAGCCCAAGGACAGCCACCTGGCTGCTTTAGAGTGGCCCATCCCTGGGAACCAAGAGGCTGGTGATGGTCTTCTGAGCCTCAGGCTAGAAGAGGAGGCAACTTCCCGGGGCCACCTCTAGAAGGATCTTCGGAGGTGACAGCCCCGACCACCTGTGTGGTCCATTGGGGGTTTGGAGGGGCCTTCGATTCTCTAGGTACCCATTAATTCTCTCCTCCTTCCTTATGGGGGTCCTGGTCAGCAACAACCATCTTCAAAGTTACCCTTATTACCAATAATACTAGCATGCTCCTCTGTGTAGACACGGAAAGACCTCGCAAACACGTGCGATTCCAGGGCTCTAGTGACATTTTCACTGATGAGGAAACTGAGGTTCAGAGAGGGAAAGTGGCTCATGTCAGGCCTCCTAGCTTAGGAATGACAGGGCCGAGTTAAATTTGAATTCCAGATATACAACAATACAAGGCCTGTCCTGAAGATATCAAGCCAATGGCAATATAATTGAAAGAGTTTGTGCAGCTGATACTTTCGGGACAGACCTCGTATATTTCAGCATCAGGCTGTCCTGTGCAGCATTTGGGATCCACTCCTGTTCTTAAAGATTGTGGTTCCCAGGGCTGCCCCATGGTTCTCCACATACCGGGTGGCCCTGAAGGTAATGTTCCCCCACCCTTGGGGCTGGGCTGCGCCCTGGACCACTCACCAGGATTCTTTTGTAAGGGAAGTCCTGCAGCTCCCCATTCCTGGGGGAATCAAAGACCACAGGGAAGGTCTTGTGCGGTGCCTGAACATAGCCCAGCTCCATCTCATCCTGTGAACAAAAGGGAAGCCTGCTGTGAACAGTTAACAAATCCCCATGCTTGCTGGACACTGAGCACACGCTCCCAGGAGGTTTTTGCCTTTGGGAGCATTGCCCTCCCAGGAGGTTTTTGCCTTTGGGAGCATTGCCCTCGGGAGTGAAGAAGGCAGGGGCCGTGATGCCTGCTGGCTGAGGAGGTGCTGGAGGCTCAGAGAGGGATTGCTCTTGCCCAGGGTTGCACAGCAAGATGGGTAGGGAATGAATAAGAACACAGACATGACCTTGGGGTGTCCCCATTCTGGGTCAGGGCAGACTGGACACAAAGAAGGACTTAGGGTGGCCTGAGCTGGATAAGTAAGCCACTGGGCATCAGCCAGAACCTCTGGTCTCCACACATGGTCATGAAGGGTTGACAGCTGGACAGGGTGGAGGGGACCTGATGGGGTACAGATCTACCTCCTTCTCAGACCCATACACAAGCCCAGGTCAATCCTGACACCTCCGGCCTGGAGACAAAGATGGCCCAGCAGGTGTTGCCATCGCCACTTTGGAGACGGGGAACTACGTATCCAACGAGAAGCTCAGTCTGATGTGCCCTGATGTGCTGAGGCTCTTTGTGAATATTACCTCCATTCATCTTCAAGACACACCTATGTGGAGGCACTATTATTACCCCATGTTATAGATGAGGAAAGTAAGGAACAGAGAGGTCTAGTTATTTGTCCAAAGGAGCACAGCTAGCCAGCAGCGCAGCCAGAATCCAAGTCCATCTTGTCTCACCCCAGGGTTCTGCCCTTAACGGTCTCATTGGATGAACCTCCAGCCATAGCACCTCCTTAGCTTGGCTTTCAAAGTCTCCCACCTCAATTCTTACCCTTCACAGAACCTTAACTCTGGTCAAAGGGAACATTTTTTTTCATACCCCCCACCCCTGGGCCTTTGCATATGCTGCTCCTCTGTCAAGACCATCACTTGCTGTGTCCCAGTGTGACCTTTACCAGCTCTTTGGCCCTGGGCCTTTGCAACCCTGAGAGCTTCTCAAGTGGGTAATGACAGGGCATTGTCAAGAAGATGGAATGACATTATGGCAAGGACACATGGCATACAGTGAGCGCTTGCTGAAAGGCAGAGATCATGACCCATCCATTTGCCAAATCTGACCCAGCTCAGATGCCCTTGCTCCTAGAAATTGTCACTGATCCCCCAGACAGGGGTGAGGCCACCCTTCCTTCAAACCTGGCTGGCACTTTGTAGGCACCCCTGCTATGTCTCAGATGGTTAAGAGTGGGGATTTGAACTGCAATCATGTATCATATCAGGGCTTCTGGGCCTCAGCACTATTGACATTTGGGGCCAGATCATTCTTTTTCCTAGGGGCCAAAAGCCAGTAGCATCACTACCTTCAGTGTAACAATCAGAAATGTCTGAGATTGCTGGATATCCCTTAGGGGACAGCATTGCCCTTTGTTGAGAACCACTGGCCCAGGTGGCTAAGGACAGGGAGTATATGCCCAACCCTGTGCTTAGCTCAGATCCTGGGGGTGAATGGGGGTTGAATCCATTGTGTTCCTGGGAGTCCATAAAGTTCTGGAGAGAGGGGGCAAGCTCTAGGTCTCGAATTAGAAAAAGCAGTGCCTGGGGCGGGCAATCACAGTGCCCAGGTCCTCCTGGATGTTCCCTAGTAGTCCCCCTGCCCCACCCCACAGTTGGGACAGGCCAGCCTCCCTTTCCAGGATGGTGTCCTGGCTGGGCACTGCCCAGTGGCCCCGGTACCTGGATCCAGCGGTCATTTCGGTTCTCAGCCTGTGGGCAGATGGTCAGCTTGCAGCCGGCCTTCCTGGCCAGCTCTGCCACTGCTTCCACAAAACGCGTGTTGTTCCTCACACTGCAGACAAGCCAGGGACAGTGGCTCAGGTCAGACCCAGGACAGAGGGGCCACTAGAGTCCAAATGACCCCCAGTGTTCCCCAGACTCACCGGCACACATACACTTCCAGGGGTGGCAGGGTGCTGGGTGTCATAATCCAGGGGGCCACACGGAACACAACAGTGTCAGTGAAGATTGGGGACTCTGAGAAATCCTGCCGGGGAAGAACAGAGAGAACAGAGCCCTGGCCTTGGGTCCAAAGGCCTGGGTGACCCAAGGGCCTGGGCACGCTGCTTCATGTCAGTTTCTAGAGAGGAACCAGCGAGGTGGTAGGCAGTCTGGGGTCTTTCACACCAGCGAGGCCCATCTCTCCTGGGACCAGAGCCCTCTGTCACCTGCTCCGCCCAGCCACCCCTACCTCATTGGAGTTGTCCAGCAGGGTGACGTGGAAGGAGACGAGCCCCGTGAAGCCAACGTCAGGGAAGGAGAGGCCTTCCACGAAGAAACGTTCCTCCTGCCCATGGAAGCAGGGCACCACGTAGGACACCTTGTTCGGGCCCAGCACGTGCCTGTAGGATTCGCACAAGTCCTCAGGACCTGGGAGGAAACAGGTAGCAGCTGTGACTCCCTCGCGGGCCTGGGGGACAGGAGAGCAGGGGGGCTGTGCAACCTCACCAGAAATGCAGGCCAGACAATGCCTGCATCTCCCCTCCCCTGGGCAAAGAAAAGAACACTGCTCGCCACGCAGTGTGGGCAAGGCTGGGGGCGGGGGGTTGGCGGCATCTGACAAAGTACTGGGCACCCCTAACCAGCAAGGCCACTCCTAGATATCTTTTCTGCAAAATGAATGACAAGGGTCCTCACTTGGAGGGTTGTTTACGTGTTCATTGAACAAATATTTACCGAGTACCTACTATGTACCTATGAGTCACCCTCTGGACTCGATACAGCCATGAGTGAGGTCCCTGCCCTTACGGAAGCATATATCTCAGGGGACCAGATAGGTTACGACACCTCCATGCTTCGGAATACTATGCAGCTGGGAAAATGAATGAACGGAGCCAAATAAGTACACAGAAAGAGGTGCTGAATGTAAAGTTCAATGAAAGAAACAGTTTGGGAAGCAGCATATGCACACACAGGTACACATAAGGCACACACAAGGCACATGCTGGCACACACAGGCACATATAGTGCATCTGGGCACGCCAGTTAGAACACATATCAAATCCTTAACAGTGAACATGTGTTAAGAGTCAGGTTTGGTGTTAGGGACAGAGGACTCTTATTTTTAACTTTGTATACTTATGTATGGTTCGATCTTTTTAAAAAGTGAACACCTTTTATAGGCTTGCTTGGACTTGTGATAATGGCACTGTGGCTATGTGAAGCAATAGTTGTACTTCTTTTTCAGGCGATGCACACTGAATTCTTTTTTTTTTCAAGATTTTATTTATCATTTTTTAGAGAGAGGGGAACGGAGAGAGGCAGAGAAGAAGAGAGACATCAATGTAGGGTTGCCCCTTACCTGCCTCCAGCTAAGAACCCAGCTGGAGACCTGGCTTGCAACCTGGTTATGTGCCCTGGCTGGGATTTGAACCAGCAGCCCCAGGTTCGCAGGCCAGTGTCTTATCCACTGTGCCACCAGCCAGGGTTTGTGTTTTTTTTTAAGATTTTATTTATTATTTTTAGAGACAGGGGAAGGGACAGGGGTGGAGAGGGAGAGAGACATAACATATGGTTGCATTTCACCTGCCTCCAGCTAAGGACCTGGCTGGAGACCTGGCTTGCAACCTGGGTATGTGCCTTGGCTGGGAATTGAACCAGCGACCTTTGGGTTTGTATTCCAGCTCCTTATCCACTGTGCCACCAGCCAGAGCCCCACACTGAATTCTGTAAGGACAACACAGTGCCTGGCTTAGAAATGTTCCAGGAAACAGAGAGGAATAGATGAAGTAAGAGAGGCAAACAGTGATAATTGTTAAATCAGAGTGGTTGGCCTCTGAGGGTTGGAAACACTGTTCTCTCTACTTTTGTGTATGTTTGAAATTTTGGGGAGCAAAATTGTCTATCCATGCTTAAAATATGTTTTATAAATCCATCCACCCTGTAAAACAACCTGGACCACAGCTGTGCTGCAGATCCAGTTGAGCAGCTCCAGGACTCACACATCTGTCACTTGGGCTCCCAAGGCAGCCCGGGAGCCTGGGCGGAGCCCGCCCACTGGCTCAGGGTAGGAACACGAGGTCCTCTGGCATTGGGGGATGGGCATGAACTCACCGCAGGCGTGGAAGACCCGTGCCCGCTTCGCGTCATGGCTGGAGGTGTGCAGGACAAGTCTGTGGTCATTGAAGAGGGCAGCAGGGCCCTGGGTCCGCAGGACTATAACGGACATGTCTTCCAGATCTATGGAGCCAGACAGAGAAGTTTGGGAAAGGGCCTGGCACATAGTAGGTACTCAACTAAAGTTAGCATCCTCTGCTCCCCTGGAGGGAGAGAAAATGAGAAAGCTGTCAGCCCGAGGCAGGGTTTGAGGACCTGCAAGGTGTGTCTGGGAGCTGGAACTGTGGCCTGAGCTCTGCCATCAGAGCTGTTCCTGTGGGCTGGAGTTCCTGCAAGCTAACGGAGCAGCGACCCTAGACACCCAGGGACATGGGCTACCCTGGTCCCTCTCACCTTGCAGGCAGCCTACGTGCTGGTCACAGTTGTCCTGGTCATCACAGTTCAGATCGTCCCTGTCACAGTTCACCAGCAGGATGGCTCCATACCCATCAGGCCCCCAGACCCACTGGCGCTGTCAATGACACAGCAGAGCTGGTGCTGGGACCTCGGACCAGACTTGCGCCTTCTGCCCCAGCCACTTGCTCCTGGCTGGCCACCTAAGCCCACCCCTTCCCATTTACCCTACCCTGCAAGGACTGGCCCACTCCCTCACAAGCACCTGTCTTTCATGGCTGGCTGTGATGTGTCTCCAGCCAATGTCCTCTTTCCCAACAGGCAACTTCCCAATCCTAAATCCATCCCTCCTCTGTCCTTGGCTCCTGCCCTTCCACCCACCTGGAATGCCCTCCCTTTCACAGCCCTTTGGAGCTCAGCTCAAGGGGAGTTTCTTCCAGAAAATCCTCCTTGCTCCCCAGCCAACTTTGGCTCTGAACTCCTACTGCATGAAGCGCACAATTCAGCCCAAAGTTCTTTAACAGTTTCTTACTTGTGATGTTTCCCTTCCCACCTAGATCAAGGAAATAATTTTTAAACATGTGAAAAGAGAGACCACCACCATGCAACAAGTGAACTAGATCAAGGAGTGAGCACACTATGGCCCACTGGCCAAATCTGTCCCTTGGCCTGTTTTTATAAATAAAGTTTTATTAGAACATGGTCATGTTCATTTATGTAGGTATCGACTGTAGCTCTTTCATACCTCAATGGCAGAACTGAGTAGCTGCAATGGAGGCCGTATGGCTTGCAAAGCCTAAAAAATTTCCTGTCTTGTTTTGACAGAAAAAGTTGGCCGGCTCCCAACCTAGGTTGAAAGCCCTGAAGGACTTTTCCCCACAAAGTGAGACCTAGCTCAGGGCTGGGCACACGCTTTCTAATTCTTGCCGATGACATGTTTCCTGGTAAAGAAGATCGCCAGCCATGCCTGGTTACTGTTGGGCTCCCCTGACCTCAGCATCAGCTGGAAGGCAGCATCATACGTACGATAATCTTCTATGAACCCTGCCTAGAGCTGCTCCAAACTCCATGCCCCTTTCTGAGCCCAGGCTGAGATGCCGTACCTTGTCCACAAAGCTCCTGTTCTGCCTGCCCTCACAGTTCAGGTCGCAATCCAGAGTGATGTCTGCAAGGGGAGGGCAGAGAGTAAGTCATCACAGGGTTCCCAGGAGGTTAGCACAGGCCTGTGACCTTCACCTTTTAACTTCATACCCAGGGCCCGCTTGGGGCAGGGCAAACAGAAGTCATTTCCAAGAGACCCTGCCCAGAGGTAGGGGCATCTGGAGCCTCTCTCCCTGATTTTGGGGGAAAAAGAGGTCTTGGGGAGGAGGCAGGGTCAGAGAAAAGGCCCAGGTCAAATGCTGCCTCCTCCAGGAAGCCTTCCCTGATCCCTCCCTTTTCTGCATCTCTACAGGCTCACTGTCTGGGCACGCCCTACACTGAGCTCAGGTTGCCCTAGATATTCTTGGCCTGTGTGAAGCTGCCCACCTCCTCTGGATGGGAGAGGAAACCTGGGCTTTGGTGTCAGAGAGATGTGGATGTGAACCTGGGCTCCACCATCTACTGCCTGTGCCCTGTCTGAGCCTCACCTCCGTCTCATACTTTTAAAATCTCAGCCTCCATGTCACCTTCTTAATGTGTCTCCCTAGAGCTAGAGGAGATTTTTTAAACACAAGTGGAGGAGCATTCAAGGGACAGAGGTAGGGAAAGGGAGGAGGAAGAATTTGAAATTATTTTTAAACATGTGACAAGAGACACAACCACCATGCAACAAGTGACTGTATCTCACACAAAGAATGTGGGCAAAAAAAGGTCCAACTGGAAAGAATGTGTATAATATGATTCCGTCCATAGGATGCTCAAAGAAAGGCAAAAAGACTATATTTTTTGGGTATACCTATTCAGGTGATAAGACCACAAAGAAAAGCAAGAAGATACTTATCACAAGATGGTACACAGCTCTGGAGGAAGGGGCCAGTGATCAGAGAGGGGTATGGTTAGAGGAGACTTTGGGGTGCTGGTCATGTTCTGTTTCTGGACCTGGGCGATGGCTGTTCAAGTGTTTGCTTTGTAACTATTCACTAATGTGTGTGTGTATAAAATAAAGCTTTATGAACTTTTCTGTGTGTGTATTTTCCAGTGAACAAGAGTATGTGTGTGTATTTGGGGAGGAGGAGGTGGGGTGATACCCGGACTCAGTCCTAATCTAAAGGAAGGTGGGTTCAGGCAATAATGAAATACAACGTCTCTGATCATCCAAAAGAAGGTTAATAGTGCAGTGGGGCAAGGCACTCCTGTACGCTGCCGGCAGGTATATAAAGTGGCATCGTCTTTTTGGAGAGCAATTTGGCAACATCTATGAAAATTTACAATGTATGTTTCCTGTGACTCAGCAACTCTGCTTCTGAAAATGCCAGCTAAAGATGGAGCATTTTCAACTTTTTGCCAATTGCGGTCCACGGTGCTGGTACCCATGCAAACTCCCACCCACAACGCAAGGAGCTCCTCAGTTCCCCATCCCTGGCAGCACTAAGTTAAGCCTCTTTTCATTTGGGTTCTGACCGCTAAGGCTTTCTCTTCTGTGAATTGCTCCTTTATACTTTCTGCTGATTTCTAGTCATGTGTCCTTTTATTCTTGTTCATTGAAGTTTTCCATAATCTCTATGCTTCGAGTAAACCATAGGCATTGCAAATTTTCTCTTCCAGTCCAGAGTTGGATTTTTTTTTATTGTACTCTGTTGTATAGAAGTTCTAAATTTTAATACAGCCTAACTCATCTTTCCCTCTATGATTTGTGCTATTGTTTTGCCTTGTTAAAGACAAATTTGACCTTGATTTCAAGATTTTTAGTTCATGTGAAATTTGTTTTTGAGTATGGTGTTAGACATGGTTCCGAGTTCATTGATTCTCACGTGATAACCACATGAGCAGGGGTCTACGCCCAGTTCTCTATTGGTTTTATTGATCTGTATTTAATCCTGCACCAATATCACATGGCCTCAAGTACTACAACTTGGGAAAGTCTTTGGTACCATGAATCCCTCCATCTTGTTCTTCCTTAAAATTGTTTTGGCTATTCTTGCCCTTTGCTCTTCCATATGAGATTTAGGATGAGCTCAATAAAGTTCTATTTAAAAAACCACTGAAATAGAATGACATTCTATTTTGATGGGAATGTCATTGAGTTTATAGACTATTTGGTACTGTTATTTTGTTTGTTTTATTCTTCCTTTCTCTTTATGTTTCAGTTTGGATAACTTGCCCTATCTTCAGGTTCACCAGTGATTTCCTCAGCTCTGTCAAATCTACCTACGAACCTATCAAAAGCATGTTTCATCTGTTGCCATGACATGATTTTTATTTCTAGCATTTCCCTCTGAATCCTTCTTATAGTTTTCATCTCTCTGTTAAAATTCCCCATCTGTTCATGTGCGTCACCCATCTTTTTCTCTATAGCCTTTAACATATTAATCATGATTACTTTCCATTTCCTATCAGATAGTTTCAACATCTGTGTTATCTTGCATGGAATTTGTATATCAACTTATGGGTAATTGTCAAAAAATGTTTACTTTGGAAAAAGCAAGCTCTAGTTCCATGTCTGTATGCCTCGATTGGCTTACAAAAGGGGGAACAGACAGGTATGCATGTGTTTGCTTGTATAAGCACAGCATAACTCGAGAAGGGTTCTGGGCCTGAGGAACTGGGAGTCTTGGATTAGAGGGATGGAGGTTTACCTTTCAATTTACAGTTGACTCATGAACAACTTGGAGGTTAGGGGTGCCGACCTTGCACATGAACTACGGTCGGCCTTCTGCAGTTTCAGATCCCCAACCATAGCGTTGACCCTTGAACAACACAGGTTTGAACTGTATGACTCAGTTGTACTGCATAGATCAATTGAAAACAGTCCATGTATATGTGAACCCACGCAGTTCGAATCCATGTTGTTTAAGGGCCAACTATATACTTTTTGTACTGTTTGAATTTTTAAAATGTGCATTTCTTACTTTAAGTTAAACAATAAAGCTGATGGACTGTGGTAAAAAGATCCTTGCTCAGGGCCATTCCCAGTCACGCCCCAGCCTGCCCTTGGCCAAGGCCCCTGGCTACACCCCTAGCATGACCCCCAACTTACCAACACAGGTGAGGTAAAGCACTGTGTAGGCCAGAGGCTGGGACTTCTGGCTGGAGTAGTAGGAGATCTGAACCTGTAGAGAGATGATCCAGGGTCACACCGGCTAAAGCCAAGAGCCTTACCCCAAAAGAGGGGAGATCTCAGGAACCTCTGGGCACTAAACCTGAGTTTACCAATTCAGCTCATCCTTCAGCTTTCTCTTAGCCATTTATTTCTCCATGCCTCGGTGGGCCCATCTGTAAAATGGACACTAGTTGTGAGGGATTCTATGAAGATTTAGGGCCCTGGGTGGCTGATGACTACCATGTGATTTTGGGGAGCCCCAGCCCCAGCAGTGAGTCTCAGTCCCATTCTTTATGGTGAGGAGTTCAGACTGGACAGGGTTTAGGGACACTCTCCAAGCCAATGTCCTTATTTCTGGGACTTAGGCAGGCCTGTACTAGAGCCCAGCACCTCTGGGTTTTGTGACCTTCACCTTCCTCAGCCTCCTCAGTTTCCTCATCTGCAAAATGGACACCATACAGGTGCCTACCTCAGAGAACTAACACATGTCAAAGACTGATCTCGTAGAACATGCCCCAAAAACATCAGCTACTGTAACTGGGGGGCAGGTGGCATTGGGTAAGGGCTCAGGTTCCAGATGCAGCACACACGCACCTATCCTGGGAAAAGTGACTCTCTGCTCTGGGCCTCAATTTCCTCAGCCGTAAAGTGGGGGATAATAATAGCTCCTACCCTGTAGGGCTGATTATAGGTTGTGAGGATTAAGGAAGGAAGGTGTGTGACAATGCTCAGCGGGGTGCTAGGCCCACGGCAAGCACCCAGTAACTGTCAAAGGTGGGGCTGAAGCTGGTAAGGACAATAAAGTAGTTGGAGGCCGAGGCAATGAAGCCACTACCTTCAACCCCAGCCCCTCCGCTTGGACATTCCCTTCTTGGTTCCTCAACGGCCTGGCTCTGATGTGCTCCTCTCAGTCAGAGAGGGTTTAGGATATCATACAGGCCACTCACCTCGCGGTCCTGGGAACCCCTAAATCCTGTAATGACTGACCCCTGTGTGTCAAGCCCCAGCAATGAGGCTGGTCTGAGACGTACAATTACTTGGATCCCAGCCAAAGGTAGGGGGAGCGGAAGGGGGTAACCTCTGACCCTCCTCAATCCGTGAGGACCTTGAAGCCAAGGAAGTTAGGGAGGGGAGGTGTCCACACGGCCTCTGGGTCAGCAGGGTACCTCACAGGCTGCTATTCCGTCCTGCCCTGGGGACTCCATCCTGACCATCGTTAACTCTGTTCCTTACTATATCATGCAATTTTAGGCAAGCCAGGCCCCTTCCTGGTCTGTTTCCTTGTCTGTAAAATGTTTATTGAGCCCTGGGTGGTACGGCTCAGTGGATTGAGTGTCAGTCAGCCTGCGAACCAAAAGGTCGCTGGTTTGATTCCCTGTCAGGGCTCTTGCCTGGGCTGTGGGCCAGGTCCCTGGCTGGGGACATAGGAGAGGCAACGAATTGAACACACCAGTGTTTCTGTCCCTCTCTTTTCCTTCTCTAAAAATAAGTAAATAAAATCTTTAAAAAATTGTTTTTAAAAAAGGATTAGATTGAGTCCTGCCCCAAATCTCCCACAGAGCCCAGTTCAGGTAAATGGATGCGAGCAGGGGTAGGAGTGATGTCAGGCAGGTCTGCATTGAATTCTAGCTCTCCTTCTGACTAGCCATGTGACCCCAGGACAATGACTCTGGACCTCGGTAGCCCTGCCTGTGAAATAGCCCTACCTTTCAGGGCTTTTGAGGGCTGAATGGGCTTTCCAGCCTGGCTCATGGTCAGCGCTCTTAATGGGCCAATGTTCCAAAACTTTGTTGGAAACGGAGTATAAACTTACCACGCCCATGCGACAATTCCTGATTCCCATCAGCCATTTAAAGCATCACTTGTGCTAAATGCCCACCCCATCTCCGCCATTTCTCTAACTTTTTTTTTCCTCCCACTTAAAAAAAAAATTAGTTTTATTGTTGCTGTATTACATCCATCCCCTTTTCGCTCCCCTCTGTCCTCTTCCCCACCCACCCATTCCCCCCAAAGTCAATCCCACCTGTTGTCCATGTCCATGGTTCCTTCATACTAGGTTCTTGCCTAAACCGCTCCCCTTCTTTGCCTCTTCCTCTCCCCACCAATCCCCTTCCCCCTGCCCACTGAAGGCCTATTCACTGTATTCATATATCTGGTTCTGTTTTGCTTGTTGTTTGTTTTGTTCATTATTGTCCTATTTCTCCCACTTTTAAAACATCTCGCCCTGGGGCCAGAATGTTGCCTACAGCTGGGGCTTGTTACACTCATTCTTGTCAGCTGAATGAACTAAGAAAGGAGAGCGAGGGAAGTCATTTTGCTGCTGAGAAGGGAATGGGGACAGGCAGGGAGTGGATTACAGCAGGGGCCCCCAACCTCCAGGCCCGCAGATGGTGCAGGCCTGTTAGGAACCAGGCCACACAGCACGGAGTGACCTTGAATGTAATGCATTGAATCATCCTAAAACCATCCCCCCACCCCTGGCCTGTGGAACCAGTCCCTAGTGCCAAAAAGGTTGGGGACCGCTGGATTAGAGGAAGGGGAAGCAACTTGGGGAAATGTCACCTTGGTGAAGGGAGTCCCCCCCAGAAAGCAACATTCCTGCTTTCTCTCCTTCCTTCAGAATGGCAGTAATAACCGAATCAACCCTCAGCCACCAGATGGGGAAACTGAGGACCTACTTGCCAGAGGGCACACACTCTGTGTTTGTAAGTCCAGGGCCAGGTGCTTACCCACCGTGCCACCCAACATCTGGGGCAAGAGAAGGCACTGGGCTCTTGTGAAGCGAGATCACTGCCTCCCCACCCCTCTGCCCCCTGGACCAGGGGATGCACTCACATGACTGTCGTTGAGGTCATTGCTGGGAGAGTTCATGACCACGATGATCTCCAACCCTTTGTCGCAGTGCCACCGCCGGGTGTCCGCACGCTCCCGGTCCCTCTCCACACTGGGAGAGATGTAGATGTCCACACCAGGGGTCCCGTAGACCTCGAACATCTCTGTGCCCTCCGGTACTGACCTGGGAATAACAGGGAGCCATGGGAAGTGCTAGAGAGGGCAGCTCTTGTTCAGGTGCTTGAGCTTTGGCTTAAGCCCTTGCTTCCTCCAGGAAGCCTTCCCTGGTCACCCAGAAACCTCAGGTCCTCAGAGTAAGCTCCTGGGAGTCAAGCCTGGACCCCACACCAATGTATACAGTTACAGTCTTGCATTTCAAGTCTCCATGTTTATTCACACTTCCCTTGTGTGTTTCCTGGGCATTAGCTGTAGAGTTAAGAAGTCTGGGATGTCATCTGGCCCTGAGACTGAGTTTCCCCTAACCCAGCTGGTCTGGGAGTCCTGGTTGGAACCAATTTGTTCATCTTACTGTCTGAGAGGTGCCCGCTGTGGACATGGGCACTGCCAGGTTGAGACCCGCTGGTCTCCCCAGAGCCTTTGATCCCACTGGGAGCTGAGGGCAGCCAGGTGGGGCTCAGGATCAAGAAGTCAAGGGTCAATGGGACCATGTAAGGAGGGGTACTGTGAGCAGAAGGGACTGGGAGGCTTCCTGGAGGAAGCAGCCAACACCTGCACCTGAGGGATAATAGTAGCCACCACTTGCTTTGTGCCTGCCCTGTTTGAGTCTCTTCATGTGTATTATGCCGTGAATCCTCTCAATAACCCTAGGAGGTGAACACTATTAGTGTTCCCATTTTACAGAAGGGGATACTGAGGGTAAGTAGCTTGTCCAAGGTTATGGAGCTAGTAAGTGACAGAACTGGAATCCAAACCCAGTCCTTCTGGTTCCTGAGTCCACATTCTTACCCCAAGAGTAAGGACAACAATCATCTTAACTCCTGAGACCCCCATCCCCTGCACACTTAGTGTGGCTAAGCCTTTCTGAACATCAACTCATCTGATCCTCACTGCAGCCCCAGTTGGAGGGGACTGTTACTCCATTTACATGTGGGGAAACTGAGGCTCAGGTGGGCAGGAGATTGCCCCAGTGTTTCCCAGCTGGTCATTCTACCACAGGCCCTTTCCCTTTGCTTCCCCTGCCTGGAGGAGACCTGACCTTCCTCAAAACACCCTCTTTATTCCCCCCAGCACAACTTGGATACTTCTCAGAGTAGCTTTTTTGTAAAAAGAGAAATCAATCAAGCCCAAGCCCAGGTTCTGCTCCACCAGGACGTCCCACTCCAGTGCACGGCCCTGCCCGGTGTCCCACCAGGTACGCAGGACTCACACACCTGTTTTTCCTGCCCAATTAAGCAAGTAAAAATACAAAATGCCCAGTTGGACTTGAATTTCAGATAGACAACAAATAATTGCTTACATATAAGTATGTCCTCTGAAATATTTGAGCCACGCTTATGTACAAAAATATTACTCATTGCCCATCTGGACTTCAGATTTAATGAGGCACCCTAGATCTCACCGCCTGTACTTTCTAGGGCTGGTGGTACCCTCTGTTCTGTTGTGCCCCGGGTGTGTGGGCCAGCCCCCATTAGGGGACACAGAGAACCTGGGTAGAGAGGCATTGGGATACAGAGACAGAGAAAG
Organism: Noctilio leporinus; assembly: GCA_004026585.1. Classification (NCBI taxonomy): domain Eukaryota; kingdom Metazoa; phylum Chordata; class Mammalia; order Chiroptera; family Noctilionidae; genus Noctilio; species Noctilio leporinus. Next base: position 370,043 of record PVIW01000253.1, read on the forward strand.
AGACATGGGGGAACCCAGAGAGATGACGAGCCAGAAAAATAGACACATGGAGGCAGCTCTCAGTATGAAGGGCCCCCCTCATAGCCAGAGGGCACCCTCAGCTCCTCCCTCAGCCCTGCACCCCGAGACCCCTGGCCTTCAGATCCCCAGGAAGCCTGCAAACTTTCTGTACCATCCCCCCAACCCTAAGCTGCCCCTTGGACCCCATGCATCCAGGAGCTAGAGCTGAGCACCCTTAACTGTTCTTCTGGTATGAAAGTCCTCCCCGTTCCCACACCCCAGCCCCTGGGTTTGGGGTAGTTTGGCCCAGCTCCCTACACCTCCCTGGGCCAGGCCCTGCCTAAGGTGCTGGGGGCAGTGCTCCTGCCCCAGAGGGGCCTGAGAAGACCAAGAGCTCAGGGGTGTCTGGACTAGCGTCAGAAGACAGTTACAAGACGGGCTGGGCTGCACATCAGCTGGGTGGCCTTAGTCTCCTTGGGCTCAGTAACCTCACCTGCCAAGTGGGATAATGACCTCCACTTAGCCAAACTCACTGGTCACCACGAGGCTCAAATGTGATCATTGATAGGAAGTCTGGGAAAACTGCCCCCGCCCCAGGATGGAAGGGAGGGCTGTTTAAAGTAAATTCAGGCTCAGGAAGCTGGAGGCAGTTGGAGAGGGTGGGCTAGGTGTCGGGAAGGCTTCGTTGAGGAGGGCGGGTGAGCCAAGGCCAAGGAGGAGACACATCCACGGGGAAGACATTTTTCCCATGCAGCCTTAGGAGGTCAAGTTTAAAGTCAGGCTGTAACAAGTTGTTTTACTTCACCCCTCTGTAAAGGGGAGCCAGTGAGGTTCTGGATCAGGAGGGGCAACACGTGGAGCTTGGGTGGCATGGTTAAGCCCGTGACCCTGGGGCCAGGCTGCGAGGTCTGAATCTCAGCCTCGCCTAGGCCTGTGGCTGGAGGGAGGGAGGCGGCCTCCCCTTGCCGCAGGGTCAGCGTCTGTAAAGTGGGGTAATGAGCAGATCCAAGGACTGGGTGTGTGTGAACACTGGGGATGTGTGAAAGTCAGAGGCACCTGGACGCAGGCCCTCATTTCACCACTGGGAGAACCCAGACTTCAGAGAAAAGGGACTAGAACAGGGGTGTCAAATTCATTTTCACCTGGGGCTACATCGGCCTGGAGGTTGATGTCTGGGGCAAACCAGGATAGCTGGTCATTTTGGAGTGGCCAATCTTGGACCCACCTGGTGAAAACGGGTTCCAGGACCACAAGTGCTGCAGGCAGGGCCCTGGAACCCGCATTTAAAACCACCCTGGGGTCCAGTGAAGTCAGAACTGCAGCTAAAAGTGGACTGTCTCAGAAATGCTGGAGCCTGGTGCCCCAAGGGTGTCTGGGGCTGACCGAGTGTAAGCCCGCCCTGTCCTGGGAACCAGGACAAGTCAGGCCTTCCCTCATGTCTACTGTCTTCTTTCCAATGGTGAGGAGGAGGAGGAGGAGGATGTCAACGCTAATGAAGGTTGTTCCCACAGTTGTGTTATCCCCACTTTACAGATGAGGAAACTGAGGCTCAGAGATGACAGGCGACTTGCCTAGAGTCACACAGCTAGTAAGTGACAGAGTCAGGACTCATGGCTAGCTCTGCCCCCACTCCCCTGCAAACCCAAACCCATCCCCCTCTGAGAAGAACTGACAGGAAAGATTCCTATAGCTGAAAACACAAAGGTTGGCAAGAAGCCCTCCAAAGGCCCCCTGAGCGGCCCCCAGGGACAGAGGAGAGGAAGGACCAGGCAGCTCTGGCTCCAAGGGGAGGTACCAGCCTCCTCCGGCTCAGTGAAGCTCCCAGATCCTGGTGTCTCCACCAGAACCCTCATCTCACATTCTTACTGCCCAAGGATATGCGGACTTGCATTATTTTAAAGCCCAAACAGTTAAGAGTTAGAGATGTTTCTGCCTCCCAGGGCCCCTCTGTACATGCACAGTCAGAGCTCAAAACCCGCACAGAGAGGAGCTGCTTTGTCATGCAAGGGAGGGGGGTCAGAGGCCTCTGTGAGCAGAGCTTGAGACTCACTGCTCTGTGCTGACCTCTTCAGGGTACATGTGGAGAAACTGAAGCCTGAAAAGGCGCAGAAAGTTGTTCCAAATGACACAGCAAATGGTGACAGAGCTTGGACCAAACCAGAGGGTAACTGGTCCATAAGTACCCAAGTCTTTTCACACCATTAGACCCCCTTTGCTGAGCAAGGGATGATGTGGGCTCTTTGCCCTTCCACCTAGGGCAGCAGCTCTCATGCTTATCCCTGGGGCGTGGCTCAGGAAATCAAAGCCTCTTCACCAAGTCAGGGCCATCCCCAACTTAGCAGAAGGCAGGAAGACAGGATTTAATCCATTGTCTCAGGTAGAGAGGCCCGGTGGTCTTGCCTGTGCTCATCCTTCAAGGCCCTTGTTGGTGCTCTTCCTCCAGGAAGCCTGCCCTGACTGCTCAGCCTATGCTAAATCCTCTTTTTCATCTCCTCCTTCTTTTACTATGGTTCAGAGGTTCCCCAGCATCTTGTGTATGACAGGTTTAGGGACACTTGAGGTGGTCCACAGGGTCAGGCCAAAGCCTTAAAATGATGACAACAATAATAATGATGAGTCACCATACTGAATGTTCATCATTCATACTGAATGCCCGGCATTGCTTGCATGCTCTACACACATAATCCCATTCAATCTTCCCAATAGCCTTTTGAAATAAAGGCCAAATTGTTTGGCTTACATCCTGGTTCTGCACTCGTCACTGGCTATGTCGGGGGCAAGTTACTTAACCTCGCTGTGCCTCAGTTTCCTCATCTATAAGAATGACAAATGCCCACCTCATAGAATTGTTATGAGAATTAGTTAACATATGTAAAGTGACAGGGCATGACTGGATGGAGCATGTTCTAAGTATTATTGCTGATATTATTATTATTATTATCTTCATCCTACAGATGAAGATGCAGAGACTCCAAAAGCCGACCTTTCCCAGGGTCAGCTCCTAAAGTGTAAAGCCAGGACTGAGCCCCCATGCCCACTGCCCCTTCTCTTGTTGACCCCCAGTATGAGCATCTGAGGTTGCTAAATCATGGTGTCTTCAAGCCGAAAGAGACCTTGGCACTCACCCAGTCATTCCCCACTTACAAGATGAGGAGTCCCTTCCTCAGCACCGCTGCTCAGGCTTGGTTCCCTCCCATGATCAGCTCCTCGTCTCCTCTCATCTATTACCCTGGGACCAGTTTTGTCTCTGCTTCCAACTAAGTTCACTTTAATATTTAAGTTTTAATCTAGGACACTGGGTCTCAACTGCGGTGACCTCCCATCCCAGGCGCATCTGGTGTCTGGAGACATTTTTCGTTGTTGCAGTGGAAGGTGTGCTCCTGGCATCTACTGGGTAGAAGTCAGGGACACTGCCCAGCATCTTAGTATACAGGGTGGTCCCCAGCCCCCCACCCTTCATCCCTCATAGAATTGTCATGTCCGTAATGCTGAGGTTGAGAAACCAGGTCTGTAAGATGGCAACAGTGACATTGCTCGGCTCTCTGCCCTCCCAGTTCCTGGATTACCCAGGTCTTTAGCTCCCCAAAAGTGTCAGTAGCCAGCTTCCTGCTGGTTCCCAGAGCCCAGCTCCTGAAACCCTGCCTGAACTCTCCAAATCTTTCTTCCTGGGAGAGGGAGAAAGTGGGTCTCATCCCCAGCCACTGGCCTTAAGGACATGAGCATACAGTATGGTGCTGCTTTACAGAGCACAGAGGGGAGCTGCTTTGTGCCCCATTAGGGGCATAATGTGTAGGTACTGACGAGCTGGAGGAAACCAGGTCCTCCCCCCCTCCCTGAATGGCAGACAGCTATGTTCATAAGACTCCTGACCATGAATAGGGTTAAATCCTGTGTGACCTATTCAAATGGCTTGCCCTCTCTGTGCCTCAGTTTCCTTATCTGTCAAAGAAACCGAAGATAATAATAAACAGCCCATAAGGTTGTTATGAAAGTTAAATTCAAGAGTTAAATCCAAGAAGCTTGTTCAGCTCCTAGAACAGTGCCTAGCACTAAGTACTAGGTATAAATCATTTAAAAATTTTTTTATTTATTATTTTTAGAGAGATGAGTAGGGAGAGAGGCAGAGAGGGAGAGAGACATCAATGTATGGTTGCCTTTCACTTGCCTCTAGCTAAGGACCTGGCTGGAGACCTGGCTTGCAGCCTGGTTATGTGCCCTGGCTGGGAATTGAACCAGCGACCTTTGGGTTCACAGGCTGGCGCCTTATCCACTGTGCCACACCAGCCAGGGCTCTTTCTATTCTCATTTGCTCAGCCAGGCTCTCAGCCCAGCCTGCAGGGTCCTCTGGCCAGAGACAAGTGCTCAAGTCCCATGGCACCAGCACCCTTCAAGGCCCGGCGGGAGCTCAGCCATTACAAGCCTCTTTACCCACCTTTAGTTTCCCACGCTTCAAATCCCCTGGCTAGAGTCTTCAAGAAACCCAAAATCAAAAGGCGAGGACCCAAGCTTCTGTGAGTGGCTGGTGTTTCAAGGCCAGCCAAGGCTCAGGAAAAGCCAGCCCAGCCAGGCCCAAGCCCTGAGGAAGCCCTACACAGCTCATAGGGAGGGCCCAGGGTAGTCCGCACCCCAGGGCTCAGGTTCTTACCCGTAAATGTCCACAAGGGTCTCCACGCCCGCCACGCACACGGCGCTGGTGGGATGCTCCAGGGACACACGCACGATCCTCTGCGGGGACATGCTGGCCTTGGGCTGGGCTGGGGCCGCAAAACTCAGCACTGCCTACATATATATAGGTCCTTTCCCATGTGGTTTAAAAGACTCTGGCCCTGCCCCTTTAGCCTGGAGCGCTATCTGATTGGCTGCCGTTCTGGAAGCCAAGCCCCTTCCCAGATCCAGGAGCTCAGGATTGGCTGAAAGAAACGTGATATTTGCATAGGAACCTGTTGCTCCCGCTCCAGCATTGACGGAGTTAATTTCTGGCTTTAAAGGGGTGCAGGTCAATACAGGTTACCTGGCCAGGACCCCGGGACCTTGGGGTGGGGGTACGGAGATGTGTGATATTGACCTGGGTCCCTTCCTTGCTTTCCACATTCATTCTCCTCACTCCCTTTTCCTGTGTCTGATAACGCTTTAGTGGGGAGCTTCTCTACCCTGGGGTGTGGGGGTGGCGGTGGGGGGAATTGGCGAAATGCAGATTTCTGGGCCAAGCCTCCAATCTGATGCGGCAGGTTAGGGATGCAGCCCGGCACCTGGATGATTTTTTACAAGTACCCCCAAAGAATTTTGATGTACTTGAGAAACACCAGTATTGTTCTTAAAAGCATGAATTTTTACAAGCAGGACTGAATGTCAGCCCTCCCTCAGCCACATCCTGGCTGAGTGACCTGGGGCAAGTCACTTAATTGCTCTGTGCCTCACTTTTCACATCTGATAAGGGGTTGTTGTGCAGCTTAAATGAGACAATGTGGGCACAGCTCTGCGGAGCTTGGCATTATTTTATTCTGGGTGTTGTTGTTATTAGATGCAACAGTCTTCAGGAGAATGGGAGATGAAAACCCTCTTGGACCGGGGAAGCTCAGAATGTCAGAGTACAAAGATTCACTTTTCAGGTGGGGAAACTGAGGCCAGAGGGGACAGTTAGGCACAGGAGCAAGGACTCTAGGGAGAGAAGTCTTGGGTTCGGATTCAGATTCCATCATGAATGGCTATGTGGCCTTGAGGGTTCTGTCCCCTCTTTCCAGGGCTTGGTTTCCTCATCTGCCGGAAAGGTGGCTAATCACCAACCCCAGCAGAGGTAATGGCAGGGACACACCCTGCCCACAGAGGCTTAGAAAGTGCTGAATAGAGGTTTCCTCCCTTTTCCCTGGTGGCACTGACAGTTTGAGGGAGGGTGGGGACCAGGACCCACTCCTGAGTCCCTAGCCAAAGTACTTGCTGAATTCAAGGACCTAAGTGGAACTCTAAAAGTAGTGCTCCTATATCACAATTCCCGGGGTGGGGGGCGGGGGATTCAAGGAGAGCTTCTGGGCAGCTGGGTCCAGTGACAACTTCACTTTTTTTGGCTGTAGAATGGCTTGGTGGCTGACTCTGCTCTGGGTAAGAGTTGGCACTCAGGAGGAAGTCCCAGACGGTCTCCCAGCCCAATTGTGAGCATAGTGGGAAATAGATGCAGAAACTAGGGGGCTTCCCTGGGGAACTGGCCCACTGTGCTGGGGACAGGACTGGCCTCCTGCTCAGAGCCCTAAGTCTCCTTCTGGCAACACAACCATATCTTTACCTCTTCCCAGTTAATACCAGCTCTTTGAAGTAGATTGATGGTCCATTCAGACTAAAGTGTCTATGGCACAGATGGCAAGAAGTTTTTGCCTCTTAGTCCACAGCACAAGCTGAAATGAAGTGAACGTCACAGGGTGCCACTTGAGGCAGCGACACGCACATAAGAGGCAAGGGGAGATCATTTCAGACCCCTGAAATCAGACCATTGAGTTACGTGGTGGCTTTAGAGGCAAAAATCAAAGGAAATCATAGTGGCATGTGGCCCTGGGCACCAGTCCTGCTCAGGACTAGCCCACATCTGCCAATAGTGCCCACCATCCCAGGGGCCACCCTCCCCTGATAGCCATCTCAGCAGGACAATTGGCTCCAGGGCCCAGGGCATGTGTCAGCCATCCTGATGAATCAGCTGACTGCCTGGCCCTGGTCCTGGGGTCTCCCCAGGTCAGGTGGGAGCTGCTCAGGGCCGGCAGAAGTTGAATCAGGGATCCAGTGCTATGGTGGGTGACGCCTTCTCCCCTCCTCCCTGAAGCCCAACAAACAGAAGCTAAGGAGGCAGGCACTTTGAAGAAATGCATGTTGGAAAAAAAAAAAGAAATGCATGGTGACATTTATATTGAACCAGAAAGGAGGTGACCAGTCTCCCAGAACATTTTCAGAGGGGACATCAGTGTCCTTCAACAGCCCCAGCAGCAATTCTAGTGCTTCCCACACTCGGGGCCACTTGAGAAGACTTGCTCCCCACCCTCCCATTGCTCCGCAGTGCCCCACCCTTCTCTGCCCTGGGGAGAGTCCCAACCCCAGCTGCACACCCTCAGGCCCTGAAGATCTTTCTTCTCTTCTTGACTCAGAGAGTGAGCAGGTTAGACCAGGGCCTTGTAAATGGGGTCCCCCAGAGCCTTCTGGAAGGGGAGGATTCAGGTACACTGCCCTCACCGGCTTAAACCAGAGCAGTTCCATTTTTTATCCGTTTCACCTGTTGGGTTTCCAAGTAAGTGTCCGACAACTAAGCATTCCAAGGCCGGTAGAGTTTAATAGCAGCTGGTTCTCTCTGGCCTTTCCAGGGGCCACTGAAAACCCAGCTGGGGAAGGCCCAGGCGCGGACACCCCCGAGATGGGCCCGCAGGTGGTGGGGGAAAGGGAACAGGTCTGCTCCCTGCTGCCCATGTCTGTCAGGGGCAAGAACCACCTCTCACTCTGTGCTAGCCAAGCCTGCCTGCCTCTGCATGTCCTGGTGACGTCCCCGGGGGCCAAACTACTAACCCCTGTGGCAGCTCCATCTTCCCTTCCATGGGACGGGGACACAGAGCTATCGGGGTTTACTCACAGGTGAAACCCAAGCTACACTCCAGGTCTCGGGGCTGCTGAGAGAGACCAGGTGAGCCTTCCCCTCCCACTGCCCGTAGAAGGCAGGGGCATAATTAGAGACTATTAAAGGAAATTAAACCTCACCTTCAGAGATAACTAATGGCCCTCCACCCTCTTCTAACATCTGGGCCCCGCTCCCGGCGGCACCTGGAACAGCCAGCTGCCTTCACATCCAGAGTCCAGAATCGGAGGCCCAGGAGCCCTGAGAGCAGAAACGGACGCCAGGCCCCAGGTTTTGACCCTGTGCCTCAGCCTTCCCTGCCGTCCTGGCACTTGGTCCCTGTCTGGCCTGCCTGCCTTCGGTCCCTCCCAGGACTCACTGTCCTTGCAGCATTTTTCAGCCGGAAGGAGTCAGCACTTGTAATTAAAGGCTTTCCAAACAGATAACAAGCACCCTTCCCAGAAGGAGGATGGAGTCAGGTATTAGAGGGTTTTTGTTGTTCTTTTTTCCTTTTGAAAGCAATCCCTTTGAAGCTGGGTTTTCCTGCGCCTTTTTGCACTGGGAGGTCACAGTCTGGGGTCCCCTGCAGAAGAAGGTAGCCAAGGAAAGAGGGTGGCTCAGGGCCCCCTTCCAGGTCTTGAAGGAGCCACAGGTGGCCTAGACCCAGGGCCCTCACACCAGAGCCCAGCCTCTCTGGGCCCCATTCCTGGTACAAACACAGAGGACCTGCTGAGATAGAGGGGGGCAATTCCAGGAGGCCCCGCGTCACCATCCTTGAATGTGCTAGAGCTGTTGATCTTCTCTGGAACGCCTGGGAGTCGTGGACGGAGAGGAGGAGAGGGAAAAATGAGGGTGGACCTTCCTGGGCTGGGTCCGAGGTGAGGCTGTGTGGTGTCCTGGTGCCCATGGTGGCCAGCACGTTTGTAGGCACGTGGGGGGATGTGTCCAAGGCTCCCCCAAGAGGAGGGAGGCCAGGGGGTGGCTCCTTGTTCTCCTCTCTGTCCAACAGGTGGACAGAGAGGATGGAGGGTGGGGACCGGCTCAGGGCACCATGTGCCACCACTTGAAGGAGAAGGGCTGCCTGCGGACATTGGTCCCGCAGTGGATCTCCCCAGATAGCCTGTGGTAGGACAAGAAGTCGTCGATGAAGGTGCAGTGGAGGCCCAGCGGCTCCAGCAGGGAGCGCACCTTCTCCTCTAGGCAGCAGCGCCCGTTGACCAGGGGCCCGAAGGGCTTGGGGATGCCCAGGTGCTTGCCCAGCACCACCATGTTGACCTGTGGGCGAGAGAAGGCAAGAGGGAGGTCTGGCTGGTGGGGGACACTACACATAGGGGCTCCTTCTGCCCTGTGGCTCAGACAGATCCATCCCCAGGGCCTGTCCCCATCCTGGCCTGCATCCCCCCGCCCCCAGGGCTGGGGCTCCCTCAAGAACAAAGGTTTATGAGAGCAGAGAAGAAACGGATTCATGGTCGGAGAGGCAGGCTGTCAGTAATATACATGGGAGAGTTACGTGAATTAAAGACACCCCTTCCTCTAATGCTTGCTTCAGTCTGTCAGAAAGTTGTAACAACTGGGTTAGAACCAGATTTTACCACCATCTGTCAGAAGCCTGGACAGCAAACATATCCATCAACAAGATGTATGGTGCGAATGTCCTTGTCGGGGTGGTGCACGTGCTCACCACACAGCTTGCTCAGCTGTCCCTGGAAGCCCTGATAAGTATCACCCCTTATTGAGCAACTACTATGCGCTAGACATATCATCACGGAACCCCACAGCCTCCTGCTGAGCCTGTGATTTGCACAGGTCAAGTGACATGAGCAGCACCACACAGTCAGAGAAAGGAGAGACTGAACATTGGTTTGGGTCTGACTCACAGCAAAACCCATGCTCCTTGTCCTCTGCTAGAATATGGCACTTTCGTGGCCTAGGGCTCAGGGGCTGGACAAGGGACTAGGGGTCCTTGTGGGGCACCTGGGTTTATTTCTAGTGACACTTCTGCTTCCTTCTTTGGGTGTCCTGGCTAGGGGCCCTAAAACTGGGGAAGGGAAGTCTCCCCAATGCAAGTATGGAGGTTTCTCAGAGGAAAGCCAAACCCCAGACTGGTGGCCAGAAGAGCTGCCTTTGGTGTTTAAAGGGAACATTCTGGACCCACTGTCTGGAGGGTAGTGCTGGGTCATCTCTGTGTGGGGTGGGCTGGCCTGGACCCAGTGACCTCACATCCTCCAAGCCCTAGCCCTACCCTAAAGTCTGCCCCGCAGAGCCATCTAGGCTGGGACCAACATTAAGCTGGAGGGTTACATGGGGCCAGTTCCATGGCCTTGAGCCTGAGCTACCTAGCTGCTCACTAATGGGCCAGGACACGCAATGGGGCAACAGAAAGACTAAGGGTAGGGAGCAGAGCCAGGAGCCGGGTTCAGGACCAGAACCAGGCCACGTGTGCTTTCTCTTGGATGGGGACCCAGGAGACAGAGACTGGCCCACCCGCCCCCAGGGGACCTCAGGCAAGCCACCCACTCTCCTCTAAGGGCCTCGCTTCCCCCATGTGACAAAAGAGGGGATTAACAGAGCATTTCCTAAGGGCCCTTCCATTGTGAACAGGCAGGACTTGGGCTGAAATTAGGGGGTTCCCAGAGAGGGATGTGAGTTGGGGAGCAGGTTTCTGGCAGGTGAGGGCAAGGCCACCGCCAAAGGAGGGTTGACCAGTCATGGGCTCCCACCCAGGCCTTGCCAGCAACCCTCTGCCAGAACCAGAGCCAATCATGCCTTCCAACTTCACTGTCCAGTATGGTAGTTGCCAGCCACATGTGACTGTTAACATTAAAATTAAAGAAGGCCCTGGCTGGTGGCACAGTGGATAAGGCACCGGCCTGTGAGCCCAAAGGTTGCTGGTTCGATTCCCCAGCCAGGGCACATAACCAGGTTGCAAGCCAGGTCTCCAGCCAGGTCCGTAGCTGGAGGCAGGTGAAAGGCAACCATATGTGGATGTCTCTCTCCCTCTCTGCCTCTCTCCCTTCCCCTCTCTCTACAAGTAATAAATAAAATCTTAAAAAACAATTTTTTTAAATTAAAATTAAAGAAAAGTCACAGTTCTGTTGGTTAGCCACACCAGCCCCATTGCAAGTGGCTCAGTGACTCTCATGTCATGTGCAAACCCCAGAAGTTCCAGCAGCACTCTCTCAGGAGGGTGGCTCTCAGCGAGGGGTGATTTTGCCCCAGGTTGTCACAACGAGGGGAGTGCTACTGGCATCTAGTGGGCAGGGGACAGGGCTCTCTACATCTACATCCTTTCCCAAGGGGATAATGGGCACCTCCACCGGGACTGTGCCAATAGCACCTGCACAGGCCCCTCCCGGGGGCCACAGGGCGAGCTCGCAATCTGCTCATCTGATTGTCAGCTGCCTGAGTTAATGACAACCAGAGAGGCGGCCACCGCCTGCCCCGCCTGCCCCACTCAGGAGCCCCACTGGGGAGCAGAACAGGCCACCGAGGCCCAGAAATGGAAGCTCGGAACATTTGGGACAAACCACATTTCCTTTTTCCATTTGGGGGAAAAAAAAGTGTCGGTGGTCGTGCGGGCTGCCCCGTGCATGGGGGCTGTTTTCAGCAGGGTCCCTGAGCTCCACCCGCTGGGTGCAGCAGTGCTCCCGTCATGGGGCCATCCAAATGCTCTGGGAAGAGGCAGGGACAAATGGCCCGAGGTGGAAGTCACTGATGGAGATGATCTACATTTGCACGGGAAACACACAAACACTGGAGAGAGGTGTGGGCCTCTGTGCCATGTGTCCTTGGTCAGGGAGCGCTTCTTCTCTGAAAGCCCAACCAACTCTCCGCCAGGACCCTGCCGGCCCCAGGAACGGGAGAGAAGCCCACACGCTCACCATGTCAGGGAAGAAAGCTTCTGCATGGGAGTCCTGCAAGTAGAAGAGCTGGGGGATGTCTACAATGTCCCGCTCTGTCAGGCCCAGCTCCTGCTTCAGCACCTCCCGGTTCCGGTCGATGCAGCTCTGGGGGAGGGGCGAGAACCCAAGGCTGGCTGAGCACCTACTGTGTGCAGCCTCTGTGCCCCTGTTCAGTTCCTTTGGTTTTTGTGCTATTGCTGTCCCCCAGATGGGGAAACTGAGTCTCAAAGGACCTGCCCTAGGGCATAGAGCTAGGAGGTGGTGGAGCTGGGGATTGGACCAGGCGATTTCTGGCTTCAAAAATTTTTGCTGCTACCCCACACTGTCCCAGCCCCAGCTGGGCAGAGGCCCCCACCCATCTCAGCAGTTTAGGAGGAAGTATGGAGAAGCAAGGGCCTTCCTTCCTTTTACTGAGCAGGGAGACACCCTGCATCAGACATGTGACAGGCATTAGACTTGCCCCTTCCTGAGACCCCAGTCCACCTAGTCTCTTTACCAGATCCTCTTGACTCCCACCCACCCCAGCCCTCACCCCCAACCCCCTGCAGGGCCCTATTTCCCCACCATATCTCTACCTCACCAGGCCTCTCCAGTGAGAACTGGTTTTGCTTCCATGGAAACCTACCCTTTCCCCAGAGCAGGGCAAGATCTCCCTCATCAGACTGACATGGCTGTGTCCCTCCCATCAGATGGGGTTCCCAAGAGCAGAGGTCCTACTCTACCCACAGGTCTCAGCAGCCCCACGACAGTCAGAGGCTCAGGGATGAACCCCTCACCCCACTCCAGCTGTTCTCCCTGGAGGATGGGGTGCCCCCAAAGGCAGGCAGCTGGCAGGCCCCCTCACCTGCACATAGCGACTGTCACTCTGGAGGCGTCTGTCCGCCAGCATTTCATTAATGCTTCTCTTCACCTGGTGCTCCACCCCTGCAAGAGGCAAAGACAGATGGTACATGCCTGGGACCACCTTGGGCCTGGATTTCTCCCCACCTCAGAGCCAGGATCTGAAGTGAGGCTGGAGAAAGTCAGATTGGAAACCTTGCTGGAATGAGGCTCTCTGGCTGCAGGTAAGTCCTGGGCATGGACTTAAGACCCCCTGGGAAGGGACTCCTGGGCACAGGGCCTAATAATTTCAGTGCAGCTACCATTACTGAACATCCACCATGCTCCAGGCCCCCTACTAAGTGTATTATTAACCTTTAAAACAATACCAGCTAGGGTTAATTATCACCCCCAATTCAGAGAGAAGGAAACTGAGGCACCAAGAAGGTCAGAACACACCTGTGATGTCACAACCAGAAAATGACAAGACCAGGATTTGAACCCAGGTCTATCCAGGATGCCAGCTACCACACATCCCTGCCAATGCCCCTTTCCTCAGCTGAGAGCACTGAGGATTGTTGTGAGGAAGAGAAAAGTGCTCCATGAGGCCAATGAGGCCCTAGGAGGGTCTGTTAGTTCCCAAAGGAGATCCACAGAGTGGCCCTGACACCCACCTGGCTTCTGGCCCCTGTTCCCCTAAACCCCTAGCCCTGTCCCTATCAGGGACAGCCACTTCTCTCTGTATCTGTTTCCTTCTTTGAGAAAGGTGCAAGGAAATAGGTGTGGGAGGTCTGAAGGGGGCAGAACAAGAAAGGGGCCAGGCACAGACTGCCACATGAGAGCTTTGGAGTGCTCCTTGCTTCCTGTTCTTGTCCTCTCTTGGGGTGCAGCCAGGAGCCACCCACTGGATGAAAGGAGATCACTCCCTTGCTTGTGCCCGGGGCAGATCACCATCCTCTTCTTGGCCTTCCTTCCCTGCCCCAAGAAAGGGAGAGCCCTCATCCTTAGCTCGCACGAGCACGTCAGGAGTCGGGAGAATTCATGACTTTGGGCTCTGGGCTCAGAGATGTGCCAACCGAGGGCCTGTGAACAGGGCGCAGCCAAGGAAGGCGTCAGCGGTGCCCAGAGTTGGCAGTTGGAAGGCAGCACGCCCGCAGGGGGCCTGGCCATTGGCACTCACCTTCAAACTGGGCCGCCTCCCCATAGCCCTCCTCTTTCTTCTCCTGGAACAGCTGAAGGCAAACTCGGGGGCTTGCCAGGAGCAGCCGGAAGCCCTGGTGCAGAGTGGGGAGAAGAGCTCAGTGCAGGAGACTCCACGCTCGGGAGGGGCTGGAGTTCCGAGGCCTGACTGCACAGGGGACTGGGAGGCTCCTGCCCACCTCAGTCCACCCACCAGCCACAAAGAGCTGCCCCCAGCAATTCCCCTGTCCTCCAAGCTGGTCCCTGGTGTCCTCCCTGCCTGCAGGCCATGCCCCACTTCATCCACCTGGAGCTCAGCTTCCCCTCCCAGGTTGCTTGCTCCCCAAGGGCTGTGCCCTCCCTGCCCACCTCTGCAAGGCAGGGGAGCTGGTGGTTAACATACTGGCCCAGCGCCCTCTGTTTGAATCTTACTGCTGCCCTTCTGAGCCCCAGCTTCCCTCCCCACCTACAAAATGGGGGCAATGGTAATAGTGCCCACCTCATGTGGATTGAATGAATGAAAGCATGTACACATAGTAGGTGCTCGGTAAATGTTATTCATTATTATCAGGGTCATTTCACCAGGGTCTTGGTTGAGAGGCGTGGATCAGAGGAAACACCCAGTAAGTGTGAGAATGAGTGTATGAATAGTAAGTGAACGTGTACCCGCCTGACCTGACCTCTGACCTCTTCCAAGAAGCCCTCTAAGATTATTGCCCCCTCGGCCCAAGGGTGCCCTTGTCTCTGAGCTCACTATTCTTAGGCATAAGACCTCGATTCTGAGAATTCAATAAATTTGCTGCCCCCAGACACAGCTGATGCCTATAACTGCCTTTCCCCTGAGTTATTCTGTTTAACAAAGATATTCTGCTGACAAGGATTTAGCAACTTCCCTGTTTTCAGAACCTTCTTCTCTACCACTAGTTCTATCTGCCAGCCCCTCCACCTCTTAAAAGCCCTCAACTTGGCTGCTACTCTGGGCTCACACCACTTTGGTCTCAGCCCGCCTGTTTGCAGCTGGCCAAATAAATCTTGTAAATTCATTGCCTGCTCTCCTGTCATTCCTCCTCTCACTTGGCTGAGCCTAACAACTATAGATACAGGTGTTGAGTTGGTTCCAAGTAGCGTTGCCCTGTTCGATCCCATCAGGTCAGGCAAGGGCAGAGGTGGCTTAGGCAGGAGGGGTGGGGGCACACCTTTTGGTCTGAGGCGGGCACAAAGCTCAGGAATTCATCCACATGGCCCACAGAGAGCCAGTCCGAGTAGAGCTCCACGGGTGCCTGCACCTGCTGCGCCTTTAGGAAGTCACGCACCACTTTGGCCATTTGCCGCCCACCTGACCTGTGGAGGGAGGGAGAGAGTAGCTGTCACCTCAGGGTCAGACTCAGGGCCCTGATGTCTTCCACATCTCAAGAGTTTTTGAGGATGTAGCACATCTGAGGGTTTGCAGTTTGACAAGTATCTTAGCTGATTCATATTCAAGGGAACCAGTACCCCACTCATTTTGTGGTTCTTGAGATGAAGTCAGAGCATGTTCAAACCACCCTTTATCAGCAGAGAGAGGGGAGAGGGGAGGGACTAAGGTGGCCTAGAACCGGGACAGGGGAGCAGGAGCTAGGGTCCCCGAGCTGTGGGAGCAGACATTGCCCAAAGATGTCTGTGTATGCAGGGACTCTGATGCTGCCCCAGGCAAGGGCCATGTCCCTATTTCACAGCTGAGGCAGCTGAGGCCTAGAAATCTCAAGGGGATGACTTGTCCAAAGTCAGAAGTATATATTATACTTTGGGCACTTTCCACCTTTTCTAGCTACACGTAACCATGTACAAACACATGTATAGAGATTATTTTCAATATGTTTTACGAAAGAAAGGGATCACATTTCTTGCCCTTGCTTGTTAGCATAAGGAGATATTGATGAACTCCCCAGCCTGCATCCAATCTGGCAGGGCTACCTTAAACAGAACACAGCTTAGCCTTTTTCAGGTTCCTCCTCTGCCACCACCTGGCCAGTGACCTCTCCCCATCACCTAAATAATCCCATTGGCTTGTCCAGTTTCCCATTCTCTATGCTGTCACCCTTTTTCTCTGCAGTCTAACAGGGAGGCTTTTAAATATATCACATCCGGTCCTGATGACCCCCTCCTTCCATTCTTATCTTTGGCCACTCAGTTCCAGCCACACGGGTGGCCCTCAAACATGCCACATACATTTCTGCCTCAGGGCCTTTGCACATGCTATTCTTTTAACTAGGAATTGTTGAGCATGTGACCATGGCTCATTCCCTTACTTTTCCAAGTTTAACTCAAATGCCACCTTATCAGCTTTATTTTTGTCTACACCATATGGTACTATTTGGCATACTTGATATTGTGTTTATTGTCTGGCATCCCATGAGGATGCAAGCTCTAGAATGTCTGGGAATTTTGTCTATGTTCACTCAGGAGCTCTTACATAATAGCTGCTCAAAAATATTTGTGAATAATACTCTTTTGAACAGAGGCAAAGACCCTGTGACAGTCCAAGATCCATATAACTCAAATATGTCATAGACAAAGACTAGGAGGAAGACTCAACAAGCAGACACATGACAACACTGCTTTGATTTGAGGGATGGGACAGTGGAAATAAATTTTTTTTTTTTTTTTTTTTTTTTTTTTTTTTTTTTTTTTTTTTTAATATAGTGCTGGCAATTTTTAAAGGCTTCTTAAAACACAGTGAGCTGGTGGAGGAGAATAAGACTTAGAAATTGTTTAGGAGCAAATAGTGGCAAGAATCAGAAACATAAGGTTGAGGAGGGGCACAGTGTCTCCTCGGGGTGCTCTGCGATCCTCTGCTCTGAGGCAGGGGTATGGACTAGATGACTTCAACCCTGGTTGACATCAGACCTGGTCTCTCCATTACATCAAAGTCACCACCAGGGGGAAGAGTTGCACAAAGATTATTTTAAATGTGAAAGCAGGGTGTAGACAACCCAAGGGAGAATGGATGGGGCATTTGTTGAGAGCACTGTGTGCCTGTCTGAGGCCCCTCACACTGACTATCCTGTTTAATTCTCATGAATTTGTGTGCTTGATACACACACAAATAAAACATTCCGGTCATGATCTTAACTCTGCCCTGCCAATTGAACCTCATGCCCTAGTACACTTCTTGCTCATTTTGCTCCAGCCCCGCAGGCCTCCTAGCTGTTCCTCTATGCCTCCAACACACTCCTGCCCCAGGGTCTTTGCACTGGCTATTTCCACTCCCTTGTACATTTTCTTCCCAAATAGTCACATCCGTAACTCCCTCATTTCCTTCAGAACTTTGTTTGAATGTCAACTTCTTGTCAAGGTTTTCTTTATCTAACTTGCTAATTATTTACTTATTTATTATTTTTGCTTATTGTCTGTTTTTTTTTCCTGTTAGAATGTATGTAGATTGCCTGTTTTGTTCACTGATGAGGTTAGAAGCTAAGACAGTAACACAGGACAGAATCCTGGTTGTTAAATTCTAGTTTGGGGCCCAAAGAGGGGACCTGGATTCTGACTGTACCACTAACTGGAGTGGGGGCACAGCTGCACTGGAGACCCCACACCTTCCTAGCTGGGGTCCTCAGTCTGAGTCTGTGAGTATCTAGAACATTTTTTTCATCCTCAGCACTGGGTCCTAGACCTGGTACATTGGAAGTGTCAATGACTATCAAAGTAGCAAACAAATGCATGAGTGACTACATTCACCTCACTTTTCTGAGCCTCAGCTTCCTCATCTGTGAAGTGGGGATAACAATCCTCCCAACTTCACGGGGGGTATTGTGAGAATTAACTTAGGAAACCTGGGTAAAGTGCTATGTTCATGGCAGGTAAGTGATTAATAGCTTTCGATCAGTGAGTTCCAACCTCCTTCAGAGCAGACCCACTGCTGGGGTGGGGGTGGGGCAGCTAAATAATTCCTAAGTATCCAGAAGTGGTTAACAGGAATCCTTTATTTCTGGTAATGCCAGTTACATGGTTGGGACAGGAATTTTTAATAGGCCTATTTTATAGTTGAGAAAACTGAGGCATGGGATATAAAATAACTTGTTCATTTAATCATGTATCTGTTTTGTGCACCAAGGTACCTTCAATAGTGCCTAACACATGTAGGCATGCATTACATAGTTTTAAATGACTTAATCACCTACTATGCGCTGGGCACTTTAGTAAACACTGGTTAGGCGATATGTCCAATATCACATCACTCATAAGTGGCAAAGCCTGGATTTGAACCCAAGTCCATCAGATTCCAAAGTCTACGCTCCTTCTTCCCAGGTTCTTCCCTGAAGTGGAATGACTGCCTGGAGACCTCATGGCCCTTCTGCCTTGGTGTCCTAACCAGCTGCTCGTCCACCTGCAGTCTGTGCCAACCATTTTGATCTACTGGAAGAAGGCAACAGATCTATCTCCAACCTCTGTACTGGATTGCATTTCTCCTCCCCAGCTCTTCTGATTTTTCAAAAGAGGCTGGAGATCTGGGTTTTTATGTGGATATATATATATAATTAAGTTTATATAATACTAAGCAAGCCAAATGACCATCAACTGCCCTAAGTTCATGAGTTTTCTAAGATTCTGTGACCTCCGAATGGAAGATTCTAGGACTCCAAGTCTTTTATCCTAAGATTCCATGTAGGCTGTTAAGACCACTTCTCAGACTGGAGAATTGCATTCATGGTGAGGAAGTTGGAGAGTGGAGGCTCCAGGCGGTGCCCTGTGCCTTCTACCACCCTCCCGCCCTGGTCTCTCACTTGGGGAAGCTGCTGCCAATGAGGATCCGGCCCAGGGGGTACTCCTTGCCACCCACCGTCACCGGTGGGCTGACGTCCAGGTTGCCGAAGGAGTCAAGGCTGGAGGCGCTAGCAAACAGGATCTCCTTGGTTACATATCCGAAGTCAGGACCCTAGGGGAGGACCAACAAGACCCCGCCCCCCAGAAGGAGAGTTCAGTCAGAACTTTTCACAGGTCCCCCCAATAACAGAACAGTAACAAGAAAACTGCCAAGTGTTTGGAAATCAGGCAACATACTTTGGGAGAACCCATGGGTCACAGACAAAATCAAAGTGGAAAGTAGACAATGTTTTGAATTGAAAGGTAAAGAACATGCAGCACATTGAAACTCACATGGTGCTAGCTATCCTTGTAGGGTATTGCTTAGCTCTCAACACATATGTTAGAAGAGAAAAGACTAAAAACTCTTAGCTTCCACTTACAGCTAGCAAAAATAAAAAGCAAGTTAAAATCAAAGAGAGTAGGAGAAAAGAAATAATAAAAATGAGCTCAACCCTGGCTGGTGGCATAGTGAATAAGGCACCATCATAGTGGATAAGGCACTGGACTGCGAACCCAAAGGTTGCTGGTTCGATTCCCCAGTCAGGTCACATAACCGGGTTGCAAGCCAGGTCTCCAGCCAGGTCTATACCAGGAGGCAGGTGAAATGCAACCATACATTGATGTCTCTCTCCCTCTCTGCCTCTCTCCCTTCCCCTCTCTCTAAAAATAATAAATGAAGTCTTAAAAAAAAAAAAAAAAAAAAAAAAAAGATGAGCTTGGAAATCAATGAAAAATGCCCTGACCAGGTAGGTCAACCGGGTCTATCCCTGACTCTGCTAAGACACAGGGGTTATCTGGGCAGTGAGGGTGTGGGGACCCATAAACAGGCAGAGACCCTGAGCTTCAGGATGTGTCTAGTTTAGCCCAGCAGATCAGCACAGGGGCTATGGAGGCAGCCTCTCTGGTTTCATACCTTGGTGTCTCCACAACTAGCTGTGTGGTCTTAGGCAAGTGACTTAACCTCTCTGAGCCTCAGTAAAGAGAGACTTTAAATGTGTCCCATGGATTAAATGAATACCCTTGTAAAGTTGGAGGAGTGTCTGGAACTCAGTACATGATTGCTAGAGCTGCTCTAGTTTGTGGGAAACAGCACAGGCCTGGCACACAGTAGGTGTTCAGAAAACCTTTGTTACCTTAAGAGAGACCCAGGTTCATAACAGCAAGAGCCTTCAGGACTCACTAATGGTGCTACCCTCAAAAGACAGTTTGGTTTTCCCAGGTCTGGCCTTTCTCTTGGCTTCCCCTTGGGGAAGAATGTCCTCCAAGGAGGTCTTTGCTAGCCGGCCCCTCTCAGATCATGGGGTCACTTGCATTCCATTTACATATTTGCGCAAACCTCCCATTGATACCCCATTTGCCACAGCCCACCACTTGTGTTCTTTTGCCCTCTAACGGACCAGGGAAAACCGATGAGGTCTTATAGAAGGAGCCACCCAAGGCTTTCCCACTCTGCCCTTTGCCACATACCAGGATCCTCTTATAGGGGTAATCCTTCAGGCCTCTGTCTCGGGGGGAGTCAAAGACCACTGGGAAGGACTTGTGAGGTGCCTCCACATAGCCAAATTCTATCTCGTCCTGAAAAGGGAGACAAGACCACAGTGACCTCCTCAGCATGGTTTTTCAGAATGAGGTGATTCCCCCAGGCCCGGGGCAGGGTGGGGGCAGCAGATTTTCCCCCAGATCTAAAGAGTGTGGTGTCTGGGCCTCTTGGGACCCTGGCCTGGAAAGTTCTTGTCTGGGACCGGGGCATTTGGAGGGAAGCAGGAGAGCCCGTGGTGAAGCATCCCCCTAACCTGATACCTGGATCCTAGAGCCCAGGTGGTCTGGCTTCCCTGGAGGCTGTTAAGAACCTCTGCTGACTCCCTTCCCCCAAGCTGGGTGAAGGACGGGGCTCAGGCCTTCTAGGTCGCCCCCCTTTCTCCCCGGTTCTACTTCTGCACCCACCTGGATCCAGCGGTCATTTTGATTTTCAGTCCAAGGGCAGATGATCAGCTTGCAGTTGGCCTTCAGAACCAGGTCGGACAAGTCCCTCAGAAATTTCTTATTTGAGCCATGAGGGTCTAACACGCTGCAACCAACACAAAGGGAGAGGGGAGGGTCACAACAGCCCCTGACACGGGCCAGGGGGTAGGAATGGATGGGGTGGCTTTGATTTAGTCTGTGCTGGGCCCTGTGTGGCCCCTGAATGCAGCGGTTGAGGCACAGTCCATGCCTTAGAGAGGCTCCCAGGCTATGACAGAGACATGATGTCCCCAGGTCACATCTGGTGGTAGGTGCAAGGTGAGGGGCAAGCCCAGGGCCAAGGATCCCAAAGTGGGGGCACGGAAGCCAGCAGAAGCGGCCAGGGAGGAAGTGACCCGAGGCCTGGATCTCACTGGGTAAGGTGGGAGTGAGGGGACAGGCAGCCCACACTCCTGCTCCACACAACTGACGTAAACAAAGGAGCCAGGGTGCGGTGGAAAGCAAAGGGAAAGAAAAAAATTTCCTCTAAACACCTGGGCACACCTGGACCCAGGTAAGCACGGCGAACCTGGTTGGCCACACCCCTCCCTGCCTTTTCGCCTTCAGTTCCTAGTCAGCCGTGGCCCTTCCCACTGGTCTGACCTCTGAGGCAGGGGAGTGGCCTGGCCAACGGAGGCTCACCCAGCCATCAGGGGCCTGACAAGGATTCTGAGAGACGGCGAAAGGACCAGGGCTCCCAGTGGCCCCTGGAGTCTGGGTTCCCATGTTTCTCTGCAGGCCCAGAAGAAGCACACCCACATCAGGGCAAGGCTAGGTCTCCTGCAGCCACTGGCAGCCCAAACAAGGCCTGGTCTCACAGCCTAGACTGAACCCAGGAGGGCCCGGGGCTGCTGCAGGCAGGGCAGAATAAGGGCAGGGCCACTAGAGGTTGAGTCAGTGACCTCAGCCGGGGCCTCAGCAGCTCAGGGCAGGTGGGTCCAACAGGCCCAAGCCCACCCGCTGCTGTCCTGTTCCCAGCTTTTGCTCATGGGTGCCCTCAATGAGATGGTGGTATTGCTGCAGGCGGGGTGAGGCCTCACCTGCACACATACAGCTCCAGGGGGGGCTGAGTGTTGGGGGTCATGATCCAGGGGGCCATGCGGAAAGCCACAGTGTCTGTGAAGATGGGCACCTCAAGCAGGGTCTGGGGGGAAATGAGGACTCAGTGGGCCCTGCAGGGAGCCCCATCAGACCTCAAGATCCCCCCGCCCTCAGCCTGCCCAATCCCGGAGCCTCCGAACTGGTCCTTCAAGTCCCTCGGCCCCCTATCCCAGCTCCCAGCGCTGTACGTACCCTCTTGTCCACCAGGCTGACGCTGAGAGAGACCAGCCCCAAGAAATCAGCGTCAGGGAAGGTGAGCCCCTCCACGTAGAAACTGATCTTCTTCTCCCCTGGTTGCCGCGTGACTTCGTAGGACAGATGCTGGGGGCCCAGTACCTGCTTATAGTTCGAGAGGGAGTTCCCACCTAAGGGAACCAGAGTCAGCATGGGGGGCCAGTTCTGGGACAGGGGTGGGGGGCTGTGAGGACCAGAGGAGAGGAAACCAGGGCAGAGCCACCTCTGTGTTAGATCTACTTGCGCTCCTCTCCAGCTCTGCCATGCACAAGCTGTGTGACCTTGGCCCAGTGACTCAACCCCTCTGAGCCTCAGTTCCTCATCTGTAAACTAGGCTAACATTATGTTTCTCTTGAGGTCAGTGTAAGCTTTAAACCAGAGAAGGAGATAAAAGCAGCTGGCACCAACAGTGGAAACAATCCAAACGTCCACCAGCAGATGAATGGATAAACAAACTGTAATATGTCCCTACAATGGACTATTATTCACCCATAAAAGGAATGGAGTACGGGTGGATGCTGCAACATGGGTGAACCTTGGAACATTATGCTAAATGACAGAAGCCGGGCACAAAAGGCCACCATTAATAGAAAGTGTCCAGGAAAAGCAAATCCACAGAGAAAGAAAGCAGATTAGTGGTTGGTGGGCGCTGGGGGCACGGGGAATGGGGAGGGGTAATGAAAATGTCTTGGAACTAGAGGAAGGCAGTGGTTGCACAACATTGAGGATATTACATTCCACTGGACTGTTCGCTTTAAAATGGTTACATTGATGTCCCATGAATTTTACCTCACTTTTTAAAAATGAGTAGCAAAATTGAGTTTTAAAAAATGTAGTTCTGCCTGCCTCCTTTTTCCTCCCCGGACGGCTGGCTTGACTGGGAAATGTCACCCTGGTGCAGCCTGTCCACAGCAGAAAGGGTGTCCGTTCACTCACTGAAACTTCGCTTCTGTTTCGGTACCACGGGGGTTCCAGGCCAGGCCTCTGCCAGACCTTCCACCGCAGATGCATCGAAAGGAACATTTTGGTTTCCGCCCGGCTCACTTGGCCTGATCAACAAGTTCTGGATCCATTTGAAATTGGGCAAAGAGGAAGAAGGGAAGGGGCAGGAGATGCCTCTTGCCGTTTTATAAAAATGAGTAAGGACACCTCAGGTTTAAAGATTGGTGTTTTTTTTTTTTAAAGCCGCAGGCTTTGATGAATTAAATCTCAGGTAGAACAGAGTTCCCCGGGTGGAACTCAGCTTTGCTAGCTCCTGCCCCGCCTCACCCTGTAGGGACAGTGCTTGTCTGGGCCTGGAGGGCTCATTGCACCACAGACCAGAAGAGGGAGGAGGGGGAGATGGGTGCAGTAGGGGAAAAAAGGGGCTTTGGGTCTTGAGAAACCTGGTTTGAATGCCTTATCCTCCCCCAAGTGGTTGTGTGACCGTAAGAAGGTGACTTCGCGCCTCTAAACCTCAGTTTATCCCTCTGTAAAATGGGACTAATTATCAAACCTTCTTGGGTAATTTGTTGTGTCTGGATGGAGTGGCTCTTTGTCAGCTGTAGTGAGGGTTACAAAAAGGTGGCAGAAGGAAGGGAGAGGTGCAGACCAGAGAAGAAAGAAGAGTCTGAGAAGCAGAGGATGGAGCAGGGCAGGGAGAGGCCCCACCAGGCCACTCACCCCGAGCACAGAAGACCCCCACTCTTCTGGCGTCAGAAAACGGCACTTTCAAGACCAGTTTGTGGTTGTCGAAGAGCTTGTCAGGGCCATCGCAGGTCAGCACCATTGGGGACATGTCCTTCAGGTCTGAAGAGAGTGGCACCTTTGAGACAACCCACCAACAGGCTCCTCTCCCAGCCCTCTTAACCCTTTACCACCCCCAACATCACCCTGGACAACACCTTATGTCCCTTCTGTCACTCACCATCCAGTGACGTCAGCTGGCTGTTGGCGAGGTCAAGACCCCTGGACTTGGAACTATCTCTGTCACAGTTCACCAGCAGGACAGCCCCATAGCCCTCGGGGCCCCAGCGCCAGGTTTTCTGGAGTTAAGTAAGAGACTTTGGGGTCAGTGGGACCCAAAAGGCTCTGGGAAGGGGTTCTGGGTGAAGCTAAGGCTGGTTGCTTTGTTTACTTGGAGACTTTTGTATCCTGGGTTTGCTTAAAGATTTACAGAGAGCTCATAGATCTGGGGACTGAGCTCCAGGTCGGGGCCCAGTGCCACTCCACCCCGGTGCAGTGAACAGCCTGCACTACCATGCTCAGGCACCACGCGGCCACCAGTCGCCATATTCAGAAACGACCTTTGCCAGCTTGCTGATCTGCGATCCAGCCCGGGGACAGAGGCTGCCTTGCCCTCGCCTTGATGGGACTGGGGAACCCCAGAAGACCCTGCTTATGCCAGCACTCTCCTCCTGGGACCTGTCAACCCACAGTCCCACAGGCCCTGCCAGGAGGTCTGAGCTGAGGCGGGACAGGTGGCAGGAGCCCTGCCTCTGTGACTGAAGTTCTTCAATGTGGGGCTCATGTTCCCATTTCATAGAAGAGGGGAAAGAGGCCGTGGAAGTGAGCCACAAGTTACATAGATCCAAATGCAGGTCCAGGGCCACTGCTTGTGTCTGTGGAACCCCTTGCAGCCAGCCACCTGCACCGCCATCCGTGCAGCCCTGCCCCACCTCATCCACAGACCCCTGCAACCCAGGCTTCCACTCTGGGGTCTTTCTCTCAAACTCCATCTTCTGTTCTCCCAGGATGGCTTCCACATTCTTCCTGTGGGGTAGTATCTGGAGCCCACCCCATCCTCCTCATCCTGTGGGGTCTAACTGGGGCTGTCCAGCTAGCCTCCTGTACGAGAAGCCTCGCCTTCCCCATGCCCTCATTCAGTCATTCAACCACCTTTTATAAAGCACCTACCATGTTTGGGGTTTCAAATACAGCCTAGGAAATAGAGAATACATCAAGCAAAAGAACCAGTCCCAATTCTAAGGTGCCGTGAGCGAGATCAGAGAGGGTAAGTTTTTTTTCAGAAGTCACACAGCACGTCCATCACCCAGTGTAAGAGTGTAAGTTAACTCCCACTTGTGCCAGTTGGACAGTCCTCAGAGGGGTTCCCTACACTGTTGGATACCATAGACCCTAGGAATTTATCACCCTTCTAGAAGGAGGGCCTGCCCAACCCAAGGACCATCCCCAGGTTTGCCTGTCAACCCTGCTGTCCAGGCGTAGCCAGGAAAGTCTCACCTTGTCACCCCGGCTCCTCTTCACTTTGCCCTTGCGGTCTGTGTCGACATCGAGGGAGATGTCTAGAAAGGGATGGAAAGGAGCTGCCAAGGGCTCACCTACTCCCCTCTTCACACTTAAAATCTCCGAGTGGAGAAACGCTTCGACTTCTCCCCAGGCCCATGAGAACTAGGAAGCCCTGTTCAGCAAGGCCCTTGCAGCAGCCCCATGGGGTTCTGGGTCCTGGAGGGACCCACGTCTTCAGATCTTGAATTCCTTGCTCATATACACGTGCTGAATTGCTAGCACTTGGTGGCCCTGACTCTGGTGGTTGGGGACTAGGCCTGAGGCTCTGGGTGGCAGCTTCATAGTCCTTGGAGCTGGCTGCCCAGGACTCAGGCTGAAGGGGCACGTGGCTGTCCAAGGTTTAGTGCTGGATCTTGGGGTTCCAGTGGGTTGACGGGTGGGACTCCAGAGGAAGGGGGCTCATTGTGGGTCTAGCTGTTGACTGTGGGCAGTGTAGTTTCTAGATTCCTGTGGCCCTAAGTATTGTGGGGTCCCCCTCTCTGAGGTTCTACGGAGCCACGCTCCTCAGTGGTGGAGGAAGCTGCCCACGGGCTTGCACTCAGGGTTCCCCTAAGACCTTCAACAGCCATCAGGGAGGAGAAGGGGGATATACGGGGAGCCAGGAGGTGGTACGTACCGACGCTCGTGAGGTATAGCACACTGCGTCCCAGGGCATTGTCCTCACCCTGACCGAAGTAGGAGACCTTCACCTGCGGGGACATGGTGAGCTCTAAGCCAGCACGGCCATCCCTTCAGAGATGGCAATGGCCGGTGGGTAGGGGTGACCCACACCTCCCAGCAGTGCTGCTTAGAGGCCGGGGCAGGCATGGGGGTCCCCAGGTCCCGCCTGCTTCTGAAGGCCCATGTCCCACAGGCTCCAGGCTTGGATTCTGAGCTGCCTTCTCTAGCGAGAGAGGCTGTGGGTGCTGCCCTGGCCTACAGGGCTGGCTGAGGAGCAAGGGGCGAAGAGAGCTGGGTGGGGGGCAGATCCCAGAGGGAGCAACTGGACCCTCCAGAATTCATGGGGAATGTCAGAGAGAAAGAATGCGAGAAGAAACAGCTGTCGCCATTGACTTAGGCAAGTTACTCAAGGTCTCTGTTTCTTCACCTACAAAATGGCAATGACAGCCTCTACCCCATAATAACCGCAGTGGTCATGAGCTTTTCCCTGATTCAGCAGCCATGCCCAGTGCTCTACCCAGGCCATGTCCACGGTCCCTCAGAATGTCCAAGTAGACAGGGCCCATTCATCATGAGCTGGCACGTAGCTAGTAAGCCAAGGAGGTAAGATTTGACCCCATGGTGGGCTCCAGGGCTTCTGTGCTCAAAGGCTGCATGGTCCCTGCTTTGTCCCCATCCAATCAGTGTGTGGTGGGTGGCTGGGGGCAGGTTGGAGGGTGTCATCTGTGCCAGAGGAGCCTTCCTGATTCGTTAGGTGTGGGAAACACATACACCCAGGCACGTACCTGTGTCTGCACAGGGTATGTGCACAGGTCCTGCCTACACAAGAGTGGGGGCTCGCTTGGGGGGTCTGTGTGTAGGCTGAACGCAGGGTACTGTGGGGTTATTTGTGAATCTGAGGGAAGTGGGGGAAGGCTGTGTTTTTATGGGAAAAGGTATCCATGTGTGTATGTCACGTTGGGGGCTGGGGTGGGGTGGCATGTTTAGGGTGTCCATGGAGTTGTATCAGGTGTCAAAGCCTTACGTGGCTCAGTTGAGAGGATGGTACATGACTCAGGTAAACTTTGGGAGGCTCGCACCTCGGGTACGTGCGGGGAGTTCAGCCCCTTACCACGGGTACGGGCCTCTTACCTTGAGATCATTTAAGTCCCTACTGGCTGCGTCCGCAGATACAGTCACATCCACATTGGCATCCAGGGCCCAGCGGGACTTGCTTGTAGGCTCTGTCACCTGTGCTGGGTCATAGACCATGATCTCTACCCCAGAGCTCCCAGAGACCTCGAAAGTCTTGGCACCCTTGGGCACATTGCTGACAGAGAAAGGAGAGGGGGAAGGTCCAGGGTTTAGGAGGGTGACCACAGCGGGGTAGTGGCTGGGCAGCCAGACCACCCAAAGAGCACCCCCAACAGCCGGGTTGGAGAAGGGTGGGGGGTGCCACTTGCAGGAAGTCCAGCCTGCTGGGCACTGGGCAGCCTAGGCTCCAGTCCAGCTATTCTCTGACTCTCCTGTTACCCACATTACCCCCTGGCCTCAGTCTCCCCATCTGTAACACGTGGGGGTGGGGGCCAAGCAGTGGTGTTGAGCTTTGTGTAAGTAGCAGAACCCTTTCGGCAACCCTCCTGTGCTGCCCAAGACATAAAACAGACAAAAGGGAGCTAGGAATGGGGCTGAACCACGACATTCAACCCTCCAGCTTCACAGCCACCCTGTGACCCCAGAAAGCAGAGATGGCAAATCTCTGGACACCCCACCTCCACCGCAAGGCTTCCCACTCTCGTGCTGCTGACTGGAATCCACTTGGCCGACTACCTCCTCCACCATCCCCACTGCCCTGGATGGTGGGCGGCGCCCCCACGGGTCTCCCAAGCCCACCCCCGCCCCAGTCTGTTCTGCACACCACACATGTACGTCATACTGTGTCGTTCCTTTATTGTTCAGAAGCAGTGAATCCTGTCACACTTAGTCCAGCCTCTGCAATGGGATACAAGGCCCCTCCTGGTCTGTCCCCTGCCATTTCCTGCTCTTCCATGAAGCTGCCAGGCTGTCCTGCCTCAGGGCCTTTGCACTGGCTGGTGCCTCTGTATAGAAAGGTCTTCCTGTCGGAGGCCCATAAGGCTCACTCCCTGACCCTCTTCAGGGCTTGGCTCAACTGTCGCCTTCTCCGCTGCACCTGGCCCCACGTTCTGCACTGCTATCCGGTCCCTTTTACTCAGCTCTGATTCTCAATCATTCTGTTGTTCGCTGGCCATCTGTCCTGCTAGAAGCTCAGCTGCACGAGGACAGGGAGTTCAGGCTCTGCTCAGTGCTGTGTCCCCAGCACCTACAACAGTGTCTGGCTTAGTCGATGTTCATTAACTCTTGTTAAATGAATAAAGGGATTCAGGTTCCTCTACTCTGCAGGGGGACTCGGGACCCTCTGTCCCCAGTGGGGACATAGAATTTGACAGGTGCCAGTACCCAGTGTAACTTCTGTGACCCACAGGACAGAGTAGAGGCTATTAAGGGAGGTCAGGTGGTCAATGAATTTGGCTCAGATCCATTTCACAGTGGCCCGAGGGCCCCAAACCCATCCTATGGTTCCCCCGAACCCCAGGTCTGGAATGTGTGACTGGAGTAGACACACGCGCTGGTATCAGAGTCCTCACTGGCACTCTCGTGTGTCCAGCGGGCTCCAGCCCACCGGGCCCCAGGCCCCAGGGCTTGGTCCTCTTCTCTTTGTCAACAGTCACCCCTTTGGGGGACGGCCACCTGCTACATGGATATACTTAGAGGTCCCATTTTTTAGTCTCCAGAATCGTAACTATCTTTCAAACATCTCTCTCAGCTGTCTAACAGGTGTTTTAAATGCAAAATCAACCCCCTATGTCCTCGCTCCTGCCCTGGCCTGGCCCAGACAGCCCACGGCCACTCCACCCCCAGACGCATCCTGGTCCTGTCCCCTCCCTGCTTACTCCCATCTAGCCCCACGGCAAACCTTCCACATCTTCACAGGCTGCAGAAGACGACACCCTGACACCCTCACCTCCTGCAGGGCTAACACCCTGGCCCTCGTGGGATTTTACAACGGGCGGCTTCCTCCTGCTTCCTCTCCCGGTGCTCACAGTGCGCCCTCCGCACAGCAGCCAGAGAACGTGTCACAGGATGGCCCTCCGGCTCACGACCTTTCCACGGAGCCTCTGTCCCCTGTCCCAAGCTGGCTTCCCCACCTCATGGCCCCCTTCTCCCTTCATTCCCACACCCAGCCCCTCGCTCCCCTCCAGCTTCACAGCTCCTCCGCCTTCGGCCCTTTGTGTTTGTGGTTCTCTTCCTCCCCCACAAATATCCTCCGACTGCTACTCCTCATTTCCTCCTCAGAGGGGGCTTCCCCAGCGGCCTAGTAAGACAGTGGGGCCTGCCTGACCCCCCGGAACCCCACACTCCTGAACCCCACGACCTAGCTTCATTTTAACCCATTATTTGTCACCCAGCATGTTTGCTGGATGCATTTTCCACTGCCCGTGTCCAGCGCGGTGTCTGGTATGGATGAGAACACCTCAAATCCTTGTTTCATGTGTGGGGCCAGGACAACCCAGAAACGTGGACTGGGTTTCCCAGGGTGGCCCAGCTGAGAGGTGGCAGAGCTGGGATTGGACCTCAATCTGCCTGTCCCCACAGCCCCTGCACGCACATCCTAAGAGCAAGTAGGCATGAGCCAGGGCAGCCGCTGCTGGCGGTCGGGTTTCCAGCTTGTGGGAGGCCCCTGCCCACCCCACCTAGGGGTGCTGATGCCATCACCATTTTGAGTGGGGGCGGGAGAAAATCTCCAGCTTTGGGCAAAAGTTGACATTTCCAAGTCACAGCCCTGGCCACACAACCCCCTATTTGGAGTTTTGGTAGAAAATAGTAACGGTAACAGTAACAACGATGAAGAAGATGATGATGATGGTGGTGATGATGATGATGATGATGAAGAAAGAACAGGGGAAAAAGAACTGATGCAAATCAGGGGCGGTCTTGGGACCTTCTTGGCCTGATCTGCCCTCCTGCCCCCGTCACCCAGCACAGCCAATCACACATCAGTGCACCCCCTGTCTGGGGTGCTGGGACCTTGACTCAGTTTTTCTCCCCTGCCGGTACCAGGTAAGCACCTACATGACCCAGACAGGCCATGGGGAAAAGTGGCACCTGATGGGTGGGGCTGAGGCCCAGGTGTCGCCTGACCTCTAAGAGGGACCTGTCTCAGTCCTGGCCCCACTGCCTCCCACGCCCCTGCCACCTCCATCCAGGTTACTGCCTCTCAGGCCTGGTTCGCCAGGCCGGCCCAGGGATTATGCTGCTTTGCTCACCTCCCAGGCTCCAGACCTGTGGGTGGGCCCATGGATTAAGGGCTGCTCTCAGCGGTGGAACAGAAAGGCATGGGAGTTGGGTGAGCCTTAGGGTTTCCTCTCCGTGGGTTGCCTTACCAGCTCTCCAACCTGCTCCACAGGAGCTGCCTACCCCACTCCTGCCCCACTGCCTTGCTTGGGCACAGCCCCCAGACCCATCCAAGCCCCCAAGTGCAGCAGCCCTGGTGCCTCCCCAAACTCAAGGGTGATGTAAGGAATTTGAAAGGAATTTTTTTTTTTTTTTTAAAGATTTAATTTCATTATTTCTAGAAAGAGGGGAAGGGAGAGAGACAGAGAGGGAGAGAGACATCAATGTATGGTTGCCTTTCACCTGCCTCCAGCCACAGACCTGACTGGAGACCTGGTTTGCAACCTGGTTATGTGCCCTGGCTGGGGAATCGAACCTGCGACCTTTGGGTTCGCAGGCCGGCGCCTTACCCACTGTGCTACCAGCCAGGGCTTTGAAAGGAAATTTGAAACTTGAAATTTCAATGAAAGGAACACCAGTTCGGGGTGGGGGATGCTCTGGCAGTGTGGTCATCCTTATCTTTGTCATCATTTCCAGGGCTATGCTGATGAGTCGGTGTCCTCACCTGCTTTCTGCCCCAGTGCCCTTCCCCCATTTCTGCAGCGGGTTGGGGCAGGGTGTGGTGTGGGAGGGGCCATCTGTGGCAGCCTTGAAGACCCACTTCAAAGGCCACCTTCTCTGTGGAGCAGGGTGTGGCCTCTGTGTGGAGTGAGGCCTCAGATCCTGTCACTTAATTGCTCTCAGCCTCAATTTTCCTCCTCTGTCACGTGGATTTAATCCAAAGAGCTACCTCTCAGGGCTGATGGAGGACTCCATGAATTGATGGATTTAAAGTGTTTCATCCACAGTAGGTGCTTAGTAAGTGTCAGGTGCCATCCTCGCCATTCCTGTCACTTGTTCCCCCTCCAGGTGAGCCCACTAGAGCCAGAGAGCCCCATGTCCTCTCCTCTGTCCCCACAGTGAAGATTCAGACCCACCATGGAGCCCCTTCACAGTCCCAGCACCTTGGGCCCCAGGCAGGCCCGGTGCCCCAGGTTAGTACAGAGGCACATGGAGGATGGAGTCATTTCTTAGAGACTCTCAAAGAGGGGGTGTGGGGGGGGTCAGGGAGAGGACAGGGGATTGCAAACCAACAGGTAATTCTCAGCCATGCCCATTTGCTTTAGCAAGGTGGGTGCCCATCCACCTGTGAAGGCCTAAAAATGACACGTTTCACAGGGAATGTGGGGTCCGTTGGGGGTGGTTTCCAAGTACCTGCTCAAGTTTTCACACCTGTGATCTCATCCACCCTGCACCAGAGCCCTCCCAGGTGCGGGCTATTATCCTCATTTGGCAGATGAAGAAACCTCAGGGTGGTTAGGTAACGTCTGGGGTCACACAAGTGGCCAAGGGAGGCGTCTTTCACTGTACGCTGTCCCGGTTGGCATTAAAGTGAGCACGTGCGCCCTGAGCACATCCCTAGTGGGACCAGA
Organism: Noctilio leporinus; assembly: GCA_004026585.1. Taxonomy (NCBI): domain Eukaryota; kingdom Metazoa; phylum Chordata; class Mammalia; order Chiroptera; family Noctilionidae; genus Noctilio; species Noctilio leporinus. The sequence continues at coordinate 401,521 of PVIW01000253.1, forward strand.
AGATGTAGGGTGGAAAAAAGAAAAATTGAAACTTTGCAGCACCCATTTCTCCCTATGGTTCCTTGGAACGTGGTAAGGAAGGCCTAAGGCAGGACGTAGGGCAGCACAGAGGAGAGCCAAGGTCCCTTCTCCGCATCCACGCACCTGAATCCTGCGGAGGTGAGGCCAGTGAGGCCAAGAGAATGGTGCCTGTGACCTCCGGGCCCCTGCCTGCCCGAAGACAATGAGACTGGAGGGCATCTGCATAGGCCTTGGCTCCTAACAGGAGTCCCCAAGGTCATCCTAGTCAGCCCCCTGCCCAGCACAGGACCCCATGCTTGAACACTTCCCGTGACAGACAGCTCATTACCTTACACCCCTCTGTACTTCGACAACTCAGTGATTAGAAAATTTTTCCTTTTGCTTGGCTGGAACCTGCCTCCCAGAAGCTTCCACCCACTGGTGCTCTGCAGGTCAAGTTTACCATCTGGTTGCTAGGAAGAGGAGAAACACAGGCTTCGTAATGAAGTTCCTCCCGTGCCATCCATTTCACCTGCCACTGGGACTTCACCAGCCCTTGGGGACAGAGCTCATGGTCTTGTTAGGGCCCCCAGACCCTGAACTGGGGTCTGGGCAGGGAGGGCAGAGTGGCAGTGACCCAGCTTCCAGATGGGTGGATGGCTGTGGGGGTGGATAGCAAAGGACCAGTGTTCTTGGAGAGTTTCCCAGGGTACAGAGCTGGGGAGAGGCAAGGGCAGGAGGGGAGAATAGTGCAGAATTGAATAGAAGGGCTGACAAGCAAGCTGGTGGGCAGCCAGGGCTTCCCTTCACACTTGGCCAGCCACCTGCAGGCCAGGTGCACCCAAGGTGCCACCCTCTGTGGGTCCTGGACTGAAGATCCCTGAACTGAAGCTATAAGAGGTATCACAGGACCTGGTATGGCCAGCTCTGTGGGCGCCTCTGCCTGGACCTGAGTCCCACTATGGCCAACAGTCCCACAGAGCTGGCCGGCCCCCAAAGCCTCGAGTCTCAATGGATGGCAGTTCCCCAGGAACTACACAGGACTCCTGTTAGTACTGCCATCTTCTCTGCCTCTAGACCCTTGTCCTCAGCGCCTACTGTGCACAGGAAGGCATCTCGCTGGGCACCAGGAAGGACGGATGAATTACCCCAGGGTGGCCAGGTTCCTCACAGTCTACAACACGTTTTTACTGCTCTCCAATTCCATCCTCAGCCCTATGTGCTCAGCAAGAGAGTTATTATTCTTCTCCCCTTTTACAGAAGATGGACTGAAGTTCAGAGGGAGGTCACACACGGGGCAACGGCAGCAGAGCAGGGAATTGACCTCACTTGGTCTGACTCCAAAGGCCGTGCTCTGCCCTGCTCCCCACTCTGCCCTTGCACTGACCCAGCCCCGTAGGAGATTCTCAGACCAGTCTCAATCTTTTTGTGCCTCACTTTCTTTGTCTGCAGAATAGGGACCATGGTCGCCCCTACCTCCTGGGCTTGTCATGAGACTGAGTTGAAATAATTCAGTGAGCATGTGAGCACTGTGACTGTCATTACTGTCACCAAGGGCAAGGGGCAGCAGGCAGAGCCTGGCGAAGAGGATTCCTGTGCCTCCTTCCCTCTCTGACCTGACCGAGAAACATGTTAGCCAAGCGGCTGTTAGCAACTCTGTTCTGATGTTTTTTCGCTCCAGACTAAGATGGGAACCCCTGATAGGCTGTCTCATCTCCCCGTGCCAGAGCCTGGCACGGAGCTGGTCCCAGAGCAAGTGGCCGGTACTGTTTGTTAAATGGCCACCGTGGGATAAAGGCCACACAGGTTCAGATCCTCAACCTGCTGTAGCTTTCTCCTTGGTCTTCCCAGGTGCTATCTGTGGCTGACAGAGGTCAGGCAGGGCGATGGCTAGTGCCCTGCAAACCCCACATCACCAGCCGTGTCCCCTCCCTTTCCCCTCCTTCCCAGAGAGAACAATTACGGTGCCTCATGCCTGTCATTGCTCAGGGAGGGGCACCCGCAGAGCCTGGAAAGAAGGCCCAGGTCTTCTATTAAGTGGACCGTGCCTGGCCTGGAACGGGGGGAGCTGGAGAGGAAGGGGCAGCAGCTCTCACCCATGGGCCTTCCTCCCAGAGGCAAACAGGGGCTGGGGACCGGAATGTCCCTTAGTGAAAGTCCCAAACGGAGAGGCAGAGTCATGAATCACTGCTCCCCTCTCAGCCACAGTTTCCCCACCTGCAAAATGTGGGTCTGTGTTCTGTGGACGATGAGAGATCCCTCGCCTGTCAACCGGAAGCCAAACCCGCAGGTACAAACAACAGGTATATCACCATCTAACATGGAAAGAAATAGGCTCAGAGAAGCTAAGTGATGGCCAGGTTCATGTGGTCTGTAAGGACCAGTCTGACCCGCCGGCCAGTGGTTATGACTAACAGCCGTCCTGTTCTCAGCCATCATCAAGTTGACTCTCATGTCCTTCCAGCCCCACGTCCCAGCCCCACATCTTTGAGCGTCAGGACCACTTGGCAGAACTGACCAGTTGCTTAGGAGTCACAGAGAAGGGACTGAAAGCATCTCTGAACAGAGCAAAGGAGAAGCCAGCCGTCACAACGAAAGCATTCTGGGCTCGAGGAGGAACCTCCCTCACGACAGAGCGACCCCCTCTCCCCCACCCCAGTTCTTACATCTGGAATAATCTCTCAGGCCCTCCAGCTCAGGAGGGTGGACTTACCTCAGGCCCTCCAGCCCTGCGCCCAGCCCACCAAAGCCGAAGGGTAGATTCTGGGGAGAAGAGAAAACTGGAGGTTGGCAGCGATGGGAGATGGGAAGGGAAAAGGAGAAGGTGACAAATCGGGCTGATGCCAAGACTGGAACTAATAAGGAGGGAAGAGGGCACAGGGGAGGGACAGTGGGGCAACAGGAGGGCAGGAGAGAATGGCTGATAGGTTTTCTAGCTAGTCTGAAAAGGGCAGGTGACAACAGGGACATCTGAACTAGGGGTGGCTGGCCTCCGAGGTCCTCTGATGAACAACACATTTCAAGAACACACTCCACCTTTCCACACCCAGGGCCCCTGATGGTCCCCTGGGACCTATGGGAAACCTGGCTTCCTATGCGCCAAGAACTCTCACATTTAAACTTCAACATCGCTGGCAATAGAAGGATGTGACTTGGAACAGGATGGAGCGAGGAGGAGGAGAAGTCCTCCTGGGGTGATAAACCCGTGTCCCAGCCCTGCTGCCGGAATGTCATGTCACTGTGGTTAGTGGCGGCACCAGTTTTATACAATTACCACTCAAGGAGCAAAATTATGCCTCACTGTGCTTCTGTGCAAGTTAAAAGCACTCATTTAGCCCTGGCTGGTGTGGATAGGGCGCCAGCCTGCGAACCCAAAGGTCACTGGTTCGATTCCCAGCCAGGGCACATAACCAGGTTGTAAGCCAGGTCTCCAATCAGGTCCATAGCTGGAGGCAGGTGAAAGGCAACCATACATTGATGTTTCTCTCCCTCTCTGCCTCTCTCCCTTATTCTCTCTCTCCCTTACCCTCTCTCTAAAAATAATAAATAAAATCTTTTTTTAAAAAAGCACTCATTTACTCCTGTAAACACTAAGAACATATTTACCCCAAGTTTTATAACTCTGTACAGGGGTCCCCCGAAAAATGAAGTGGCCTGAGTCCCCTCCCTGGCTCTCTGAGAGGTCCTACAGAGACCCACTTCCTCCCTGTGCCCCCCGAATTCTAGCAATCTTCCATCCAAAGGGTCTCTTCTGCTTTGATGCTTTTTCAGGGCTGAGGGAGGCTGGAAAAATCTGGGAGAATGTCCCTGTCCCTGCCCCCTGCTCAGCCAGCCTTCTCCTCCATCCCTAAGAATCAACTTTCATTATGGCCTCCAGCCTGGGGCTCTGATTCCGGCCTCTGGGCAGACAAGGAAACCCAGGCTGGACTACTACTAATGGATTCCCCCTGCTTCCCAGTGCCTCTTCTTTTTGGCATGAGTCCTCTGGGGACCACCTCCAAGCAAGGACAGGGACAGCTAAGGCAATCCGGCCAGACCCAAGGGGTCAGAGTAGTGAGCCAGCCCTCTGGGGCAGGGAGGTGAGCTGACTTGCTGCAGTACGACAGGGTAGGATCCGTAGCACACGCTAAGTCAGAAGATTTCTAAGGGCTCCCAGGGCTGAGACACCCTGGGGTGCACAATTACCCCAAACATAAATACTTCTCCAAACCACAAGTCCACTCAGCACCTGGAGGAAATTAATCATTTCCCGTGACGTCACCCCACACGGCCACCTCCACAGGGTCCCCTGGAGGGTTCATGCTCTGGGCAGCAGCTAACACATCTCCTCTTCTGGGGGGCCCCCTTCTATCACAAGGCTAAATAGATACCCCTTGTTTGGCTTCAGCTGGCAAGGCTCCTAGCAATAGGGGTGGGGGAGCCCCAAGTTCACTATCAAGTGGAGTCCCTTTCTCCTAGCCAGCCAAGGCCTTGGAGTGAGTGTTAGGCCCCCCTTAAAACTTTCCTAGGTTGACAATACCATCCCCACTTCTTCCACCTTCCTTGACAATTCCATGTTCACTCCCTGCCCCCCGGGGGGCAGGCCTCACCGGCAGGAAATCCTTGAGGTCTCCTTTTAAACCAATTTGCTGCAGAATAAACTTCTGGTTTCCAGCTTAGGGGCTCTCAGAGGCTGGGACCCTAGTCATACCGACACCCAGGGAGAAGGTTCCCGAAGGACTTGCATGGAGGCCTGTCACCGTGTTCATTCAGGACCCCGAAGCGGCACCACTCCCCAGAGTCAAGCAGAGCACTGCAGCTGCAAACATGACCAGCAACTGCCCTGTGTCCTCCAGCTGGGCAGGGGCCCGCACGTGAGGATGCAAAGGTGCTGGGTAATCCCAGAGATTTAGTTAGCCTCGTCCGGTGTTCCCACCAAGTGCACCCTGATCTGTCTGTCCTCTGCTCTTCCCATGTTCTGAGGCATGAAGGGAAGGACAGGTACTGGGGAAGAGGAAACCCACAGGGCCGTCATTGCTGGGAGCACCTCTCCCTCCCAGGGCACCCACCATGCCAGGAGGCCTATACAGCCTGTCCCATATATCCTCCTCCTAACCATAAAGCACACATGCTATTGTTTCTCCATTTGCCAGATGAGGAAACTGAGGCTCAGAAAAGTGCAGCAGCTTGCCCTGGGGTCACACTGCCATGAATGGAGGGAGCTAGGCTGAGAACCCAGGGCTGTCCAGCTCCAGAGTCTACGCACTTCACCTCCACACTGAACTGGAGGGGACGCAGCTCATCTTGTCGGGGCTAAGAGAGGGCTAGTGATGTGGTGCAGGCCAGCAGAGGGAGAGGCCCCCAGAGTTCCCCATCAGGGATCTCCTGGCTCCCAGTCAAACGCTTCCGGCCCTAGTCAAGAGTGTCAGGCAGGGCCTGCGGTTTGGAAATGGCTTTCCAGAAACAGCCACCCCTGGAGTGAGAACAGGGGTCTAAGATCAGGAAGAGGAGAGCCCAGGAGGGACCTCTTCCCTCCTCCTGGTGTTGGAACAGGGTTGCCTGACGGAGGACAGGATGCCTAGCAAAATGTGCATTTCAACTAAACAGCACACTTTTTCAAAATACAAGTATGTCCCATGGAATATATTAGCCTTTATCTGCATGGGATATGTTCCAAGACCCCCAGCGGATGCCTGAAACCATGGATAGTACGTCCACAGGATCTGTCCCGAAAGTATCGAGCCATATGTTTTAATTGTATTGACATTGGCTCCATATGTACCATGTTTTTCCCCATACCTCCATACACACCTATGATAAAATTTAACGTATAAATTAAGCACAGCAAGAGACTCACAACCGCCACCAATAATGAAATAGAAGAATGATAGTAAGATGCTATAATAAAAGTTATGTGACTGTGGCCTCTCCCTGTCTCAGAACATCTCACTGTATGGGACTCTCCCTTCTATTTCCTGCGAGGCCAGGAGGTGGTACCCATCCTCCTTGCTGAGGTGAAGTGAGGTAGGTAGGCTGGACAGAAGGATGCTTCACGTCCCAAGTGGGACGGAAGCAGATGATGTGAATTGCACTGCTCAGAATGGCGCGCGATTGAAAACCTAGGAATTGCTTATTTCCGGAACTTCCCACTTAATATTTCTCAGACCACGGTTGACCACAGGTACCTGAAACCGGAAAAATGGAAACAGACCCGCAGCAGGGCCCTCAGTATGACTTAGAGCCCGAGCCTGGCCTCCGGGGCTCCCAGGTCACCTTCCCTACCCCTGTCCCTGGGGATCCAGGCTGCTGCTGGGGAGTGGGGCGGTGGGGACTTGCAGGGCAGAGGCTCTCCTGAGACTAGCGGGAAGCCAGGCCTAGCATTTATTAACCAGACTGGGAGAGCACAGGCATTGAGACCCATGGGGGCTCAGGAGCTCAGACCTCTACCCTGTTGCAACAGACCTCACACAAGGGCACAAGGGGGTTCCCACCCTGAGCCCCCCATCTGCAGGGTTCCAGTCCTATCTGATCCAGCAAGATGGAATCCTGTCAGAGCTGGAATGGTCCCCAGAGATCCTCGAGTCTAACTCTATTGGTGGCCAGGCGGGGGAAACTGAGGTTGGGCCAGTGCTCTGGGCCTGCCCTGATCTGGGCAGAGCCAGGACAGAGAGGACTTGGGTCAACAGAAGCTGATGCTTTCTGCTGCCATCATTGCCGCCATTACCACCACCACCACCATCATCATCACCATCAATGGCGAACACAAGCCCCAGGTCTCGTCACAAGTCCTTTTCATTTTTTAGCTTATCAAATCATCGCCTAACCACTCCCTCCTAATGTTTATCACCCTAGTCCGGCTCCAAGGATCACGTTGCCACACACCTGCTCCTCCATCTCAGAGAGATGGGTTGTTGCCAAGACACTGAGGGAGCCCAGTCCTGTTCCCCAACCTGAGCATCAGTTCATTCTGATGCTCCACTCAAGTTTCACTCGGACCCTAGAACGCAGAGCCTGGACCTCGAAGCCTGGCCCCGGGGCTCAGAGCTGGAACACAGAGTTCTGCGGTCAAAATAGGTACCGGGGGGACCCACCCCATTGCCTTGGGATCCTTCCTGCTGGTCCAGCTGGGTGCCTCTCAGGTCTCACCTGCGAACATCCACGTACGTCTTGACTCCCACCACACACACCGCGTAGGTGGGCTTCTTCAGGGACAGCTGCACAGCTTTCGGTAGGGCCATCCTGGGCCGCTGGCTCCCAACCTCCTTGTGCCCTGTCTGCCCAGCTCTTCTTCTGGGCACCTCGGAGCCAGGAAGGGGTGAGTTCTGATGGGTTGCTGCTTTCCTCCTTCCTTTTAATTTCACCAAGACCTGATTAGCCTGCCTGAGCTAAGTCCCCGCCTCCCTGGCTCCACGCCCCATTCTTCTCACTCAGGCCTCTCAATCCAGGAGGCCAGGGGAGGAGGCTGCATGATTCCCCTGGGGGATGGAGAAGAGGGTTTCAGCTGGTGCCCCTGGTGGGGTGCTCAGCTTCCCTTCAGCCCCCATCCCCCTTCCCTGACTCTGCCTCTATCCTCCGACTCCTGATGCCTGACCCCCACGGTTAATGAGGCCAGTGACCTCTCAGGGTTGACTATGTGCCAGGTGCGGGCTAAGCAATTTACAGACTTTATCTCATGGGCTAGGAGATCAGTTAGACAGCCTGGGCCCTGATCCAGCTCTGCCTATGCCCTGGAGCAGTTCAAGTCCCTGCCACTCCTTTCCCCATGTAAGAAGATAGTCATAACAATAGTACTTGTTCATCTGGGTTGAAGTGGGACTACAGGAGCTGTGTGTGACAGCAGTGGTTGGCACCTGGAAGTCCCTAAAAGAAATGCTAGTGAACCTATGCGTCCCTATAGCTGCACTATTCACAATAGCCAAGTGCTGGAAACAGTCTAAGTGCCCATCAGTGGATGAATGGACATAAAAACCTGCAGTACATTTACACATACTACGCAGCAGAAAGAAAGAACTACTTTTTGTGCCAGCCTGGTTGGAACTGGAGAGTATTATGCTTTGTGAAATAAGCCAGGCCGCAGAAGACAAATACCATATGGCCTCACCCGATACAGGAAACTAACGAACAAAACAAATAGAAGAGGAGAATTGAACCAGACACATGAAAACAGGGAGCAGAAGGATGGTGACCAGAGGAGTAGGGGGAGGGGAAAGGGGGAAAAAGAAGGGGAAGGGTTTAGTCAAAGAGCTAGTACGGATGACCCATGGACATGGACAACAGGGGGTGGGGATTGGCTGTGGGAGAGGAGACGGGGTGAGTGGGCCAGGGGAGAGCAACGGGGGTGGGGGGAATAAAACAATTATAATACAACAACAATAAATTAATTTTCAAAAAGAAATGCTAGTGAGCATCATCAGTATCTCCATTTTACAAGAAGAGCACCATGACAGCAGGTCACACTGACAGTAGGCGTCCACCTGACTCACAGCACTACCCCATCCCCCAAAAGGTCAACTTACGTTCTCGGGCCTCAACTCCAGAGATGGCAGAAGCCACCTGGCCGCCAGTGTGGAGAGCCCCTGAGAAGGGGCTCAGAGCAATGGGCTGGGGAGGAGTGACTCACTTCTGAAAATCCCCTCCTTTCAGCTCTGGCAAGCGCCGACTGCCACCTGTGTGCAGGGTGTGTAAGGGATCTCCTTCAGTCATTTGGCAGATATGCATCGAAGGCCTGCCCTGTGCTAGGCACTCCTCCTATAGGACGGGGCTGAACAAAACAGGCCACAATCCCTGCTCCGATGGCATTTGTATTCTGGGGTGGCAGACAGTAAGTTACATGAGGAAAGTGTGGGTAACAGCAGCAGACAGTGCAGTGACACTTCCCAACATCCAAGCAAGACATGATGGTCGCTGGGTCCTGGCGGTTGAGGGACGGTGACGGTGGTGAGAAGGGGTTGGATTCTGAATGAATCTCGACAATGGAACAGAGGAGGTTTGCTGAGGGATGGGATGGGGTGTGAGAGAGAGAGAGGACAGGAGCTGGAATGTTTGCAGCCCCTGCAGCTAGAAAGATAGTCACCATGGAGCGATGGGGAAGGCTGAGCCGGGGTGGGCAAGTGGGGCGGGGTATTGGCTGTTCCACATGGGACTTGTTAGACGTGAAATGTCTGTTAGATCTCTGAGTGGAGCTGACGAGTGACAGGTGACATGCTCCCTCCATGTGGGGCACTCCGGGTGATGAGGAGGAAAGTAGCCTTGGGAATCACAGGACACCCCTCCACAGCCATAGGGTCCTCTCATTCTGGGCAACCACCTCGTGGAACAGAATAAAGGACACACACTAGGACTTCCCTGCCTCTCAGAGCTGGGGCGGGAGGAGGCACAGGGGATGGAGAAAGGAAGAACAACCCCCTGTATGGGGAAACACCAACATGATGGGACAAGAGGAGGACACGGTCGCTGCCTCCAGGAACCCCCAGCCTGATGAGGGAGAAGAGGAACATAAAAAGGGCATAAACATTTATCTGGTTACTTTCGGTTTTGAAGATCCTCCTGGAATGCTCTTTCTTCATGCGAGCATATCTGATCACAAAAGGTCTAGTTCTACAAAGTTTATTACATCCAAAGGCACCTAGACAAAGTCTGGTTTGCCCATGGACACAGAACCCATGGACACAGAACCCAGCAAAACAGCACTTCAGGGGTGTGAGGTTTCCACCTACCTCCATCTCTATACCAGGACCAGGGTCATTTTGTTCATATGTAAGGTAAGGTGGAGTGTAAAATGCAGATTCCCTAAGAGCACATGGGCATATTCCCATCAGAGAAAGACAGATGGGTAAATGGATGGATGGATGGATGGATGGATGGATAGAGTGGGTGAAGTGGATGAGTGGATGGGTGGTGGATGGGTAGGTGGATGGGTGGACGGAGTGGGTGAAGTGGAGGGGTGGATGGAGCGG